>CM038145.1:513713699-514243699 GCA_021437245.1 Aegilops speltoides
TCAGATCGTAGAAACTTTATTTTCTTTTTACGATGATTTTCCACTTCACTCTGAAATTCTTTGAACTTTTCAAATGTTTCAGACTTGTGTTTCATTAAGTAGATATACCCATATCTGCTCAAATCATCTGTGAAGGTGAGAAAATAACGATATCCGCCACGAGCTTCAACATTCATCGGACCACATACATCTGTATGTATGATTTTCAACAAATCTGTTGCTCTTTCCATAGTACCGGAGAACGGTGTTTTAGTCATCTTGCCCATGAGGCACGGTTCGCAAGTACCAAGTGATTCATAATCAAGTGATTCCAAAAGTCCATCAGTATGGAGTTTCTTCATGCGCTTTACACCGATATGACCTAAACGGCAGTGCCACAAATAAGTTGCACCCTCGTTGTCAACTCTGCATCTTTTGGCTTCGACATTATGAATATGTGCATCACTACTTTTGAGATTCAATAAAAATAGACCATTCTTCAAGGGTGCATGACCATAAAAGATATTACTCATATAAATAGAACAACCATTATTCTCTGATTTAAATGAATAACCGTCTCGCATCAAACAAGATCCAAATATAATGTTCATGCTCAACGCTGGCACCAAATAACAATTATTCAGGTCAAAAACTAATCCCAAAGGTAGATGTAGAGGTAGCGTGCCGACCACGATCATATCGACTCTGGAACCGTTTCCCACGCGCATCGTCACCTCATCCTTTGCCAGTGCTCGCTTATTCCGTAGTCCCTGTTTCGAGTAACAAATATTAGCAACAGAACCAATATCAAATACCCAGGTGCTACTATGAGCTCTAGTAAGGTACACATCAATAACATGTATATCACATATACCTTTGTTCACCTTGCCATCCTTCTTATCCGCCAAATACTTGGGGCAGTTCCGCTTCAAAGGTCGATCGCTTGCAAGAGAAGCACTCGATTTGTGCTTAGGTCCAGTGGGTTTCTTCTCTTGAGCGCAACTTGCTTGCCGTTCTTCTTGAAGTTCCCCTTCTTCTTTCCTTTGCCCTTTTTCTTGAAACTAGTGGTCTTGTTGGCCATCAACACTTGATGCTTGAGGGAGTCTTGGACTAGGGGGTGTCCAGATAGCCGGACTATCATCATCGGCCGGACTCCAAGACTATGAAGATACAAGATTGAAGACTTCGTCCCATGTCCGGATGGGACTTTCCTTGGCGTGGAAGGCAAGCTTGGCGATCTGGATATGTAGATCTCCTACCATTGTAACCGACTGTAACCCTAGCCCTCTCCGGTGTCTATATAAACCGGAGGGTTTTAGTCCGTAGGACGAACAACCATTACAACAATCATACCATAGGCTAGGTTCTAGGGTTTAGCCTCCTTGATCTCGTGGTAGATCCACTCTTGTACTACCCATATCATCAATATCAATCAAGCAGGAGTAGGGTTTTACCTCCATCGAGAGGGCCCGAACCTGGGTAAAAACATCGTGTCCCTTGTCTCCTGTTACCATCAGCCTAGACGCACAGTTTGGGACACCCTACCCGAGATCCGCCGGTTTTGACGCCGACATTGGTGCTTTCATGAGAGTTCCTCTGTGTCGTCACCGATAGGCTTGATGGCTTCTTCAATCAACAACAACGCGGTCCAGGGTGAGACTTTTCTCCCCGGACAGATCTTCGTGTTCGGCGGCTTTGCACTACGGGCCGATTCACTTAGCCATCTGGAGCAGATCGAAAGCTACGCCCCTGGCCATCAGGTCAGATTTGGAAGCCTAAACTTCACGGCCGACATCTGCGGAGACTTGATCTTCGATGGATTCGAGCCACAGCCGAGCACGCCGCACTGTCACGATGGAGCAGATCGAGGACAGGTGGCTGGACACTGCCTCGGGAGCTGCAACTTCTACAGCGATGGAGCCGAATACCGACCTTGTCCCTTATAAAGCCCGTGACTCCAAGGTGCCGGACTCCTTGCCGGACTCCGAACCTCCTGCGCCCCTACCAATCAAATCCGATTGGGCGCCGATCATGGAGTTCGCCGCCGCGGACATCTTTCAGCACTCACCCTTTGGCGACATCCTGAATTCGCTAAAGCATCTCTCATTATCAGGAGAGCCCTGGCCGGACTGCGATTAGGATGGTTGGGATGCGGACGACGAAGAAATTCAAGGCCCACCCACCACCCACTTTGTAGCCACTGTCGACGATCTAACCGACATGCTAGACTACGACTCCGAAGACATCGACGGTATGGACGACGATGCCGGAGACGATCAAGAACCAGCGCCTACAGGGCACTGGAAGACCACCTCGTCATACGACATATACATGGTGGACACCCCAATGGATGGGGACGACAAAGAAGCAGCGGAGGCAGATTCCTCTAAGAAACAGCCTAAGCACCGACGTCAGCGGCGCCGCTCTAAATCCCGCCACAGCAAGAATGGAGATTCCGGCACCGGAGATAATAACACCCCAGAGAGTGCCGAAGACAACCCCCTCCAGCAAGATTCGGCACAAGAGGACGGAGAAGCCAGCCCTCAAGAGAGAGTGGCAGACGAGGAGATAGAGGATGACAATTACATGCCTCCCTCCGGAGACGAGGCAAGCCTCAACGACAACGAATTTGTCGTGCCCGAGGATCCCGTCGAACAAGAGTGTTTTAAACGCAGGCTAATGGCCACGGCAAACAGCCTAAAGAAGAAGGAGCGACAGCTTCGAGCTGATCAAGACCTGCTGGCCGACAGATGGACCGAGGTCCTCGCGGCCGAAGAGTATGAACTCGAACGCCCTTCCAAAAGCTACCCAAAACGCAAGTTGCTCCCCCGATTAGAGGAGGAGGCATATAAACCTTCATCACCAGCGCTGTCGGCAGACCGACCACCTCGTGGCCCACGATAGAGAGGCATCCAGCCCTCCGCCGTAACCGTACCCGGCACCGCTTCAAGCGCCGGGCCACGGGGAATCGCCAGACTTGCGGGATATATTGGAGGATAAGGCAAGACAATCAAGATCTATCTACGGATCACGTGGGCGCCCCACGACCCACGACGACTACCGTCGCGCCGGATACAGCAACTCCGGCCGAGCCGAACACAGCTGACAAAGCTCTCTTGAGCTACGTCGTGATATTGCTCAATATAGAGGCGCCGCACACCCACTATGCTTCACAGATTGTCGTGGGAACGAACACCTATGGGACCGGAGCCCCTTACGGTTTGGCGGGGGGCAGATATCGCACGAAGAGCGGATCGAGGCGAAGCACACGAGCGATTTACCTAGTTCGGAGCTCTCCGGAGAGATAATACTCCTACTGCTGCTTGTCTGATTGTATTCAGTTCTTGCTTGAGAGCGTGAGTGTTTTCTGGTTTCGAATGCTCCGAACCTCCCCTACGTTGCGCATGGGCCTCCTTTTATATGCTCAAGGGGTCACCGACAGGTGGCAACATAGGCGAGGGCAAAAATGGAAAAGGAGTTGTGGTTGGTACAACTACCTGAACAGTGTATCCTTCCTAATCCTGACGGCAGGGGACAAAGGCATTAAATGCCCGTCTGTGTCGCCCAAACAGTGCAGAAAAGGGACCGTCAGGGGCGCCACCGCTCGCCACGATGGTACTCTTGTCAGGGCCGCTTGCCACCTCGCACCGCTGGCTGCACAGCCTCTCGCCACGCACGCCTCGAAAGGTCCCATGGCGACACGTTGACGGATGCGCTGGAACATGGGTATAGAGTGGTGGCCTGCCGCGGCAAGCGCCTTCCGCGGTCATTGTCTTGTCGCGCCTGTAATCTTGTCGCTCGCCGGGCCTTGCCGGGACGCGTAGCGTGTCGCGGCAAGTTCCTTGAAATTCCTTAGTTGGCCTTCCCGGCAAGCTCCTCTTGTCGGGGCCTTGTCTCCTTCCCGGCAAGCTCCTCTTGCTGGGGCTTTGTCTCCTTGACTTGAACACTTTGTTCTTGAATGGCTCCAAAGGAACCACGGAAGACCTTGGCGGGCACCCGACAAGCCTTGCCGCGGGGCGCTGTGACTGCCCGTGCACCAGTTCGGGATACTAGGGTACCCCTGTTGGGGAACGTTGCAGAAAATTAAATTTTTTTCTACAGCTTCACCAAGATCCATCTATGAGTTCATCTAAGCAACGAGTAACGGGAGAGAGATTGCATCTACATACCACTTGTAGATCGCGTGCGGAAGCTTGCAAGGTGATGATGGAGTCGTACTCGAACGTGATTCAGATCACCGATGCCAAGTGCTGAGCGGACAGCACCTCCGCGTTCAACACACATACGGACGAGCGGCGTCTCCTCCTTCTTGATCCAGCAAGGGAAAGGAGAGGTTGAGGAAGACAGCTCCACCGGCACGACGGCGTGGTGATGGTGGAAGCAATATCTCGGCGAGGCTTCGCCGAGCTCTTCGGAGGAGGAGATGTGTTGGGAGGAGGGCTGCGCCTTGGGAGTTGGTGCAAGCCCCCTCCTCCCCCCTTTATATAGGCACCACAGGGGGTGGCCCCTGAGATCCAATCTCCGGGGGGCGGCGGCAAGGGGGTGGAGTACCCCCAAGTCGGTGGGCGCCCCCCCTAGGGTTTCAACCCTAGGCGCAGGGTGGACCTGAGGCGCGACCAGCCCCTTGTGGGCTGGTTCCTTCCCTCTTAGCCCATGGGGCCCTCCGGGATAGGTGGCCCCACCGGTGGACCTCGGACCCTTCCGTGGTCCCAGATTTCTGGAAACCCCAAACTTTCCGATGGCGAAACACCACTTCCTATATATTATTCTTTACCTCCGAACCCTTCCGAACTCCTCGTGACGTCCGGGATCTCATCCGGACTCGAACAACATTCGTAATCACATACTTGACTTCCTACTAACCCTAGCGTCACCGAACCTTAAGTGTGTAGACCCTACGGGTTGGGAGACACGCAGACATGACCGAGGCGACTCTCGGGCAATAACCAACAGCGGGATCTGGATACCCATGTTGGCTCCCACATGCTCCTCGATGATTTCATCGGTTGAACCACGATGTCGAGGATTCGATCAAACCACGTATGCAATTCCTTTGTCAATCGATGCGTTACTTGCGAGACCCGATCGTCGGTATCCCAATACCTTGTTCAGGTCTCGTTACACGCAAGTCACTTTACTCGCATTGTAATGCATGATCCGTGGCCAACACCTTGGTCACATTGAGCTCATTATGATGATGCATTACCGAGTGGGCCCAAGAGATACCTCTCCGTCATGCGGAGTGACAAATCCAGCCTCGATCCGTGTCAACCCAACAGATACTTTCGGAGATACCGTAATGCACCTTTATAGTCACCCGATTCGTTGTGACGTTTGATACACCAAGGTACTCCTCACGGTAACCGGAGTTACGATCTCATGGTCGAAGGAAGAGATACTTGACATTGGCAAAGCTTCTAGTAAGCGAACTATACGATCTTTTATGCTATGCTTATGATTGGGTCTTGTCCATCACATCATTCTCCTAATGATGTGATACCATTATCAACGACATCCAATGTCCATAGTCGAGAAACCATGACTATCTATTGATCTGTGAGCTAGTCAACTAGAGGCTCACTAGGGACTCATTGGGTCTAAGTGTTCACACGTGTATTACGATTTCCGAATAATACATTTATAGCATGAACAAAAGACAATTATCATGAACATTGAAATATAATAATCCTTTTATTATTGCCTCTAGGGCATATTTCCAACAGTCTCCCACTTGCACTAGAGTCACCAATCTAGTTACATTGTGATGAATCGAACACCCATAGAGTTACGGTGTTGATCATGTTTTGCACGCGAGAGGTTTAGTCAGCGGATCTGCGACATTCGGATCCGTGTGCACTTTGCAAATCTCTATGTCTCCATCTTGAACATTTTCACGAATGGAGTTGAAGCGGCGCTTGATGTGCCTTGTCTTCTTGTGAAACCTGGGCTCCTTGGCAAGGGCAATAGCTCCAGTGTTGTCACGGAAGAGTTTGATCGGCCCGACGCATTGGGTATGACTCCTAGGTCGGTGATGAACTCCTTCACCCAAATCGCTTCATCGCGCTGCCTCCGAGGCTGCCATGTACTCCGCTTCACACGTAGATCCCGCCACGACGCTTCGCTTGCACCGCACCAGCTCTTGCTCCACCATTCAACATATACACGTATCCGGTTTGTGACTTAGAGTCATCCAGATCTGAGTCGAAGCTAGCGTCGGCGTAACCCTTCTGACGAGCTCTTCGTCTCCTCCATAAACGAAACATGTCCTTTGTCCTTTTCGGTGCTTCAGGATATTCTTGACCGCTGTCCAGTGTTCCTTGCGGGGTTACTTTGGTATCTTGCAACCAAACTTACGGCAAGGTTTACATCGAGTGCAGTACACAGCATGGCATACATAATAGATCCTATGGCTGAAGCATAGGGATGACACTCATCTCTTCTTTATCTTTTGCCGTGGTCGGTGGTGAGCTGAGCTCAATTTCACACCTTGTAACATAGGCAAGAACCCTTCTTGGACTGATCCATTTTGAACCTCTTCAAAATCTTATCAAGGTATGTGCTTTGTGAAAGACCTATGAGGCGTCTCGATCTATCTCTATAGATTTTGATGCCTAATATATAAGCAGCTTCTCCAAGGTCCTTCATTGAAAAACACTTGTTCAAATAGGCCTTAATGCTGTCCAGAGTTTCAGTATCATTTCCCATCAAGAGTATGTCATCTACATATAATAGGAGAAATGCTACAGAGCTCCCACTCACTTTCTTATAAACGCAGGCTTCTCCATAAGTCTGCATAAACCCAAACGCTTTGATCATCTCATCAAAGCGAATGTTCTAACTCGAGATGCTTGCACCAGTCCATAAATGGATCATTGGAGCTTGCATACTTTGTTAGCGTTACGAGGATCGACAAACCCTTCCGGCTGCATCATATACAGCTCTTCCTTAAGATGTCCATTAAGGAATGATGTTTTGACGTCCATCTGCCATATCTCATAATCATAGTATGCGGCAATTGCTAACATGATTCGGACGGACTTAAGCTTCGCTACGGGAGAGAATGTCTCGTCGTAGTCAATCCCTTGAACTTGTCGATAACCCTTAGCGACAAGTCGAGCTTTATAGATGGTAACATTACCATCCGCGTCCGTCTTCTTCTTAAAAATCCATTTATTTTCTATCGCTCGCCGATCATCGGGCAAAATCTGTCAAAGTCCATACTTTGTTTTCATACATGGATTCTATCTCGGATTTCATGGCTTCAAGCCATTTGTTGGAATCCGGGCCCGCCATTGCTTCTTCATAGTTCGAAGGTTCATTGTTGTCCAACAACATGATTTCCATGACAGGGTTGCCGTACCACTCTGGTGCGGAACGTGTCCTCGTGGACCTTCGAAGTTCAGTAGTAACTTGATCCGAAGTACCTTGATCATCATCAACGTTTTCCTCTTGATTGGTGTGGGCATCACGAGAACGGTTTCTGCGCTGCACCACTTTCCCGTTCGAGAGGTAGTACTTCATCGAGTTCTACTTTCCTCCCACTTACTTCTTTCGAGAGAAACTCTTTCTCGAAAGCATCCGTTCTTAGCAACAAAGATCTTGCCTTCGGATCTTAAGTAAAAGGTATACCCGACGGTTTCCTTAGGGTATCCTATGAATCGCATTTTTCGACTTGGGTTCGAGCTTTTCAGGTTGAAGTTTCTTGACATAAGCATCGCATCCCCAAACTTTTAGAAACGACAGCTTAGGTTTCTTCCCAAACCATAATTCATACGGTGTCGTCTCAGCGGTTTAGGCGGTGCCCTATTTAAAGTGAATGTAGCTGTCTCTAGGCGTATCCCCAAAATGATAGCGGTAAATCGGTAAGAGACATCATAGACCGCACCATATCCAATAGAGTGCGATTCTGACGTTCGGACACACCGTTTATTTGAGGTGTTCCAGCGGCGTGAGTTGTGAAACGATTCCACATTTTCTTAAGTGTGTGCCAAATTCGTGACTTAAATATTCTCCTCCACGATCGATCGTAGGAACTTTATCTTTCATCACGTTGATTCTCCACCTCACTCTGAAATTCCTTGAACTTTTCAAAGGTCTCGGACTTGTGTTTCATTAAGTAGACATACCCATATCTACTCAAGTCATCGGTGAGAGTGAGAACATAACGATATCCTCCATGAGCCTCAACGCTCATTGGACCGCACACATCGGTATGTATGATTTCCAACAAGTTGGTTGCTCGCTCCATTGTTCCGAGAACGGAGTCTTTGTCATTTTGCCTAAGAGGCATGGTTAGCATGTGTCAAGCGATTCATAATCAAGAGACTCTAAAGTCCATCAGCATGGAGCTTCTTCATGCGCTTGACACCAATGTGACCAAGGCGGCGATGCCACAAGTATGTGGGACTATCGTTATCAATTTTACATCTTTTGGCATCCACACTATGAACATGTGTAATATTACGCTCGAGATTCATCAAGAATAAACCATTGACCATCGGACATGACCATAAAACATATCTCTCATATTAATCGAACAACCATTATTCTCGAGACTTAAATGAGTAGCCATCTCGTATAAACGAGATCCGGATACAATGTTCATGCTCAAACTTGGCACTAAATAACAATTATTGAGGTTTAAAACTAATCCGTGAGGTAAATGTAGAGGCAGCGTGCGACGGCGATCACATCGACTCTGAACCATTCCCGCAGCGCGCCGTCACCTCGTCCCTTCGCCAGTCTCCGTTTATTCGCAGCTCTGCTATGAGTTACATATGTGAGCAGCGGCACGGTATCAAATACCGGGAGTTACTACGAGTCTTGGTAAGGTACACATCAATTACATGTATATCAAATATACCTTTAGTGTTGCGGCCTTCTTATCCGCTAAGTATTTGGGGCAGTTCCGCTTCGATGACCCTTCCCTTGCAATAAAAGCACTCGGTCTCGGGCTTGGGTCCATTCTTTGACTTCTTCCGGCAGCGAGGCTTACGGGCGCGGCAACATCTTTGCCGTCCTTCTTGAAGTTCTTCTTACCCTTGCCCTTCTTGAACTTAGTGGTCTTATTGACCATCAACACTTGATGTTCTTTCTTGATTTCAGCCTCTGCTGACTTGACATCGAGAACACTTCAGAATGGTCTTTTCCATCCCCGCATGTTGTAGTTCATCACAAAGCTCTTGTAGCTTGGTGGGGCGGCTGGAGGATTCTGTCAATGACCGCCTCATCGGGAGGTTAATGTTCAACTGGGTCATCTGGCGTGCAACCCGGACATCTTGAGGATGTGCTCATTGATGAACTGTTCTCCTCCATCTTACAACTGTAGAACTTGTCGGAGACATCATATCTCTCGACCGGGCATGAGCTTGGAAAACTAGTTTCAGCTCTTGAACATCTCATATGCTCCGTGATGCTCAAAACGCTTTTGGAGCCCGGTTCTAAGCTGTAGAGCATGCCGCCTTGAGCGAGGGAGTAATCATCGGCCGAGATTGCCAGCGTTCATAACGTCTTGGTTCTGCAGGGGCGGGGCGTCACCTAGCGGTTCTTCTAGGACATATTGCTTCTGGCAGCTATGAGGATGATCCTCGGGTTCGGACCCGATCCGTATAGTTGCTGCCATCATCTTTCAGCTTGGTTTTCTCTAGGAGCGCGTTGAAGTTCATGTTGACATTAGCGTTGGCCATTGATCTACAAGACATATTTGCAAGGTTTTAGACTAAGTTCATGATAATAAAGTTCTTAATCAAAATTATGAACTCCCACTTAGATTAGACATCCTCTAGTCATCTAAGTGTTACACGATCCGAGTCGATTAGCCCGTGTCCGATCATCACGTGAGACGGACTAGTCATCGTCGGTGAACATCTTCATGTTGATCGTATCTTCCATACGACTCGTGTTCGACCTTTCGGTCTCCGTGTTCGAGGCCATGTCCGCACATGCTAGGCTCGTCAAGTTAACCCTAAGTGTTTTCGCTGTGTAAAACTGCCTTACACCCGTTGTATGTGAGCGTAAGGATCCATCACACCCGATCATCACGTGGTGCTTAGAAGCGACGAACTGTAGCAGCGGTGCACGTTAGAGGAGAACACTTCTTGAAATTTTGTAAGGATCATCTTATTTACTACCGTCGTCCTAAGTAAACAAGATGCATAAACATAATAAACATCACATGCAATTATATAGTTGTGACATGATATGGCCAATATCATCAAGCTCCATTGATCTCCATCTTGGGGCTCCATGATCATCTTGTCACCGGCTTGACACCATGATCTCCATCATCATGATCTCCATCATCGTGTCTTCATGAAGTTGTCACGCCAGCGACTACTTCTACTTCTATGACTAACGCGTTTAGCAATGAAGTAAAGTAGTTTACATGGCGTTCTTCAATGACACGCAGGTCATACAAAAAATAAAGACAACTCCTATGGCTCCTGCGGTTGTCACACTCATCGACATGCAAGTCGTGAATCCTATTACAAGAACATGATCTCATACATCACAATTCATCATTCATCACAACTTCGGCCATATCACATCACATGATCAATCGCTGCAAAAACAAGTTAGGCGTCCTCTAATTGTTGTTTGCATCTTTTACGTGGCTGCGATTGGGTTCTAGCAAACGTCTTTCTTACCTCGAATCACCACAACGTGATTTTGTCAACTTCTATTTACCCTTCATAAGGGCCCTGTTCATCGATTCGCTCCAACTAAAGTGGGAGAGCAGACACCCGCCAGCCACCTTATGCAACTAGTGCATGTCGATCGGTGGAACCGGTCTCACGTAAGCGTCACGTGTAAGGTTGGTCGGGCCGCTTCATCCCACAATACCGTTGAGCAAGAAAAGACTAGTAGAGGCAAGTAAGATGACAAGATCAGCGCCCACAACAAATTGTGTTCTACTCGTGCATTAGAGAACTACGCATAGACCTAGCTCATGATGCCCTTTGTTGGGGAGCGTTGCGAGAAAATTAAAATTTTTCTCTGGCTTCACCAAGATCCATCTATGAGTTCATCTAAGCAACGAGTAGCGGAGAGAGATTGCATCTACATACCACTTGTAGATCGCGTGCGGAAGCTTGCAAGGTGATGATGGAGTCGTACTCGAGCGTGATTCAGATCACCGATGCCAAGTGCTGAGCGGACAGCACCTCCGCGTTCAACACACGTGCGGACGGCGGCGTCTCCTCCTTCTTGATCCAGCAAGGGAAAGGAGAGGTTGAGGAAGACAGCTCCACCGGCAGCACGACGGCGTGGTGATGGTGGAGAAGCAGTACTCCGACAGGGCTTTGCCGAGCTCTTACGGAGGAGGAGATGTGTTGGGGAGGGGAGGGGCTGCGCCTTGGGAGTTGGTACAGCAGCCCCCCTCCCTCCCCCCCTTTATATAGGCACCACAGGGGTGGCGGCCCTGGAGATCCAATCTCCGGGCGGCGGCCAAGGGGTGGAGTACCCCCAAGTCGGTGGGCGCCCCCCCTAGGGTTTCAACCCTAGGCGCGAGGTGGACCTAGAGGCGCACCAGCCCCTTGTGGGCTGGTTCCTTCCCTCTCAGCCCATGGGGCCCTCCGGGATAGGTGGCCCCACCGGTGGACCCAGGACCCTTCCGGTGGTCCGGTGCTTTACCGAAACCCGAAACTTTCCCGATGGCGAAACACCACTTCCTATATATTATTCTTTACCTCCGGACCTTCGGAACTCCTCGTGACGTCCGGGATCTCATCAGGACTCGAACAACATTCGGTAATCACATACTTGACTTCCTACTAACCTAAGCGTCACGAACCTTAAGTGTGTAGACCCTACGGGTTCGGGAGACCTGCGAACATGACCGAGGCGACTCTCGGGCAATAACCAACAGCGGGATCTGGATACCCATGTTGGCTCCCACATGCTCCTCGATGATTTCATCGGTTGAACCACGATGTCGAGATTGATCAAACCACATATGCAATTCCTTTGTCAATCGATGCGTTACTTGCGAGACCCGATCGTCGGTATCCCAATACCTTGTTCGGTCTCGTTACGGCAAGTCACTTTACTCATCCGTAATGCATGATCCGTGGCCAACACCTTGGTCACATTGAGCTCATTATGATGATGCATTACCGAGTGGGCCCAGAGATACCTCTCCGTCATGCGGAGTGACAAATCCATCTCGATCCGTGTCAACCCAACAGATACTTTCGGAGATACCTGTAATGCACCTTTATAGTCACCCGATTCGTTGTGACGTTTGATACACCAAAGGTACTCCTACGGTAACCGGAGTTACGATCTCATGGTGAAGGAAGAGATACTTGACATTGGCAAAGCTTCTAGCAAGCGAACTATCGATCTTTTATGCTATGCTTATGATTGGGTCTTGTCCATCACATCATTCTCCTAATGATGTGATCCGTTATCAACGACATCCAATGTCCATAGTCGAAACCATGACTATCTATTGATCTGTGAGCTAGTCAACTAGAGGCTCACTAGGGACTCATTGGGTCTAAGTGTTCACACGTGTATTACGATTTCGAATAATACATTTATAGCATGAACAAAGACAATTATCATGAACATTGAAATATAATAATCCTTTTATTATTGCCTCTAGGGCATATTTCCAACAACCCCTACTCTAGTACACCGACAGGAGACCCCGGGCCTGGGCCACACACAGTCTTGAAAGCTGTTGGGCGGGCCCAAAAGCAGAGAGACGGGCATCTTGCGCCTAGGTCCACGCCGTATCTTACTCCGTATCCACCGCGCTCTCCCCTAACGGCACACATTGAATGCGGCGTCGTGGGATAGATCGTGGGTGGTTCTTTATTCGGAAAAGAGGAACGTCCGCCCCATCCCTCTTTATAAGCAGGGGAAACAGGGGCAGTTCCCCCATCTTGCCAGTTGCTGTCCCAATCTCAGAAATCTCTGCCGCTCCCCCCTTCTTCCAAAGCCAAGAAGGAGTAGCACTCCGCCCCCCATTGCCGCCGGCGCCACCAACGTCTTCGATCTCCCCCACCACCTCCGCCATGGCTCCGAAAGCCGGGAATAGTGTGAAGTCGGCCGAGGCGCTGCGGCTCGAGGCGCTTCTGAAAGGGCGGGCAACTTCCCCAGAGCTCGCCGCGAAGGAGCTGAGGAGTGGTACTACCTCTTACGGTCGACGAGAGCGGCGCATCCGCGCGCACCAAGGTACTCTCCGCCGCCGCTTCCGAACGGGCTCTGAACGGATACCCTTTCTTCACGCTGTTCTTCTACTGCGGGCTCTGCCCGCCCTTCTCTGAATTCGTCTGTGACATCATGAACACCTACGGGTTCCACCTCCTTGATTTCACCCCCAATGCCGTTCTGACCATGGCAGTTTTCGCACATCTCTGCGAAAACTTTGTGGAAATCCACCCAAATGTAGCTCTTTTCGCCATTTCTTCATGCCGGGTCGAGAGGAGAGCCCTAGCCGTGGAATCGCTTTGGATCTCGAGAGCCGGCAAGAAGGAGGCATATCTGGAGGGGGAGCTCCACAGCAAATGGGAGGAGTGGAGAGCGGAATGGTGCTGGATCGTCGAGGAGAACCCGCAGCCATTTACTGCCCTGCGCCAAGCCCCAGCAGTGCGCGGCAATGATTGGAGCGCCCTGGCCGCGGACGGCGATAAGCTGAAGATTGCCATCACCCGGATCTTGCGGCTTAGGCTTGCCGGGCTCACTGTAGGCGCTGTTGGCGTGGATTTTCTTCGCCGCCGCATCGCCCCCCTGCAAGAGAGGAGGAGACCCGCCTGGGAGTTCGGGGGTCCGGCGGACATCTTGAGGCTGCGCCCGGGCCTCAACTTCAACTTCACCGTCCTAGAGCTGGACGCGATGCTCAAGGAGCTATTCAAGTATGACCCTCAGCATCCCAAATGGTTCAGGCTGCCGCAGGGCGTCGTCCCGTTGTGCAACAATTCCTCGCTCGATCGCATCCACGCAATTATGCCGCAGTGCGATTCGCATGGAATTGTCCCCACTTGGCAAGAGCCTGCAGATGACGTCGTGCAGCAGTTCTTGACAGCTTGGTGGAGGTGGCGGTCGCGCCCGGCGAACGAAAAGCCTCACCGTGACACCACCGATGCGGAGATGCGGCGCATCACCACCAGGGCGGAAGAGGCGGCGGCAGCCGCCGCCGCGGGTGAGTTTGGGTTTACCGTGGAGGAGGCAGAGACAGCCGAGGCGGCAAGCCTTGCCGATCGAGATGAGCTTGCCGCCGAGGGTGCGAGCGGCCAGCCGTCTTCAAGTAGTTTGCCGCAAGCAGAGCTCCCAGCGCAGCCCCCAGCTCCACCAAGAAGGCGCCTCCGCACGACCAGGGACGTAGCAGGGCAGCAGACGAGTCAACATCCGTCGCGCCGCGGGACACGCTCCACCGCGACAAGCACTTGTTGCAGCGGGGCGCGTCACGCCCCAGCCATGGCAAGCTGGGCAGGGTCCTCCGGACCGCCGCTTGATCCTGCCCGCCCCGCCAAGCGGTCAAGGGAGCCTACTCCTCCGCCTCGCCGCGACGAAAGAGGGCCGGACTTCGACCTCTCCGCGCTCAGCTCCGACGAGGAAGAAGAAGAGTAAGATGCTTTGTTGTACTTGAAGTTCTTCAACTCTTGTTGTTTTTGTCTTGCATCTGATTTGCTTTGCTCTGAACTCACTCCTTTTCAGGACCTTAGCCCAGAGAGCGGCGAAGAGAGCCAAGGCTCTGGTGATTGTCATCGAGGATGAGCCCACCGCGACAGCAGGGGGTGCGCCCGAGACCACCTTGCCGGACCCGGCAACTACTCTCAGTAGCCCCAGCGCAGCCCCAGTAAATGTCTGTTTACTTCCGTTGTTGGGCGCGCATGGGTGCTCTTTATTCTTGATATCATCTCTTGATTTGTGTAGGAGCGAGCAGCCTCACCAAGAGCAACCGGAAGCCGCCCCCGAGATGCTATCTGCTTCAACTACGCCGCCAAGGAAGGATTCCCCGACAAGGGAGCGTTCTCCGGCAAGGGATAAATCTCCGGCAAGGGACAGTTCTCCGGCAAGGGACGGGGCCAGCGACCCCCCGGTGGTGGAGCCCATGACTGCAGAGCCCAGCACGGGTAATCCTCTTGCTTGAAAACTTCCCTTCGGTTCTTCTTCTGGTTTTCTTCTTGGATATTTGCTTGACTTCTTTTTCCTCTTCCGGTCTTCAGATCCATCTTCCACGGAGCCGACGGATACCGAGGCCACCGGCGAGAAAACAGCAGCAACACCAGCGGCGCGCTGCCACCAAAGAGAAGCGGCACCGATGATCCTGCCAGCGAGGAGGCCGCCAAAGCTGCCGCCCGGGTGGCGAGGATCCAGCGATCGCCAGCGGCCTCGAGGCGCGAGGCGCAAGCGCTATGCCGACCGCCGATCCCTCGCCGCGCGCCGCAGCGCCGAATACTGAAAAGCCCAGCCGGCGCCTATCGAAGGCGGCGATGGCGTCTTCATCAAGCTCCACAGGCGTCAAGCTCGAGCGCGGTCGAAGGACAAGTCTTTGGCGGAGAAGTGCTCGCCTCATTGGTAGACACTGGTCGGCGCGCCAAACAGCAGCGATGGCGAACACGAGGAGGAACAGCTGCTGCGGAGGCTCTTTGTCACTCTACGCGCCCGACAAGCCAAGGTGGAATCTGGGAAGCGCTTATCGCCTGGGGAGTGGATATTGAGAAGCATGCGGAGGAGTTCGGTCGCAACTAAAGCCCTCCGGTCCATTGCGAGAGGCGGGCACAGCTTCGTCGGCGCTGAAAGCCTTCCTTCTCGAAAAGGCTGGTGAAAAGCAACAATGACTTGCCGCCGAGGAGTTGTTTAAGCGGGAAGGTGAGTTGGCGCAGAGGAAGGTCAATCTTGACAGCCATGAGGAGGAGCTTGCCGCGTGCGAGGAAACATTTGGCGGGGCTCTCAAGGAAGCGAAGGATGCTGCTGCAGCTGCTGAGGCCGCCAAGAAGGAGCTAGAGATGAAGGTGGCGCAGCTGGAGGCCGATCTCAAGGCGAGAGGTGAAGAGATTGCCGCGCTCCAGCGTGAGCGCGAGAAGGGCATACGCCCATGGCGAGCTGCAGTCGTCTCCTCGAGAAGGACAAGGAGCTGGCGCCGCCAAGGACTCAACGCTGATCTCGAGTTGAAGCTGGCTACTTTGACCGAGGCAGCTGGGCCGGCGCCAAGGAGTGGGAGGAGGCCTTGAAGGAGGAGATCAAGGCCAGCGAAGCGCTGGCGACGAGGGCCGAAACCAGAACACTTTTAGGGAGGCTGTGGAGCTCAGACGGAGGTCTCGTGAACATCGCCCTTGATCATCGAGCGAGGCTGGCCTTGTTGGGGATGGAGGATTTCGGGTATTCCTCTGATGAGAACCTCCAGCCCAGCGCCAAGCTTACTTTGTTCTTCAAGGGCGTGGCGACGGCCCTCCAGCGACTCCGGGAAAGGATCCCAAAGCAGCTGGCCGACGAGTCGCGCACGATCTGCGTGAGGGTTCTTCAAAAGGTGTTGGTGAAGGTGGCCTTCCACAACCCAGGCCTCAACCTCACCAACGTCCTCAAGAAGCTGCCGGCAGATGCTGATCTGGAAGAGCTCAAGGCCCTTGTCGTGCCCATTGTGGACAAGGTGAACGAAGTCAAGAGAGTTGACGGCGATCGTGTAGATTAGGCCGCCTGTTTTCTCCTTTTCTTGCCGTTGCTAGTCATGTTACGAAAACAATCTATTAGAGCTGCGACAAGTTATCTTTATAATATAACTTTTATTTTGGGTATCGATTGCTATGTTATTTCCTTTACTTGATTCCTTCCTTTATATGTTTTTGCCCTACGCTTTTAGGGAACTTGTCGGCGCGGGCACCTTTGCATGGCGCTGAGTGCGGAACTTCAGCAGCTGCTGGCAGTGCCGCTACCGACAAAAACCTTATCGCAACTAATCGCAGCACACTTAAGTTGTTGGCGGTCTCGAAACAAAGTAAGGCGCAACTAGCTCTGAGTTGGTTCCTCCGCGCTGAGTTTTCCATACAAAGCACGGTCGTTCGAGGAAGATAACTTAATTTTTTTAAAACTAATTGCTCAAACTTTGGCAACTTAGGTTTTCTGTCGTTTGCGTCCCGGCAAGGCGAAACTTTCTTGAACGACGCCTGGTCCACACCATTATCTCGTCCTTCCCCCCCGGCGAACTTGTGGGTGAGGGAAGCTTCCTTTTGAGAAAAAGAAAGAAGAGAAAATAAAGATATGGAGCCTTAAGGCTCGTTATTGCTTACCGGGGGTAGGTGCTGCGCAAAGTGTCAGATAACACATGCAAAAAATAGAAAGCATGAAATTGACAAGATGTGCTGAGCACATAAGCTTTATTTATGCACGGGGTCTGCGCCAGGCTTTGTACAAAGGATTACATGCAACAGCGGCAAGACTTGTATAAAAGGTGGTTGCCGGAACAGGTTCCGGCAACCGTGCCTTACGGGCAAAACTTACGAAGATGTTCAATGTTCCAGGAGTTGCTCACCGGAAAGCCATCTTCGGTCTCAAGGCTGACAACGCCGGGCCTAGTGACTCGTTTCACCCGGTAAGGGCCTTCCCACTTCGGTGTCAACTTGTTGGAATTCTTGGCGTACTGAACGCGCCGAAGAACAAGGTCGCCTTCCTCGAGACTTCTGGCATTAACTTTACGGCTGTGGTAGCGGCGCAAAGCTTGCTGGTATCGAGCAGCTCGTACAGCAGCCTGAAGACGATCCTCCTCAAGGAGCAGCGCATCATCTTGTCGCAGCTGCTCTTGCTCAAGCTCATCATAAGAGAGCACTCGAGGTGATCCGTATACGAGTTCCGTGGGGAGAACTGCCTCTGCTCCATAGACCAGAGCGAAAGGTGTGCGGCGATGGCTCGATTTGGCGTCGTCTGATCGACCAAAGAACCACCGGCAGCTCCTCGATCGATTCTTTCCGCTTTGTGCAGCCTGTCGAAAGTCCTGGTCATGAGCCCGCGCAGCGCTTCAAGATTGCCCTCTCCGCTTGACCGTTGCTTCTCGGGTGAGCAGCGAAGCGGCAGACCTTGGCGCCAAGATCTTGGGCGTCTTGCATGAAGGTGCGGCTCGTGAATTGTGTGTCGTTGTCGGTGATGATCTGTTAGGGACCACAAGGCGGCAAACAATCGACACGAAGAACATGATTGCTTGTTGTCTTTGTCACCTTCCTCATTGCTTCCACTTCCGGCCACTTTGTGAACTTGTCGATTACAGCGTACAAGTACTCAAAGCCCCGATAACTTCGAGAAAGGGGCCAAGGATGTCGAGCCCCCAGACCGAAAATGGCCAGGATAACGGGATCGTCTGGAGAGCTTGAGGTGGCTGGTGTATCTGTTTGGAATGGAACTGGCACGCTTCACACTTGGTTACTAGTGCAGTTGCATCCTGGAGGGCTGTCGGCCAAAACAAACCTTGCCGGTTTGCTTTGCCGGCAAGTGCTCTTGCGCCAATGTGGTGACCACATATGCCTCCATGTATCTCCGCCAACAGCCTCTATCCGTCTTCCCGGGGAATACACTTCAATTTCACACCGTTTAATCTTCTTCTGTACAGTGTGTCGTCGACAAACTGGTACATACTTGACTGCCGGGCTACTCTTTCTGCTTCTTCTTGCTCTTCGGGAAGTTCTCCTGTCTGAAGGAAACAGACAATCTGCTGTGCCCATGCTGGAGCTTGCGGCTCGACAACAAGGACTAAAGGCACATATGCTGCTGCGGGAACATCCGCTTCTATGGCGAGAACCTGCGGCTCAGCCGGAGCTTGATGTTCCTCGACAAGCTTGCCGGAGCAAAACTTGTCGGGAGCGTCTGCTTCAACGGAACAAACCCTAGGGCTTGTCGGAGCAGACCGCTCCTCAGCATTCTTGGTGTTGATCCTAGGGACCTTTTTGGCGGCGGCTTCGGGGAGCTCTGCCGGAAAATAGTCTCCAGAAATCAATTTCCTCTTTTTGCTCTGACCAGTTGATGGTGTTACGGATGGTTGAGTCAGCTTGAGCACGAAGATCCCTGGTTCCACAGGTAACTTAAGTGCGGCGCTCTTTGACAGGCCATCTGCAATGTCATTCTGAGCTCTTGGGACATGTTCCATCTGTAGGACGTCAAAGTGCTCTTCTAACTTTCTCACTTCATCAACGTAAGCTTCCATCAACGGACTCGGATAATTCTCGTTCACTTGGCGGACGACAAGCTGTGAGTCACCCCTGACAATGAGCTTCTTGATCCCAAGGTCTGCTACGATCCTGAGACCGGCAAGCAAACCTTCATATTCTGCAGTATTGTTTGTTGCTTGCTCCTTGGGAAAGTGCATCTGGACTACGTACTTGAGGTGCTCTCCGGTGGGCGCGACAAGCAGCACGCCCGCACCGGCGCCTTGCAGCGAAAGGCACCATCAAAGTACATCAGCCACTCTTTATTTGCCTCCTTGACGGGGATGCTCGTCTCTGGAATTTCTTCATCTGGCGTTGGCGTCCACTCTGCTATGAATTCTGCCAATGCCCGGCTCTGGATAGTTGAAGTACTCTCAAACTTGAGGCCAAAACTTGACAGTTCCAGTGCCCACTCGACAATCCTGCCTGTTGCTTCTGGATTCTGCAGTATCCTCTTCAGCGGAAAGCGAGTGACAACTGTGATCTCATGTGCTTGGAAGTAAAGGCGCAGCTTTCTCGAGGCCATGAGAAGGCCGAAAAGCAATTTCGCACACCAGTACCTTGACCTAGCCCCTGCGAGAAGGAGGCCGACAAAAGTAAACTAGGCGCTGCACCATCTTCTTCTGTTTCTCCTCCTGTGCTTGCGCAGATCCATCCTTGTCGGCACCAGAGCTTGCTGGTGAAGCCCCCTGCTTGTCGCTGGATGCACCTGCCGTGGTCGCTGGCTCATCATCCGCCTCCCTCTCCGCTACTAACGCAGCACTAACCACTTGATTGGTTGCCGCTAGATACAGCAGCAACTTCTCTTGTGGTTTAGGTGCGACAAGTATTGGAGTGGAGGACATGTATCTCTTCAAGTCCTGCAGCGCACTCAGCAGACTTAGAGCTAAACCTGCTGAGAGGAGCCACGCAACCGGCAAGCCTCCGTACATCCTTGACGCGCTTTGGTGCTTCAATCTACTCAATGGCCTTGATCTTGTCGGGATTGGCTTCAATTCCACGCTGAGACACGAAGAACCCGAGAAGCTTGCCGGAAGGAACTCCAAACACACACTTCTCAGGGATGAGCTTGAGGTTGATCTTGCGCAGATTTGCAAAGGTTTCATCTAAATCTTGAATCAGGGTTACCTTGTCCTTGCTCTTGACCACTATGTCATCCATGTAGGCTTCCACATTTCTGTGCAACTGTGGTTCAAAAGCATCATGGACTACTCTTGCAAATGTTGAACCAGCATTCTTCAAACCGAAAGGCATCCGTACGAAACAGTACGTGCCACACAGAATGATGAATGCGGTATTCTCCTCATCCTCTTCTGCCATGAAGATCTGGTGATACCCTGAGTATGCGTCAAGAAATGAAAGCAAGTCACATCCGGCCGTGGAGTCAACAATCTGGTCAATGCGCGGCAAGGGAAATGGGTCTTTGGGACAAGCTTTATTAACATCAGTAAAGTCAATACAAAGACTCCATTTCCCATTTGCCTTGCGCACGACTACAGGATTGGCCAACCACGTTGGATGGAGCACTCCTCTGACAAGGCCTGCTGCTTCCAACTTCTTGATTTCTTCTGCGATGAATTCTTGGCGCTCCACTACTTGTTTCCTGACTTTCTGCTTGACGGGCCGCGCATGAGGACAGACGGCAAGGTGGTGCTCAATTACTTTCCTGGGAACACCGGGGATGTCAGACGGTTGCCACGTAAACACTTCGACGTTAGCCCGCGGAAAGCAGCGGCGCTTTCCTATTTAGGGTCGAGTGGCACCGATGGTGAAGGTACCACCGTGCCGTCCTCCTTGGCGGGCACCTTCTTGGTCTCTGGCGGAGCTGCCTTCGTCTTCTTACACTTGCGGTGGAGCTCGATGGTGCGTCCTCGGCGGTAGCGCAGCACTCAAAGAGTGCGCTTGCCGGAGTGGGCATCGAACTCTTGCGGACTTGGTCTTCTTCTTCCCCGGGAGCTTCAGCGGCAAGTGGCTTGCGATCCGCTGCGGCTGCTGCTTCCCGGTAGATCTTGTCGGTACAGATAAGAGCATCTTTCCTGTCGCCAGGGATAGAGATGACACTTATCGGACCTGGCATCTTGAGCACATTGTAGGCATAGTGAGAGACTGCCATGAACTTGGCGAGCGCTAGACGGCCGAGTATCCCATTGTAAGGCAATGGGAAATCAGCAACATCAAAAGTGACCCTCTCAGTCCTGAAGTTCAACTCGCTGCCAAATGTTACCGGCAACGTGACTTTCCCTTCGGCTTGCTCCTTCTCGGGTTGATTCCTTGGAAAGTGCCGGTCTCTTCGAGCTCGCTGTCAGGGATCTGGAGTTTCTGAAGTACCGCGGAGGAGATCAGGTTCAAGCCGGCCCTGCCGTCAACTAGCATCTTAGTGACCTTGAGGTTGCGGATAGTTGGTGAGACCAACATCGGCAAGCACCCGACCGCAGTTATGCGATCAGGGTGGTCCTCAATATCAAAGACGATAGGCGTGCTGGACCATTTCAGAGGCTTGCATGACTCGACGGGTGGTTCTGCTGCATTGACTTCCCGCACCCACTGTTTGAGCTGGCGGTGTGAAGTATGCAGAGACGCTCCGCCGTCAACGCACAGGACCTCTGTGGCTTTCTGAAACTCCTTCTCATCGGCCTCGTCATCATCCATATCTCACTACAAGAAATATGTCAACTTGTGACCTTCTGTCAGTGACCCTGGAAGAATTGGTCATAGATCTATGACCACTTCAGACCAATTGGTCAAGAGCTGTTCGGGGGGCTCCAAACCCTAAACCATTGCAACCATTTTTGGCAGAAAGGTCGTAATTTCCTTACACGAAATGGTCATAAAGCAAACAGCGCTAGTCCGCTGCCTTATTTCTAGTTGTTAACGACCAATATAGATGGTCATTGCCTTGTAAATTGTGGTGGGTTGCTATGACTAGGCGCCACCTCATCAGTTTTGCCTATGTGTCATGTCCATGTGGCAGTTTTTGCCCTAGGTTGTGAAGCAACCTATATTTCTCCCATTCCCAAAATTCCCAAAAAAATCTCATAAATTCTTTGGGTCATATCTTCACAAATATGTAAAAATCTTCCTTGCCTAGTTCAAAATAATTCAAAAATATCCATTTTCCTATTCTGCTCAGAGTAGCAGTTTGTGAAGGAAGTACCACTTTGGCATGTCCAAATAGTATCCATTTTCTACAGTGCTTTCCTATGACCAACTAACGATCCTCCACCAAATGCCAGCTCAATCCATTCATTATTTTGAGCCGAGCTTCAACATTCGTATTTATGTCCAGTGTGGTGGTTTGCAAAGCAAGTACCACCTAGGCTCCTCCTTTTGAGCTGAAAATTTGTGAAGACAGTCTTCTTAGTAACTGATCATCCTCAGCCAAAACTCACGCCCATTAGCCATGTACATTTCCCGTACCGCTAATCAAACACTTGGCTGCAAATTCATGTTTGAGCATCGATCGGTCTCCTTGTGAGAATCTTATGTTGTAATTTTCTTCCTAGCACCAACCTAGGGAGTGCCCAACCCACTAGACATGCCTAAGCCACCCAGAACACATGGCAGCATACGGTCACGAGGTGACCATGCGGCGAACATCTTGAGTTCTGGCGCTCTAGAGTTGGGGCCCTCGGCCACTGCCCAAACCTCGACGTATCGCCACCAAACCATGTATTTGTGATTAAATAGGTCCTTATCTAACTAGAAATGATTTTTTGAAAAAATAAATAGCAAACTATGAGGCAGCTGCAGTTCAAATTTGACCCGCTTCCAGCTGAATCGGCAGAAATTTGTCTTTTTCACCAGAGGTGGATCAAAACTTTTTTCACCCAACCATTTGGTCAATTGTGCATTATATATGTCCTAATATTTTATAAAATTGTTTTGGTCCAATTTTGCCACAATTATTTGGTAGTTCCTTCACAAAAAAACCTCCTTTCGGGCACTCGAAAAATGGAAAATGAATTTTCCGTGCAAATAAAATGAAAACTTCCTTAGGCAACATTGTTTGGAATTCCAAGATTCACCCTTGTGCACAATATAAGATCATTTGAACAAACTATGCGATGAATGTGGCCATACGATTGATCATTTGGCTTGAGAGTCACGAATCTTCACGCATGATAGCTCATTTTTTAGAACACTTTTTTAAAATAATTTCCGTATTACAAGATTATTATTTTCCCTGAAAACTTGGTCACATATAATGACACAATGCGAAGGTTTTCCAATTTTTTGAATTTTTTATGCCCGTTTCAAAATGCGGTCAAAACGGCGGGCTTGACCGTTCCAAGCTAGTGGTTGAATCTTGGAAAACTTTTGATGTTTCTCTAATTAAATAGATACTTATGTACCTAGAAATGATTTTTGGAAAAAATAAAGAGCAAACTATGAGGCAGCTACAGTTCAAATTTGACTCGCTTCCAACTGAATTGGCGGGAATTTGTGTTTTTCACCAGAGGTGGATCAAAACTTTTTACACCCAACCATTTGGTCAATTGTGCATTAAATATGGCCTAGTTTTTTAGAAAAATAATTTGGTCCAATTTTACAACAATTATTTGGGAGGTGCTTCACAAAAAACCTCCTTTTGGGCACTCAAAAAATGGAAAATGGTTTTTTCATGCATAGAAAATGAAAACTTCCTTAGGAAACATTTTTTGCCATTCCAATATGCACCCATGTGAACGATATGAAATCATTTGAACAAACTATGCCATGAATGTGGCCATAAGATTGATCATTTGGCTTGAAAATCATTGATCTCCACACGTGATAGCTCGTTTCTGAGAGCACTTTTTTAAAATAATTGTCGTATTACAAGTTTGTTATTTTTCCTGGGAACTTGGCCACATATAATGACACAATGTGAAGGTTTCCCAATTTTTTTATTTTTTTTGAATTTTTTATGCCCGTTTCAAAATGCGGTCAAAACAGCGGGAATGACCGTTCCTAGCTAGTGGTTGAATTTTGGAATTTTTTTGGTGTTTCTATGATTAAATAGATACTTATGTACCTAAAAATGATTTTTGAAAAAAATAAAGAGCAAACTACTGAGGTAGCTACAGTTCAAATTTGACCCGCTTCCAAGCGAATCGTGAGAATTTGTCTTTTTCACGAGAGGTGGATCAAAACTTTTACACCCAACCATTTGGTCAATTGTCCATTAAATATGGCCTAGTATTTTAGAAAAATGATTTGGTCCAATTTTGCAATAATTATTTGGGAGGTCCTTCACAAAAACCTCCTTTTGGGCACTCAAAAATGGAAAATGGTTTTTCGTCCAAAGAAAATGAAAACTTCCTTAGGCAACATTGTTTGCCATTCCAAGATGCATCCTTCTAGATGCATAATCACACAATCTGAAGGTTTTCATTTTTTTGTGAATTTCCTATGCCGATTTGAAAATGTGATCAAATTTGCCCGCATGACCCTTCTTAGTTAGGTGGTTAATAATGCAAAACTATTGGTTTGTCTATGATGAAATAGCTACTTTTGTATCTAAAAATGATTTTTTTGAAAATAAATAGCAAACTCTAAGATACCTGTAGTTCAAATTTGACTCGTTTCTTGCCGAATTGGCTGTTTCTCAAAATACCTAGAAAGATCGGAAATGCAATCAAATTGATGATCATCGATAAAAGGTGGTCTACCTTAAGTGAAAATTTTAGTGATGCCATTTTGCAAAATATTTTTGGTAGCTGCCTCACAAACCTCCCTTGTTTTTAACACTAAGAAGAGTAATTTTTAATAGCTCATTTTTGAACCAATTAGGACGCAGCACACGGATCACCCCACTGTATTCGATCTGAGCCGTCCGCCTCCTATTGATCCAGCGTCTCTCCCTTCCTCCCTCGACCCCCTCCTTCCCGAGAAATCCTAGGTCAAGCACTGCCGTCTCCCTCTCCCCGACCCAGACCCCTCCTGCGCCACCCCTCTCCCCAATCCAGATCCGTCCTCCTCCGATGCCCTCCCCTTGGACAAGATCCGGCGCACACGTCCCACACATCGACCGCGCCCTCCCACCCACACATCACCGCCGCCACCCACCATCCCGTCTGACCTCGCGCCCTCGGCGGCGTCCAAGATCTGGTCGACGGTGATCCAGGCCGACCCGCGCACCACCATCCTGCTCGAGGAGTTCGGCTTCTCCAACCAGGGCGTGCTGGAGCTCAACGTCGCCGGCATCGCCATCGACCCCCTCGCCTCATTCGGACCTTGACCTCTCCCAGTTCGGCTCGCGCGTCCTCCAGCGCCTCCCGCGACCGTTTCCTGTCACTAGGATTTCGCCCGGCGTGGTCCGATGACTCAGGTGCGTCCCTCCACTCCATCTCCTCCTCCTCACAACCCTCCCTCACTTCCTCACCTCGTGTTCTCTCCCTTCAAGATCCAGGATGCTGTCCTCGATCAAGCACCGGGACACCATGGGCGCAGCACAGGGGACGACAAGAGCTCCGCCGCTGGTCGCTCCCCGCCCCCAAACGCCATGGCGGCCTCGCTACTCCTGCGCGCTGCGCGACTCGAGGACCTCGCCTTGCTGCTCGCCATCGCCATCGTAAGCAGTGTGCGTCTCGTGATCCTTTCCTTTCCTTTCCTGCTCGGATTTGTTGTGTTGGTTCCCGGGGTTCTCTTCTCTATCGGATTATGCATGTCCTACAGTAGTATGGAGTTCCTGCAGCTACCGGTTCGTAGCGCGGGTTTGCAATTGCAACTTCGTGGTTAGCAACCGTGATTTGCAAACTGCTAATTAGGTTCTGCAGCTACGGTTCAGTAAGCATAGCTGCAGAGTTTCCATTTCGCCTACTAGTATGCCTTTGAAAAAAAGTTGTTAGTCTGTCTCCTACAGTAGAATCATGGCTCTGCATATACTACTGCATATACTACTGTCTCCTACAGTAGTATGGAGTTCTGTTTGTTTCATCGTGAAATCTTGTGCCTTCCATCATGTGCCATATCTTCTACTAGCTTAGCTGAAGAAGAAGAAGAATAGAGGGCTTTGTTCATTAGAAGGAAAATGGTGCAAGAATATATGCATGTTTTTGTAGAAATTCAGTGCTTGTTGCTTCAGCTTAACTTGTCATTGATTCTCTGTGCTTCCACAACACTCTTACTAGTCCGTTACCAAATGAACGCCAACTAAAAAATTCAGAGTTGTCTGCAAATCTGCATGTTTGTGATGTCTTGTCTGCTCACGGGGCTGAACATTTGGTGAATGCCTTGGTGATGATTGTGATGAGCATGATTCAGATACTATCAGTCACAACCTGCAAAATCTGTATGTATGAATCCCGTAGTTTGATTTGCTGGTTCTTAACTTTCTTCAACTTGTGAATTCTTAAATGCTAGTAATACCAATTGGGTTTTGCAATCACATACATGATGGATGGCTCATTGAGTGCCTACCGAACACTTTTTAATTTTTGAGGAGAATACTGAACACACTTTTACTACTTGAGAAAAAGGAAAAAACTGAGACCACTGTACCATCATCATGCATCTACCTAATCGAGCACGCTTTGACTTCCAAATTCGTTTTTGAAAAAGAAGCGACCTCTCAATTTCCATGATCCTTTAGGTCGAGAGGTTTCCGTGAAGTTGGAATTGCGAAGCTTTCACCTATTTCCTTATTTTTGTGAATGGATAGAGTGATCTATATTTTTCTTCCTCCTCACGGTCGTCGTCAAGCCCTCGCTGGTGATGGGCATAGGCTGGTCCATGCATGCTGGTGATGGCGGCTCACCAAGGTTGTCGTAAATAAGCCTACAAGTGTAGCCGTACACAGTCGCCATCTCCCGTCCTTCATTTTCCTTCCTTCCTTCCTGTCAAGTTAAGTGCTTGCTGGTGTGTTTGTTAATTCAGTAAGCTAGGGGTTGTCATCCATTAAATTTAGAGAAACCCCTGTCAAGCATGACATTCTCCTACATACCTACTACTATATGTTTGTACTGAATATATTGACATGCCATGACACTATGAAGTAACAGAATGGCTAGCAGAAGCTTTCACTTCTAAGAATGACAACAGTAGGAAGAATCATTGTAGTCAAGTGACCATAATATCTATTTTATTGTGCTGAACTTTGTTGTTACCTGGAAGTTGCAGTCCTTGACTATTCTCATGATGTCGTACAGGAGGCCCTTGTGGTCGTCGCTGGAGCTTGGCGGCAGCCTGGCGGAGGTATCATACAACCATTATCTTGTTGATTGATGCAGTTTCTCACCTTTTTGCTGCTGATGTACTTGCTTGATTCTGGATACTATTAAGTTGAAATAAAATTGTATGAGAAAATGATCACTAAACTAAGGTGGCTTAACCTGATAATAACTTATTTTACGTTAATAGCCTACAATGTTGTCTTAGAGCTTATTGTCCAAAATAATACCTCTACTTTTTGTGTCCTTCAGGAATGCGTATCCTTCAGGACAACTCAAGCCCCTCCTCTCCTGTACATGAATGTGAGATGCTGCGCATGCAAGATCTGAGCCAAATGGCATATTGTAATCTTTTTATTGCTGGTTTTTATGTACGATAGCAAAATTGTATTCCTGTGTACATGCTGCTTTGACAGCAAAATTGTATTCCTGTGTACTGTGCCTGAAAAGGCTACAGCCAACTGATGATGACAACTGGGACCCATCTGACTAGTGGACCCTTCTTTTAGAAAAAGAAAGAAAAACCAAATTCGTTTAGACAAAAAGGCCACAACCCAACAATAAAAAGGCTGCAATATTGGGCTTGGCCCATGAACCCAACCAAAAATTGACAGACAAAAAAAACACAAATAGGCTGAATTAATGGGCTAGGCCCATGTAGAAAACCGAATTGGACCGGGCTGAATCTTGTGCCACGTTAGCTTGCCACGCTGGATGCCTATGTGGCCTGGGGAGGTTGCTAGTGACCAAAAGCATACAGTGGGAATATTTTGGTAAATAGCGTCTTGACCATTCGGAAGAAAGGTCGCTATAGTCAGTTTATGACGGCCAGCTTTTGACCTTCTATTTTTGGTCACAAAAAGGTCGCAAATGGAAATTTCTGACCTTTCAGTGACCAATAGTGGTGGTCACAAGTTGACATATTTCTTGTAGTGTCTTCATCGTCATCTTCATCTTCATCCTTGTCGCGGCCGTGGGGAGGCCTGTCTCCTTGCCGCTGCTTAGCCTTGCCGCGGCGTCCTCCCCGGCCGGGATGCTTCTTGCCGGATCCTCCAGTACCTTCTTGGGCCTTCTCCTTGTCGCGTCGCTCGTACTCAGCCTTCTGCTGCTCGACAAGCTGCTCGACCTTCTTGCAGCTCTGTAGATCATGGCCCTTGGTGCGGTGGATCTTCGATCTTGCTTGCGGAGCCGTCACCTTGTCGGCGGCCGCCACAGCTTCGGCTTCCTTGGCGCCACCTCCGTTGCCGGACTGCTCAATGACTAGCACATCTTTGCCTTTCTTCTTCCTGTTGTTCCGCCGCCGGTTTTTCCTTGTCGGGGCAGCATCCTCGCTGTCAGACCCCCCTGCTCCTGTGTTCTCTCCGGGGAGTTTCCTCCCTTCCTCAGCATGTGCACACTTGTCGGCCAGGGCATATAGCTCACTGACGTCTCTGATCTTGCACATCGCCATCTCCTCCCGCATCCTGCGGTTTCGCGCGTTCGATGGAGCAGCGATGATGACCGCGGGGTGGAGATCTGGAGATGTTCTTGCTGCACTTGGCTGAATCTCACGAATGTACTTGCGCAGGGGCTCTCCTTCCTTCTGGGCGAGCAACTGAAGGTCGCTCTCTTGGCCATGAGGCTTGTGGCCGCCTGTAAAGGCGCCGACAAACTGATGGCACAGATCCGCCCATGAGGATATGGAGTTGTCCGGCAAGGCATGAGCCAGGATCTGACATTGGGCTTGAGCACCAGCGGGAAGTAGTTGGCAAGGATCTTTTCGTCGCGCCCCCCGGCAGCTTGCACCGTGATGGTGTAGATGCTAAGGAACTCCGACGGATGCAACCTGCCGTCGTACTTCTCTGGTACGTCTGGCTTGAAATTCTTTGTGCTGGGCCACTGGACTTGCCGCAGCTCTTGAGTGAACGCAGGGCAACCTACCGCGTAGGGCAAGTCGCCTGGTTCCTCTCGCGCATGCATGTCAATAGTGGGCCCAGCGCACTGGTCTGATTGACGCTGTGCTTCTCTTCGGCGCTCGATGCGAGTACGAGCGTCTTCTTGCTGTCGTTCTTGAAGAACTTGGCGCTGATCGCGATGAGCTCGTGGATCTGATGACACTGTGGAGTCAGTGTCGAGGTTGACCCGGTGAGTCGGCGATCTTGGCCTTCGGGGCAGAGAGTGCATGGCGGTTGCACCCCCACCGGTCTTGTCACCATCTGCTCGCGCCTGGCAGTCTTGCCGCGGCTTTGATGTACTCGGTTGCCGTGGAGTGTCGCCATTGGTGAAGCCGATGAGACTCTGAATGGTGGCCCTCCAATCGTCGATCTTGTCCGCCGTTGGAGGGTAATCCAGGAGCAGTTGAGCTCGTGCCAAAGCAAGCTTGGGCGAAAACACTAAGAAGTCGGATAAGCTTGGGCGAAAACTCTTCTACACAAGCGATGGCTTCTGCGAAGTCTGGTTCTTTGCACCGTGGCACATAGTGCTAAGCAGAAATAATAATTATCTCGTCATGGTCACGGACCACAGCGCCCCATGCTCCACTGCTACTTTCCTCTAAGAAGCTTCTATCGAAATTGACCTTGGCCCAACCGAGTTCTGGGTTTTGCCACCCTTTTTCCTTATTGCTATCATATTAGGGTGGCCTGGTAATTTAACAATTTGGCTTTTCCCTTTTCGGTCAACAGCCAAATTTCCCTCAACGGTCATGCGAAGGTTATCATGGTAGTTTTGCAAAAACTGAGCAGAATGGGAAATCTTTGCTTTACCTTTGCGTTGATGATGTCATTTCTGTGATGCCACACACGCCACCAAAATAGCAATTTTTTTCCCTTAGGTCTTCGCTCATTTTATCTGGCAGGACAAGGACCCAATCCCTCCTTGTGTACTTTATATCATGCGCTCGAGGGAGGTTCCACATGTCCATCATGCCAAAGAGCCCTTGTGAACATACATCGGTTTGCGGCATGGAAGCCCGTTTCTTCATCAGCGCCACAAACATTGCATATCAGGGTGAGTCCTGGGATGCGTCTGTATCTATTAGTTTGAACCTGAATTTTTTTCGCGAATACACAAAGCTTGCGTATCTTTCATTGATAGAAGAAGTTGAAATGAGAATACAGAGTGGGCACATCACATGGCACAACCAAAGCTGGCGTAAACATGGTGCCCGAAGCAGATTGACATGGGGGCGCTCAAAGAGGGGCTCGGAGATAGGCTGTGGCAGCGCCTCCAAGAAGGGTCACTAGTAGAAAAGGGGGCAATGGTCCAGGCCGGGGCCAGCCCATTAGTCCCGGTTCAGTCAGAACCGGGACCCATGGGGGCATTGGACCCGGTTCGTGAGCCCCGGGGGCCGGCCGGGCCACGTGGGCCATTGGTCCCAGTTCATCTGGACCTTTTGGTCCCGGTTGGTTGGACGAACCGGGACCAATGGGCCTCGCTCCTGGCCCACCACCATTGGTCCCGGTTGGTGGCTTGAACCGGGACCAAAGGCTACCCTTTAGTCCCGGTTTGTGCAACCAACTGCGACTAAAGGGTTGGTCCTCGTTGCGGTCAGAGTTTAGTCCCACCTCGCCAACCGAAGGGCGCTCACACCGGTTTATAAGCCCCTCCCTCTCTTCCTTGTTGAGCTCCTCTCAAAGTGAAAATAGATGCCCTTATACAAGGAATTTGACCTAAATTCATACTGAATTTCTCTAAAGTTCATAAAAATTTATTATGAATTTAGGTTGAATTCTCTCTATAGGCGCATGTATGCTCATTTTTTTAGTAAAGTTAATCACAAACTTGTGATTCACACAAATTTCAAAGAATTCAAATTTTAACTATTCATTCCACCAACCGGTTCATGCCACCAACCGGGACCAATGATATACCTATATATACCATGCCAAAATGAAAGAGAGGCACAATGCTCACCTGCACGTTGCTTAGCCTCAGGCCAACGTGCAGGTGAGCACTGCGCTTCTCCCTTCATCGTCTCTACACTTAGGGCTTATAAACCGCTGTGAGTGCCTCTCGCTTGGCGACGTGGGACTAAAAAACAGCTGCAGAAAGAATCAACTAAAAACCTCTTTTACCGGTTCATGCCACGAACCGGTACTAAAAGGTGCTCGTGGGCGCCAGCCTTAAAACATGTACCAAATAAAATGCCTTTGTAACAGCCTTAGAACTGGTACTGATGGAATCATCTAAAAAGCTTTTATAAACCTCTAGCATTATTGAAACTAAAATTACATAGAATTTTGTTACAAACTTTAATAGCAAAAAAATTATCATAAAAGAAAATAAATAAGTAATTAGAATTCTGTTCAAAACATTAAAAGAAAACAGAATTATCATAAAAGAAAATAAATAAGTAATTAGAATTTTGTTCCAAACTTTAATGGCAAAAAGAATTATCATAAAAGAAAATAAGTAAGTAATTAAATTTTGTTACAAACTATAATAGCAAAAAGAATTATCATAAAAGAAAATAAATAAGTAATTAGAATTACATTCAAAATATTAAAAGCAAAAATAATTATCATAAAAGAAAATAAATAAGTAATTAGAATTTTGTTACAAACTTTAATAGCAAAAAAAATTATCATAAAAGAAAATAAATAAGTAATTAGAATTCTGTTCAAGACATTAAAAGCAAAAAGAATTATCATAAAAGAAAATAAATAAGTAATTAGAAACAAAAAGAAATCAAAAAAACTGGGAAAAAATTAAAAAAAAGTGCCACCTACAGGGCCACGGCCTGCATACGACTAGAAACCCATTATAGGGCCAGGATGCAGGCCCGCAGTAGGCCCAATAGGCCCACAAACACATAGAGTGATTTTAGGCCCATAAGCCTACAGTAGAAAGGAGCTCGAGAGGGCAGCGGGACTAGGGCTTATAAACCACTCTCGAGCTCCCTCAGCTAGCGAGGTGGGACTAAACTTTCGTGCCGTGACGCGGGCAGCACAAGGCCGTTAGTCCCGGTTGGTGGCACCAACCGGGACTAAAGGGTGGCTTTGGTACCGGTTCGTGGCACCAACCGGGACTAATGACCCCCCCCCCTTTAGTCCCGGTTGGTGCCACCAACCGACTAAAACATCTGCTTCCGCCCTTTGGGCTCTTGAAAAGAGGCCTTTGGTCCCGGTTGGTGGCACCAATCGGGATTAAAGGGGTGCATTAGTCCCGGTTGGTCTCACGAACCGGGACCAACACTCTGCCTATATAAGCAGCACTCGTGAAATTTTGGTTCAGTTTCTTCCCCGTCCGCCCGACGCCGCTAGGCTGCCCGCCAGTATCCGCCTCGTAAATCGCCGTCGTTGCCCGCGCCCACCCCGCCCAGCCCACCCCGCCCTGCCCGTCGCCCGCTGCCCGCCCTGCCCTGCCGCCGCCCCTGCCCGTCGCCCGCGCCCGCCCGCCCGCGCCGCACCTATCATCGCCGTCCCCGTCGCCGTCGCTGTCCCCGACACCGTCGCCGTGAGAAACTAATTTAATTTGATGTTAGTAGTAGTTAATTGAGTTAGATTTTGTAAATTTTTTTGTAGTTCATAGATTTTTTTGGTAGATGTGTAGTAATTTAGATGTGTAGTTCATAGATTTTTCTGTTAGATTTTTTTCATATTGTGTAATTAATTTGTTCATATTGTGTTAGATTTATGAATATGTTCATATTTAGAATAGAGGAAAAAGGAAAATTGTAATTTAGATGTTCATATTGTGTTAGATTGTTTTATTATTTTTTCTGTTGTAATTTAGATGTCAAATTTTTATGATTTTTTTCTGTTGTAATTTAGATGTCAATTTTTTTTCAGATTGTGTAAATAATTTAGATGTCAAATTTTTATGATTTTTTTCTGTTCATAGAATTTTTATGATTTTTTTCTGTTGTAATTTTGTTCATAAAATTTTAATGTTTTTTTTGTTCATAGTATTTTCTTTGTCAATTTATTGTGTATGTATAGGAAAATTGTGAATGATATAAGTCATTTATGAATATGTTCATATTTAGAATAGAGGAAAAAGGAAAAAATAAGAAGAGAAAGTGTTTAATATAATTAGTTAGAAAATAATAGAACTATAGTTAAACTAGTTTATTTTTAGTAAGTACTACTTTATTTTATTTATAGTAAGTGCTTCATATATAGTTGAACTAGCTAGTTGATTTAATAAACTACTTTATTTAACTATATATAGAAGTAGTTCCCGCATCGACGTTCGCGACTGGGCTCCGCCGGGCTGGTATTGGGAGGTGCTACCTTCCGGAGGACGTAGGTTGGTGAGGAGGCAGCCCGTTGTTGACCCAATTCTTGTTTGGTGGTGGTCGCATGGGCTAGTGACGGTGCCGAGGCTTCCGGACACCGCGGAGGTGGTACATCACCGTGTCAGCGAGGAGGACGAGCACGTCCGTCGCTACATGGTTGCATTGGAGGGCAGGTTCGACAATACCTGGCAGGTTCTTCAGGGATCTCACTGGAGCTATGATCTGTGATGGTTCCATATCTTTGGGTGTCCACCGCCCACGACGATACCCGTCGGGCGCTACGGTTCTAGCTGTATTAGTGATGCTATATGTATGATAGTATTCGAGGAGTATTAGTGATAATATTTGACGATGTACGGACACAAGATATGATGTACTTTTGCTTATAATTGAATCCATGCTAATTTGAATACTACTTTATTTTATGATTTGGTTTTGCTTATTGAATGCTCATATTGGAAAAGTACTACTTTGAATGCTAAAATTGGAGAGCACTATGCAGTAATCTAGGAGCCCCCTCCATCATCCACTCCGTCGTGGGGTAGCTTCACCTTCATTCCCGTGTTCTAGACAATTTGGTGTAATAATGCACTCGGGAATGAAAGGAGGAGCTACGTACCATCACCGATAGTCAACCCGTGATTAATAATAATGATTTAATTTAGGTTTTTTAGTACATATATTTAATTGTACAAGTTTAATATTTGAATTATGAACATAGGCCGGAAATGTCGTACTCGGACGACGAAAACCTCCCGGGGAAGTGCGACTGGTGCCACGACGACCGAGGATTGTGCGACAGGTTCATTGAACTGGACGAAGATCGGCGCTTCGGCATTAAGCTCAAGGAGACCTTCGATGTTCATCTGGTACTAGCAGCGACAATAGTTTTTTCGTAATTAAGCACGACTTCAACTATTTTAACGTGTATTTTTCATCTTTTCCAATTCGACTAGCTTATCCCATGCTATGCAAGACGCTATGTCTTGGAGAGGATGGGTTTTGAAGACCTTGAAAGTACGGAAACCAAAAAAATTCTCCTAAGGACCCATCATGGTGTGGATTTTCAAGTAAAGTTGTACCATGCTAAGAGTGTAACCCATTTTGGTTGCAAAAAATGGGAAGCACTTTGCAAGATGTATGGTTTTGATGAGGGTATGCTTGTCACCATGGATCTTGGTGATCCTACAATCGAGCAAGACAGACCTTCGATTTGGGTCCTTGTGGATACACCTCCAATTCTTCCCCCATGTGAGCTTAACATAGTTATTAAGTAATTTATATTGGTTATTTCAAAATAGTTGACAGCATATTTCCATTGACAGCTTATTTTCATTCTTCAAAGAATGTGCGAAAGATGGTAGACAAAACCCACTACACCGATGGCTCCGAATTAACTTATAGGGAGAAAAATCATCTGATCGCATTTTTGACTGATCTTGAGAATTACAATGTCTAAAATCGAACTCCTCAACATTATGGTCAATACATGCCCTAGTGCATGTGTTGAACTACGGTAACTACCACGGAGATACCCTGGTAAGATTTTTTACTATTACGACATCCATGCATCTTCTTGCACACTTCTAAAACTAGTACATCATTGCTAACTACGAAGTTATTACTATGTTTTTCAACAGATAATCCCGAATGATTGCGTGCCTCATCTGATGTATACCCACGGTAGCCTTCATGTTTTGAACATACAACCAGGTCTTCCTACGAATCTCAACTATCCATACCGGGTTTCTAAAAGAAGTGGAGACATGACAATCAAAGAATGGAAAAATGTATGGACAGTCGTAAGGATCTTCCTGGAAGCAAAAGGCAGCGAAGCGCAAGAATTGGAGACAGGATGATCTCCATTCTTTATAATGGAGAGTTAGGGTCTATATTGTTTTATGCTATTTTACCTTAAGGGTGTTTAGGTCCTACCTGATACTGATGATCATGTGCTAAGAACAATTATGTAGGGTTGGGATCGATGACTATGAGGATGATGATCGTATGACTTATTATTGATAACGAGTATAAGTTGTATGATGATGCATGATTAGTGGGACTTGTTATTACATATGATGATCTATGATGCGAGCATGCATGAGTTATTATATCAGCGGGTGAAATGAACATAGCAGTAGCGTTGGTAAACCAAGGACGAAGATATAAGAGAGGACACTTCTCTCTATTAGCTAGCTAATAACAACCTAAAAATAACCCCCAAAACCCCTAAAGCAGCCACTTTTTTAAAAAAATTAAAAACATCAGCTCCAGCCAGCTACTGACGCGTGGAAGCCTTTTGGTCCCAGTTTATGTTACCAACTGGGACCAAAGGCCCCCCTGCCTGGCCTTCCCGCAGCGGCCACGTGGATGCCCATTTGTCCCAGTTCGTGTAAGAACCGGGACTAAAGGGGGGAGGTATTAGTAACGACCCATTAGTCCTGGTTCACTAAAGGCGCTTACGAACCGGGACAAATGCCCCCTTTTCTACTAGTGGGTACGACACCCGCAGGTGTCGCCGCTGCTAGCATAAGCAGGGATTTCACCCTGGCCAATGTCCAAACAATCCCAAAGCCGTCGGAAGTGGATCCAAGGGCGGGGACATGTCATAAGCTAGGGCCGCCATTGTCGAAAGGGAAGCTATGCCACCAAAGCACGAGCATTCGACCTGGCGGGGGAGAGGCAAGGCAAGGGGTGGCGGTAGAGGTTGGAGAGGCGACAACAGGACATAGAGGAACCAACACACGGGATGCGACGGAATCCGTCAAGCCGACGAGCCAGGATCTGAAGAACGTAGACCTGGGTCGACGAAGCCGGAGCCGCCAATTCACTGGCAAACCCATGAAGCCAGAAAGAGCACGGCTTCAAGAGCACCGGGCGATAGCCGCTACGGGAGGAACGCCGGCAAACTGGACCCTGGAAAACGCAGGTTCCAACGCCAACCGGGATCGTAGCAGCAAAGGCCCTAACCAAGAAGAATGAGTGTCTTGATCAATGAGATCTGCAACACGACGGATTCAAGAGTTTGTCGGATTTATATTAATTTTCATATTTTCCCTTGGGATTCAATTGTCCGTTCAAATGCCAAAATTCTTTCCTTTGATACTCGGTGTATATATAGGGTTGTAAGCCGAGTACCCATGAACTTTTGCTGAGCTTACACATGCAGATACATGATAACTTTTGATTTTCCTGTAGTATCGGTTTTTTTCATCTGGGATCAAATCCTTGAAGCGGGTCATCTAGAAAATAGACGTGGCACTGCTTGGTATAACATTTGTTGATATCAAGGCAACTACACACTACTAGAAAAAGGGTTGTTAGTGGCGCACCTGTTTTTGCTATTAATGGCGCACTACAGGTGCCCCACTATTAACACGCCACACTACTAGGAAAAGGCCTACTAATGGCGCACCTAATTTGGCCATTAATGGCGCATTAGTGGTGCGCCATTAGTGCCACGCCATTAGTATATTTTACTAATGGCGCACCACTGGTGCGCCATTAGTATCTGGTATACTAATGGCGCACCTCGATCGCCATTAGTGTATACATAAGTCGCCATTAGTATGCCTCCCGGGGCCATGTATACCAGTGCTCGGCATACTAATGGTGCACGGCAACAAGATCGCCATTAATAACCTTGGCATACTAATGGCGCCTTTGTTTGATGAAGCGCCATTAGTATACTTTGTCATACTAATGGCGCCTTTATGTGATCGCCATTAGTATGAATATTAGGTTTTTTTATTTTCTGTTTTTTGCACAGGTTACAAAATGTATAATTGGACAAAATATAGAAAGCACACATCAACAACAGATTCATCGAATACAATAGAAGATTAGTCTTTGAATACAATTCATCATATTAGTCTACGAATACAATTCATCATATTAGTCTCCGAATTGAAAAGACCGAACAAAGATAGAACATTATATTACAAGTCTCGAGACCGCGAGTAGCGAGTTTGTCTTCACATTACAAGTCGATATCGATCATCTAAACTACCATCACATAGAAGAGCTGCGGTCATCACGATGAGCATCATCACAATGAAACTTCGTCTTCATCCGGTTCCTCCAACGCTCCTCCCTCTCCCGCTAGATAGCGGGCGTATCTAGATTCGGCCTCGGCCCTAGTGGTGTACCCTTTGTAACTGTTACCGCTGAATCGGTGAACCCGTCTCCTACACTCCTCCCGATTAAATCGTAGACTCGGGGACCTTACCCTTGTACCACGACATACGTCGGCATCGCTATGCACTAGCCAAGCGAAGCGTTAGTACCACTTCACGCACAATACATAAGCAATATATAAGTATGCAGCGAGCGATCGGAAGAAAAAGCAAGACATTAATAGCATCGATTACATCTAAGTTGAACGACTCTCGAAACCAAAGAGACATACTACAAGTTCATTATAGTTTAATTACAACATGAGCCAATCGATGTTTCAGAACTAGACACAGCATCACTGCTTTTGACTCGAATCAAGGGACCGGAGCGTGGATGAAGCCGCCGTCTATCGTGGGAGTCATGAAATAACGGTTGTTGTCATCCTGCATTTGTAGCATTGTGTCGATGTCACTATTGGACGGTTGATTGTTGAGGTAGAACTTCCCCGAGGTACGAAGGACATCTTGATGGATGATTTCCGCAAACTCCATTTGGATGCGAAAGAATTCTTGTCGGAGGTCCACGTCTGGATTGCCGACCGCGCTCTTTGCCCAATCTTTGAGTTTACTCGGTGGCGAAGTTGATGATGGTCCCGTCGATCGCGCATATGATGGATGGCGTAGTAGGCACCCTTCGACCGCCCGGTAACTGCTTGACGCAGCAGAGCGTTGTATTGTGGGAGAACACGTGCTTGTCGTGCTTTACGAATAGGGTTGGTGAAGGTGCCTCCAGATTTGGCGTGGCAGGGAGAACATCATCAAGAACCTTCTTGACATCTGTGTAGTCTACGTTCGATGACGGTCCGGGTCGAAATCGTGGCCATGGAATATTTGGGGCTTAGGAGGATGGCGTGCAATGTGTCACCGCAGAAAACACGGAATGTTAAAAGAAAACGATCGAAATCTAAGAATTCATATATTACGGGCGGTTGAGGGAGGACTTACTCGGGAAAGTAAGGCACGAGGAAGTTATCCTTATCTTCGTTTGCGAATGACGCCTTGAGGTAGAACTCGCAACTTGCGGTCCCAGCGCTGCCCAAGATCTTGGCACGCATGTAGAAGGGGTCGACTATCACGATGTCCGGGGTCTTATCGCAAATGATCCGCATCTCCATACTCAGCGAAAATAGCGAGCGAAGGTGTAGTGCAGCGGATGAAGGTTCAACATAGCGTGGATGTCATCAAACCGCGGACGATCGTGCGCCCGATGGAGTTATCCACAAAGCCCTTGCCCTCGGCACCTTGGCGCGAAAACCGGGTATGCCACATCCTTCTCTCGAGACGCCGCTTCTCCAAAGAAAGAACAATATCATGCAGACTCCGCATAGCACCGGTTGCAGCATTGAGCATATTTGTCGGTAGCATCGCCCTACCCGCCACATGCACCCTCCTCAAGATATCCTTAGGTGAAGGTGGCCCGTCCTGAGCACGGATCGTACTCGGTGCCAGCTGGCTCGCACCCTTCTTAGTCTTTCTTTTGCGTGCCTTCTTCTTCTCCTGTAATGGGACCAAGTTCTGCTCACAGACCGCCTTCTTGAGTGTGTTGGGGTTGATAATATTTCGCACCTCGCCTATCTGAGGCTCGGTGAAGTCGGCAGCTGGAGGCGTCTCCTGAGAGCTGAACGCCAGACGACGCCTGTTGCAACTTGGCTTCTCCGCGGTACCAGCTAGATCGCACAAGTCTTTTTTTGGGTTGGGTTCTTGAGAAGGAGGCCCCATGAAGTCGCCATCGTACCCATGATCGGCAAAGTACTGATCGACGTTGCCAAATGTATCGTCGTCGTCGTCGTTCTGATCCTGTGCCATAGGGATGTTCGGCACCGTTGCGGCGGTCTTGCCATGGGGCTGACTTGGCGCCGGCACGACTAGCGGTGTTGTCTTTGGGGTGGTGTCCCCCGCCCCCAAACGAATCTGGATCTTCGGCCAAAGCAGGGGCCAGCTCAGGCAGGCGCTTAGGGTCATCACGTCATCATCGTCGGCCCCGATGGGTCGAATCGGAGGTAACAACTCGTCGCAGCCTGGCAGCACCCGAACCAGTTGAACCCTAAACAAGTTGGGTGGCATATGGGTACCGTGGAACAAGGGGTTGCCCGGTTGAACGATTTTGCCCTTGGCGACATCGACCAACTCGTTGTTCACGAAGTGGAGGAGAGTGCACGGAACGTCGGCGGCGCCCTGCGAAACATGTAGGGCGTCGAGGATGCCCATCAAAGGCAAGGAGATGAAGTCCTCGGCGAGAGAGGCAATTAGTTACCGTGATGACGGCGTCGAGCTCGGCTAATGTCGAGCACCGCCAGCGGCGGCGTCAGATTAACGAAGGGCGCTTGCTCGAGAGGTGCGGCGGCGTACACCCGGTGCATTAAGCTCCGTGCGGCATCGGAGACACCAATGCCGCCTCGCCGGGGCACCAATAACCCGCCATCGCATTATGCGAGTTGCTGGCCGTGAAGCTAGGAATCGGGGGCGGCCCCTGTTGGCCGCCCGCAATCCACGCACTCAACCCCAAGATCAAGGTAGGCACAATGGCGGTGATCGTCGCTCCGAGTCGTTGTTCCACTTGCTCTTGGACAATCTCCGGAATCCGCGACACCTGTGCCTTGAGTTCTTGAACCTCGCGCACCTGGCTTTCCGAGCTGGTCTTTTTCTCCTTCCGCACACCATCGGTATAGTATGACCCCCATTTTGTCGACAAGCCTTTGCCGGCCACACGACCAGCTGACGTCGGCTTACTGAGCTTATCCTTGTTCTTCATTACATTCAACGCCCTATTTAGAGTGGTGTCCCAAGGGTTGCTCTTAGTCGACCCCGCGCTACTACTCTCAGTCGCCTGCGGAAGGAATGTGAACCATTTAGAAATTTGGCTTCATTAATTAGAATGCAACCATATGGAGCTAATTACGCGGGGGTGTATTCCTTACCAGAACAAGCTCAAGCTTCCTGGTCTTCGGATCCGTGGTAAGCTCCTTTGTTTTCGGGTCCTTCTTGTACGGGCCCCGACAAAGTTCTGGTCTGCTTGTCACCGTATTTATCGAAGAGGGGCGGTAGGCCTTGCTTGGCACGGTCCGCCTCCTCCTTGTCCCATATAGGCTCCACCACTCTGTAACCGCCGGGACCGAGTGTATGTTCCCCTATGTTCAGCTCCCGCATTTGTTTCCCCCACTCACTTGATTGGGAGTTTGCGGTGCTCGAGCAATTGATCTTGAAGTCGTTGTAGTCATCTTCGGTGATCGAAGGATTTTTCTCCTTGATCTTCTCATAACTCTCACATTTCTCGATCATTCTCTTCACATTGCTTTTCCAAGTAGACAGGGCCTTGCTCATCTTCGTCAGGGCAGCATTGTTCAATTTATTCCCTTTGAGGCTTGTGTTTGCAAATTCAGCGGGGAACTTGTATTGTTCGTGCCGCTTCGTGAAGAGGAGGTTGCGCAAATTCCCTCGGTCAGGATGCCTCGGGTTCTCGGTGTTGATCGAGACGGTGCTTCGGAGAATGCACCCGAGCTGAAGCGAGTACCCCTTGACTATTCGTTCGGGTGCCGTTGGATTCCCGTTGGAGTCCACTTCAGTAACTTCCTCCTTGAGGCTGAGGAGCACGATCGGGCGCCGGTCCTTCCGTTGCCTCTTCGGTTGGCTGCCATCTGTGCGTGCGCCGCCATCATCAGTGGTGGCATCCTCGGCGGCACCATCAGTGGTGGCATCAGTGGGGTCATCCTCGGCGGTACCATCAGTGGTCTCAGGATCGGTGGGGAAGGCAGCGTCCTCATACAACTGAGGTTGGTCCTCCATCTCCTGGGACAGCTCCCAGAATGCCTTGCCGCCCGAACCCCCGGCCTCATCGTTGTTGGCCATGTTTCTCTCTAAATAGGAACAAAGTTTGGTCAAAAAGTTGGTTATTGTTTAGGGTTTGTCGACACCGAGGCATCCTAAAAGCTAAGCTTTTATCATTGAGGGTTTTTCGACGCCGAGGCACCCTAAAAGCCTAAGCTTTCATCATTAGTTACAAGTACCCCATATGTCCTATTTTTAGCAAAGTCATGCTAAAATTCACGAAAAATTTCAGCATGACCTTTGCTGAAAATAGGACATATGGAGTACCAATTTTTGGAGCGGAAGTTAATCGACATTCCAGCAAACTCAAGGGCCTCTCGGGTGGACAAGGCAAAAAAGGCCTCCATCACAACAAAGCAAATCATTGCATGGGCATACAGATGTTGAAGTAAGAACGCCAGAAGTAGCATTAAACCATTTCCACAGTACTATGGTGATTTGGATCATCTATTTATGTTACAAAAAGTAGTTTACGATCTAAGACTAAAAGGAAATGCACCAGCAGTACTAAATTGTCGGTCAGTCTCCAAAACTGATCCCAGCATTTTAAACAGTCCCTAGCAAGAACACAAATGTGGAAGCAAGTCAACGCAAAGCTATCTTTTCTTGTTTATCAGAAATGCACCCTAATTAGGCATTCACAAAATTAAGAGCAAAGTCTAGCTTGCAAACCACAAAATTAAGAGCAAATTAAGAGTAAATTTTTTTCAATTTTCATTGATGTTTCAAATTAGATCGGTGCACAGATTAATTCTAACAAAACAAGAACTTAAAATGTTGTTTCTAGTAGGTTTCAAGCATAGGAAATAATTACAGAGCAATCAGCAAGTCCACCCATCAAGCCATTGTGAAAGCATGCAAATCCATTTCATGGAAGGTGAAAAGCCAAGATTAGATCCTAAGAAAACCGAAACTTAAAACTGCTAATGCTGGCAGGCTTTCCCCACAGGCAATAAATGCAGAGCAATTGCAAGTTAGCAAGTCCAGCCATCATGCTACTAGCTATTAAGCAGACAAAAATGAACAGATGACCTAGAAACAATTCGATGAACTTAATTTCGTACTCTCCCTATTTTCTGTAGGCTAAATAAGTTAGCCCAAGACAACAATATTCTCAAGCAAAACAAATTGTGGAGAAAACTATAACTTTCTGCTGTGAATTCCCCCCAAAGGACATTTGTTGCATGGTTATACAACAGTGTATGAGAGACTCATATTTTACTATCTAACCCGCATATCAATCACGATGCCAACTTTTTCCATTGTGCGCAAATATGATTCTGCAGTTTCCACCTTAACAGTTGTCAATCTGTCATGTACAAAAGAGTGAAATACCTCTACAGAAAAATTAGATAGCACTTCTTTTATCAACAAAATACTGTATTCCACCATTTTTAGGACTATAGAAGTTTTGTCAGGAACATTAACTGATAAGATTTTACTGCAATATGCACTTAACTTGGTGCTAGTGATTTGCATGGATATGTGTCATTTTTTCTTAGATGGGATTGCTGCTGCATATTTATTCATAGAAGAAATAAGATCCACAAGGGAGGGTTCATCCAGCTTTAGTCTGACCATACACATACATACAAATTGCTAGAACCAAAACATTTCATATATCAGTACAATTGCAAGTCGCAGGGCTGGATGATGAAGAAACAAAACATACAGTATAGGTTGAGATTCGGTGGGTATGAAAACCATACCTTTGCGGTGGTGTGGATCTGGTAGGCGGTGGGGGCAGACGGGCGGCGCGAGGCGGCGGGCAGCGGCGTCGAGGTGGCGTCGGCGGCGGGCAGCGGGCGGCGCGTCGGAGAGGAGAGGGCGGCGTCATGCGTCGAGCGACGGGCGGAGACGAGGACGACGGCGGGCGGGCAGCAGCGTCGGGAGAGGAGAGGCGGCGTCAAGGGCGTCGAAGCGTCGGGCGGAGACGAGGATGATGGGGCGACGTCGAGGTGGCGGGCGATGGCGTCGGGAAGGGATCGAGGCGAGGCGAGGGAGAGAGAGGGGATAGCTAGGTGGGCCGCCGAGGAGGAACTATGGATGGGGGCGGCACAATACTAATGGCGCACCACCCCTCGGTGCGCCATAAGTACATCCACACTAATGGCGCACCTCACCCTGGTGCGCCATTAGTATTTTTTTTTGATTTCTGCTCGAGCCAACAGGTTATCTTCCACCTGACCTGATGCACACCAAGTTCCCTCTACTAGCTTGACTGGTTAGCAGCCAGTTCTCACACCAGGAGGTCCTGGGTTCGATTCCCAGGCTCCACAATTTTTTTTATGCATTTAAAATGCTGTTTGATACTTATTTGTGTTTAAATATGTTCAAACTTGTTTAAATCATAACAGTAATATTTTTTACAAGACAGTAATAATTTTTTTAAAAATATCATCAAACAGTAATGCCGGTGGAGCGGGGAGGTCTTGTGAGGTGCGGGGATCGGCGGAGGTTGAGTAGGGAGGTGCGGGGTCGGCGGCGGTTGAGTAGGGAATCGAGGTCTTGGGGTCGGCGACGGTGGCTGGTGGACCGGGGGGTGCTCGGCGGCGAGGGGGACTGGATCTGGCGAGGTGGGATAGCGATCGAGATGGAGGGGGATCGAGATCGAGTGTCCATGAAATTTAGAAAATATTCATGATTGTTCAAAAAGTGCCCATGAAATACAATCGAGAAATGAAGGCTACGATTTAAATACAATCGATCTTAGCTAGCTATCTATTCACAATCTTCTTGCCCTTCTTTTTCGCAAATGGAGTTCTTACGTGGAGCAGGACGTCCTTTAGGTAGGGTGGTCCTGCTTCTTCTTGTGGTGTATGCTGCTACTTCATCATCGTCGTCATGTTCGATCCTCGGGTCGCCGTACTTGTCGAAGTCTTGCTCATTGGCTAATCCATCCATTCCGATGATCTTCCTTTTGCCTCTCCTCACGACAACACGAATGGGCTTTGACGTGTCGGTAATGAAGAAGCATTGGTCCACTTGGGAAGCCAGTACCCATGACTCATTTTTCGCGGTGACATTTGCGCCCGCGGTCTTGGATTTGGCTTCGGGTATAACCATGGTGGTGAAATACCGGTCTTCTTTTAGGACGCTCTTCGCCCATCTGACACGGAACATCTTGACCTTCTCTCCAGCGTAGCTCAGCTCCCAGATCTCCTCGATCCTTCTGTAGTATCTGTCTTTATCGTTACCGGTGTAGGATTCCATCGTTACCCCGGAGTTCTGATAACCATCGCTCTTCATGTCCTTGGCCTCGGCTACGATTTAAATACAATCGATCTTAGCTAGCTATCTATTCACAATCTTCTTGCCCTTCTTTTTCGCAAATGGAGTTCTTCTGTGGAACGGACGTCCTTTAGGTAGGGTGGTCCTGCTTCTTCTTGTGGTGTATGCTGCTACTTCATCATCGTCGTCATGTTCGATCCTTGGGTCGCCGTACTTGTCGAAGTCTTGCTCATTGGCTAATCCATCCATTCCGATGATCTTCCTTTTGCCTCTCCTCACGACAACACGAATGGGCTTTGACGTGTCGGTAATGAAGAAGCATTGGTCCACTTGGGAAGCCAGTACCCATGACTCATTTTTCGCGGTGACATTTGCGCCCGCGGTCTTGGATTTGGCTTCGGGTATAACCATGGTGGTGAAATACCGGTCTTCTTTTAGGACGCTCTTCGCCCATCTGACACGGAACATCTTGACCTTCTCTCTAGCGTAGCTCAGCTCCCAGATCTCCTCGATCCTTCTGTAGTATCTGTCTTTATCGTTACCGGTGTAGGATTCCATCGTTACCCCGGAGTTCTGATAACCATCGCTCTTCATGTCCTTGGCCTCGGTGTAGAATGTGTAGCCGTTGATATCGTAGGCCTCATAGGTCATCAGGTTGTGCTCGGCGCCCTATGACAAGGCGAATATGAGTTGTTCTTCCGCGGAAGAATCCTCATGTAAAGGGTACGACAGAAGCTTCTGCTTGAACCAACGCGTGAAACATGAGTTGTGCTCTTTGATTATATCTCCGTCCATCCTCTGTTGGCCCCGGTCATTGTACGTCTTCTTAATAAAGGTTTTGTGCTCTACCACCCAAGGATCGACCACGTCTATATGTTGTAGCGCGACTAGGTTTGCTCTTTCAAAGTCGGCGAGTAGACCCTCTAAGTCGACATGCATTTCGCGGCGACCCTCACAGTGACCCCATCCAGCGAGCCTGCCGAGGTGCCTGTTGACGGGCAGACCAACGGGGTTCTCGATGCCTAGATAATTTGTGTAGTAGGAGATGCACTCTTCGGTCAGAAAGCCCCTGGCTATACTTCCCTCTGGACGTGACATGTTGCGAACGTATCCTTTGATGACACCATTCATCCTTTCGAATGGCATCATGCTGTGCAGGAACGTCGGCCCGAGTTGGATGATATCCTCCACTATATGGACCAGCAGATGCACCATAACGTCGAAGAATGCGGGCGGGAAGTACATCTCAAGCTTGCATAGTATCACCACGATCTCTTCCTGTAGCCTTCTGAGTTGCCTCACGCCAATTGACTTCCGAGAGTTGACGTTGAAAAAGTTGCATAGGCCACATAGCATTTCACGAACGTGCGCGTCCATGATCCCACGGATTGCAACTGGAAGTATCTGCGTCATCAGCACGTGACAGTCGTGAGACTTCATCCCACTGAACTTCTGCTTCGCTGGGTCTAGGTATCTACTTATCTTCCGCGCATAACCGTAAGGAAGTTTTACTCCTAGGAGGCAGGTGAAAAACTGCTCGATCTCCTCCTGACTTAGAGTGAAGCACGCGGGAGGGTAGTCATTTCCGGTCTTCTTGGCCTTTTTGCCTTTGCAACGACTTTCTGTGTCCTGCTTCGCCTCATCATCATCATCATCATCATTAGCGTGAAGCTCCTGCCTGATGCCCATTGATTTCAAGTCTGCCCTTGCTTTCGGCCCATCTTTGGTCCTCTTTGGCATGCTGAGCAGGGTACCAAGCAGACTCTCGCACACGTTCTTCGTGATATGCATGACATCAAGGCTGTGAGGCACATGGTGGATCTTCCAGTACGGCAAGTCCCAGAAAACAGACCTCGTTCTCCATACCTTCAAGAGCGGCTCTGGCGCCTTTCGCTTCTTTCCCAGCTCTGGCGTCTTTTGCTTCTTACCCGGCAGTGGGCAGTCTTTCCAATTTTTCAACAGCTTGTCTATTTCCTCGCCGCTCCTCGTACACGGGCGTTTTCGGGGTTCGGTTTCACCATCGAACAGATCCTTGCGTTTCCTCCACGGGTCATCATCGCGAAGCCACCTTTGATTTCCCATGAACACGGTTTTCAAGACCGGGATCTCTATCTAGTGGCGTCGTTGTGTCATCCATGCACCTTACGCATCGTAAAATCCGTGGACTACCTGCCCGCGAGATATCCGTAACCGAGATAGTCGTGCACCGTCATGAGCGGTCGGGCTCTCATAGGGAAATATTCTTTCTGCGGCGTCCCACGTATTGGTGGCGTTTTCCACAGCGTGTCAAGCTCCTCTTCAGCAGCCCCAGATCTGATTGATGTCGTTCCTGGTTGTTTCGGCCCTTCAATTAGCATACTCATGTGAATGTACTTCCTCTTCATGCACAACCAGGGGAAGGTTGTACATCCACACAAACACAGGCCAGGTGCTATGTGTGCTTCTCTGGCGGCCAAACGGATTGACTCCATCGGTGCTCGCGCCCGGCCACGATGTTCCTTGGATCGTTCCCAAATTCGGGTCTTGAAGTTCAACGCTTGCCACCGCTCGCATCCTTAGGGTGACTCAGCATCTTGTCTTTTTATCTATCTCGGATCATTTGCGTCATCTTCTCGCTTCTTCTCCTCCCTATCCGCGTGCCAGCGCAGGAGCTTTGCTACCTTAGGGTCTGCGAAATACCGCTGCAGACGAGGAGTGATCGGAAAGTACCACGCCACTTTTCAAGGAGCTTTCTTCCTCTTCTTGTATCGAGTGACGCCGCACACTGGACATATGGTAGACTCCCGTGCTCGTCCCGATAAATGATGCAATTGTTCATGTACACATGGTATTTCACGTGCGGTAAATCCAGAGGACACACGATTTTCTTTGCCTCCTCGAAACTGGTCGGGCACGTGTTCCCCTTAGGAAGACGTTCGTGCTAGAATGACATGTTCTCGTCGAAGCATGCGTCCGTCATTTTGTGTTTTACCTTCATCTCCAGAGCCATGAGCGTTACTTTCAGGCGGGTATCCTCGGGCCTGCATCCTTCATACAATGGAGTAACCGCGTCTAACTCAAGTAGATCCATCTTGGCTTTCTCTCGGGCGGCAGCTCTTGTGTTATCCGTCTGCTTGAGAAGCAGCTCTTGAATATGAGGGTCCTGCACGTAGCCCATCGATGGTCCAGCCTCGTCTGCTCCGCCGGCATCATCATCTTCATGATCATGCCCGTCGTCTGCTCCGGCATCTTCCTCATCATCATGTCATGTATCTTCTACATGATGACTGTGTACAGCATCACCGTCGTGATCATCTCCTGGGGATTCTTTGTCTTCTCGCCCGCCCGAGCCGCGGTGGTTGTCTTGCTGCCCTTCCTCATTTCTTGCCCGGCCCCCATGGACGACTTCGTAGTCATCTTCATCACCTTGCCACCGATAGCCATCCATGAAACCACACAAGAGCAGGTGGTCCCAAGCACCTGCCGGAATCCGGGTCCGCAATAAGGCTCTTCACTTGCATCTTGACACGGACATCTTATCTCCGTCTCGTTCTTTTGAAGCATCTCGGCCTTGCGGACCTAAAAACCTATTCACGATGCCTTCGGTCATCGTGCGGACCATCAATCGCTGCAAGGGTAGAGCAAAACGATATTTTAGAACCAAGAAAAAATTTGGCATGACTTTCCCTAAAAATAGGACCAAAAAGAATGCTTAATGCCAAAATTCTCGCCGAAACGGAAATGAATCAACATTCCGGCAAAATATTGGCAACTATCGCATTTCAAATACCGGTACACCTCCAAACACAAACACATATGCAACACCACAAACATATGCAACACCTCGAACATACATAGATCTAGCTAGGCCATAAAAAGTGCATGTGCACATTGTTGTAGGGAGAACAACATAAATATAGGTTCCCCCCTTACTTACCTATCAAAACAACGTAATTTAACCACTTAATTTGAATGAATCTATGGTGGAAATGAGGTGAAAAAGAGGAGGCACCCGAGACAAGGAGGAGGCGGTGGAGAGAATGAAGTGGGGAGAAAGTGAGTGTGGGTAGGAGAGGCTGTCCAAAATATCTTGTTGCTGCCCACATACTAATGGCGCACCAACCATAAATGCGCCATTAGTAATCCAGGTTACTAATGGCGCACCTTCTGGTGGTGCGCCATTAGTAGTTTTGCAAAAAAAAACATACTAATGGCGCACTGCTACACAGTGCGCCATTACTAGTTTAAACTAGCAATGGCGCACGGTGGAAAAGTGCGCCATTAGTAGTTTTGCAAAAATAGGAATAAAAAATATAATTAAAAAAACAACATTAGTGGCACACTTTCCGACAGGTGCGCCATTACTAGTTACAACTAGTAATGGCGCACTTCGTCTGGATGCGCCATTAGTATGTTTGGATAGGCGCACTAGTTCAAAAAAAAATTGATACTAATGGCGCACCTTGGGCCAGGTGCGCCATTAGTAGTTTCAACACTAATGGCGTATCAGAAGGTGGTGCGCCATTAGTATATACTAATGGCGCACCGCTTGTCTGGTGCGCCATTAGTGTCAATCCCATCTATAGCCCTTTTTCTAGTAGTGCCACTAGTAACAAATAGTAATGGCGCACCTCTGATGCGCCACTAGTATCCCAGATAATACTGGCGCACCACACAGTGCGCCATTACTATGTCCACCAGTGCGCCATTACTATGCCTCCCAGAGGGCCATATTTACCTTGTGCTCTGGGTTACTAATGGTGCACTTTTAGATAATGCGCCACTGGTGTGTTTATTGCAGTGCGCCACTAAAGTGCAATATGGTGCGCCACTACCATGAATATTAGGAATTATTTTTTTTTCTTTTCTGACATTTGCACAGGTTACAAAATACATTACTGCACAGAATATTGACATCACAACATATAAACATCAGATTTATCGAATATAACAGAAGATTAGTCTCCGAATACAATTCATCATATTAGTCTCCGAATTCAAAATACAGAACAAAGTTAGAACATTACAAGTCTCGAGAATGCGAGTAGCGAGTTTGTCTTCACATTACAAGTCGATATCGATCATCTAAACTACCATCACATAGAAGAGAGCTGCGGTCATTACGATGAGCATCATCGCGATGAAATTGGTCTTCATCCGGTTCCTCCAACGGTCCCTCCCCTCTCCCGCTAGATAGCGCGCGTATCTAGCTTGCGCCTCCGCCCTAGTGGTGTACCATTTGTAACTGTTACCGCTGAAACGGTGAACCTATCTCCGACACTCCTCCCAGTCGTCGTAGACTCCGGGAACCTTACCCTTGTACATGACATACGACGGCATCTCTATGCAGTAGACAAACAAAACGTTAGTAGCAATTCATAGACAATACATAAGCAATATATAAGTATGCAACAAAAGGATCGAAAGAGAAAAGCAACACATTAATAGCACGATTCATGGTCCTACTAATAAATAGCATCGATTACATATAAGTTGAACGACTGTCCAAACTAAAGAGACATACAAGTTCATTGAAGTTTAATTACAACATGAGCTAATCGATATTTCAGAACTACATAGCATCAATACTTTCGACTTGACTCAGGGACCGGAGCATGGATGAAGCTGTCGTCTATCGTGATGGTCATGAAATTGCGGTCGTTGTCACCCTGCATTTGTAGCGTTGTTTCTATCTCAATGTTGGACGGTTGATATCTGAAGTAGAACTGCCACGAGGTACGAAGGACATCTTGATGGATGATTTCTGCAAACTCCGACTGGATGCGAGAGAATTCTTGTCTGATGTCCGCATCCTGGATTGCCGACAAGCGTGCGGCCCAATCTTTGAGATTATTTGGTAGCAGAAGGTGATTATGGTCCCGTACGATCGCCCGCATGTGATGGAGGGCATAGTAGGCATCCGTCTGACCGCCAGGCGGCTGCTTGACGCAGGGAACGTCGTATTGTGGGTGAACACGTGCTTGCCGTACCTACGAATTGGCCTACTGAAGGTGCCTCCAGACTGGCGTAGCCGGGAAGAGCTTCATCAAGAACTTTCTTGATATTTGTGTAGTCTTTCTTCGACTGACGGTCCGAGTCGAAATACATGGCCATGGAATATTTCGGGCTGAAGAGGATGAGTGTGCAATGTGGGTCACTTCACAAAACATGGAATGTTAGAAAAAAAGAACGATCGAAATCTAAGAAATCATATGTTACGGGGCGGTGAGGGGATGACTTACTCGGGAAAGTAAGGCAGGACAAAGTTATCCTTATCTGGGTTTTCCAGAATGACGCCTTCGAGGTATAAACTCGTGACTTGCCGGTCCCCAGCGCTGCCCAAGATCTTGGCACGCATGTAGAAGGGGTTGACTATCATGATGTCTAGGGTCTTGTCTCTAATGATCCGCATCTCCATTCTGAGCGAAAATAGCCGAATGAAGGTGTAGTGCAGCGGATGAAGGTTAAACCTAGCGAAGATGTCATCAAACCGCAAGACGATCATACCCCCGATGGTGCTATCGGCAAAGCCCTTGCCCTATGGCACCTTGGCCATGAAAACCGGGTATGCCACATCATTCTCAGAGAGACTCCGCTTCTCCAAAGAAAGAACATTGTCATGCAGACTTCGCATAGAACCGGTTGCAGGATTGAGCAGATTAGTCGGTAGCATCGGCCTACCCGCCACATGGACCCTCCTCGAGATATCCGTAGGTGAAGGTGGCACGTCCTGAGCACGAATCGTACTCGATGCCGGCTGGCTCGCACCCTTGTTATTCTTTCTTTTCTGTCCCTTCTTCTTCTGCTGTAATGGGATCGAGTTCTGCCCTGAGACCGCCTTCTTGAGTGTGTTGGGGCTGATAATATTTCGGACCTCGGCTATCTGAGGCTCGGTGAAGGTGGTAGCTGGAGGCATTTCCTGAGAACTGAACGCCAGACGACGCCAGTTACAATTGGGTTTCTCCACGGTACCAGCTAGATCGCGATCGTCTTTTGCAGGGTGGGTTCTTGAGAAGGAGGCCTCAAGAATTCATCACCGTACCCATGTTCATTGAAGTACTTATCGACGTTGGTAAATGTACTATCGTCGTCGCCGTCGTCCAGATCCAGTGCCATATGCATGTCCGGATCCTGTGCCATATGCATGTTCGGCATGTCCGGTAGCATTGCGGCGGTCTTGCCATGGCTTGGCGCCGGCACGACTGGCAGTGTTGTTTGTGGGGTGGTGTCCCCCGCCCCCAAACGAATCTGGCTCTTCGACCAAAGCAGGGTCTAGCTTAAGCAGACGCTGAGGGTCATCACATCATCTTCGTTGGCCCGATGGGGTCGAAACAGAGGTAACAAGTCATCGCAGCCCCGCAGCACCCGAACCAGTTGAACCCTATACACGGTGGGTGGCATCAGATTACCATGGAACACGGGGTTGCCCGGTTGAACGATTATGGACTTGGCGACATCGATAAACTCGCCGCCCACGAAGTGCAGGAGAGTGCATGGAACGTCGGCGGCGCCCTGCGGAAACATGTAGGGCATCAGGGATGCCCAGTCAAAGGCAAGGAGATGAAGTCATCGGCCGAGAGGCTTAGTTACCGTGATGACGTCGAGATCTGCTAATGTCAAGGCACCGCCAACGGCGGGCGTGCAAGTGACAGAGGGGCCGCTTGCTGCCGAGGTGCCGGCCGGTGTATTCTTCCCACACCCGGGTGCATTAAGCTCCAATGCCCGCGCTGGCACCGGAGACACCAATACCGCCTCCGCTGGAGACACCAATGGCGCCGTTGGCGCGTTGTGTGAGTTGCTGGCCGTGAAGCTGGGAATCGGGGGCGGCCCCTGTTGGCCGCCCGCAATCCACGCCTGCAGCCCCTCAATCAAGGTAGGCACAATGGCGGTGATCGTCGCTCCCAGTTGGTCTCGCACTTGCTCTTGGACCATCTCCGGAATCCGCGCCACTTGTGCCTTGAGTTCTTGAACCTCGTGCTCCTGGCTTTCCAAGCTGGTCTTTCTCTCCTTTCGCCCAACATTATACTATTCCGACCATTTCGTGGACAAGCCTTTGCCGGCCACACGACCAGCTGACGACGGCTGGTGTTTTGCATCTTGTTGCATCATGTTTAAATTATATTTAAGCTGAAATAGGGATGTTCAAACCCTAGCATCAAATGAAATTCAAATAGGTTCAACCTAAAATCATTTTCAATGAACCTGAAATGCCCTTCTAAAATGTTCATCATTTTTGAATTGGTCTAGAACCTCTCCCAAAAATGGTGCACAAATTTCTAGGTCATCCAAAGGTCACTGGATTAAACCATATGCTATTTGAATTTGGGAATTTAAATGCTAATAAATATTTTAATGTCCAAGTAATCCTAAACTGAAATGTTCCATGTTGGATATATTCTATACAGTGGGCATGTGCAATTTGGTGATTTTTGAAAGGGTTTAGGTATTTTAGAAAAGCCCTAAAGTTCACAGAAAAATAAAAAACAGAAACAAAAATTAAAATAGAGACAGAGTTTTATCTGGAGCTTACCTGGCAGCCCAGCTGCCCTGGCCCAGCCCTCGACCACAGCTCCTCCTGTCGTCTTCCTCCTCGGACAGAAGGACGAGTGTGTAGTCGCGGCGCGCGCGCACGCGCCCGAGCCACCTCCTCCTTGCCGCCCCCCCCCTGGATCAGCTAAGGATGCCACGACACCCCCCTGAATCCCCCCCCTCTCTCTCTCAAGCATCCCCACTCTGGCCCCTCTCTCCCTCGCTCCTTTGCTCCTAGCCGAACGCTCCCGCCGGCCATCGCAGCTCGCCCGCGAGGCCACCATCAACGCAGCGCTGCTCCACCTTTTCGCCGAGCTCCGGCCACCGCGGCCGAGCTCCTCGTCGTCGCTACCGGCAACCCTAGCTGCAGATACAGCCACCGTTGGACGCCTCACGTCGTGGCCGTTCCAACGAGCCCAACCCCGCCTCTTCTCGTCCCCGGAATCGCCGAGACGAGCGACGCCGCCGCATCTGTGTGCCACCGGCGGTTAGCCGCCGACATGGGCATCATTAGTGGCTTATGACCCACTAACTAACCCTTTCTGTGACACCGACAGCTGAGCCCCGTGCCTAATTAACTCCAGGTTTATTTTCTGTTTGGATTAGTTTATAACCCAGCGGGACCCACGCGTCAGGGTTGACTTGCTGACATGTCCGTTGACCCGACCCCACCTGTCTGTGACCCGAGGCAGCACAGAGTCACTGACCAGTGGGCCCACAGGTCAGGTTTGTCCAGGGGCAGCCCAGTTGACCTGCTAATGCCAAGCTTACATCATGCTGAACTCATAATCATTTTCTGGCGATTTTATATTTCAGAAATGAATTATAAAATCCAGAAAATTGTTTAAACTTCTAAAAATCATAGAAAATAATCTGTAACTCCAAATGAAATAAGTTATATATGTAAAATGATCAGAAAAATCCAATCTATCCATCTGCACTGGTTTCATGCATGTTAAAGCAACTTAAACCTGCTGTTTATTTCAAAACATGATAATGCACTTTATAAATTCATAGTTTAAGTTTGAAGTTGAACCTTTGGTTCAAAATGACTCAAACCACCCTGGTTATAGTTGCATTAGGCCAACACACTCATTTTGCCATGTCATGATCATGCATCATATTGGGCATTGCATTGATTGTGTCTTTTCCTCGTTGCCGGTATGTGTCCCCTCTCAGTAGACGACATTCCGGCTATGTGATCGATGACACCAATGAAGAACTATACTATCTTCAGAAGTGCCAGGCAAGCACAACCCCCTTGTTCATTCCGATATAATCCCACTCTCTCGCTCCTGCTCTCTTTTACTGCATTAGGACAACAACAATTCAACTGTTACATGTTGCGGTAGTTGAACCCCTTTCCTATGCATGACCTGTCATTGCCACAGTAAATAGATGAAACCCACTAGCATGAGTAGGAGTTGTTTGATCCCTGATGTGCCTACTCAATCATGCTTGTTTGTCATGCACTAGTAGAAAACCACCAATCAGTCCCGGTTCGTAAGGGCCTTTTGTCCCGGTTCGGGAACCGGGACTAATGGGTCGTTACTAATACCTTAACCCATTAGTCCCGGTTCAGCACGAACCGGGACCAATGAGCCTCCACGTGGCCTCAGGCGAGGCGGTCGAGGGCCTTTGGTCCCGGTTGTAGGCTCCAACCGGGACCAAAAGGCGCCCACGTGTCTGCATTCGATGGCCTGGTTTTTGTTTTTTTTTTTTGAAAGGAGGGGGTTGGGGGTTTTGGGGGGTTAATTTAGGTGTTTCGTTAGCTAGCTAATTAATAGAGAGAAGTGTCCTCTCTTAATTATGTCCGTGCTTGCTCGGCGCTACGTAGTAAATATACATAAGTGATCGAGAGAACCATTCAGATCTGAAGTTAAGTCATGCATACCGAGAGAAGTGATCGATCGACCTCTCCTTCTCGAGAGATTGGTCGAACAACAAGTTTTACTGGCTACATACATGTACAATCTATATAAGATCTCTTAATTACAAACCACTAGGATTTGAATTCAAGTTCCACATGGTATTCTCCGGCTTTCTTGATGGCGTGATCAAGAAAGAATCCCGCCAATTCCTCTTGAATTGCTTTCATGCGATCTGGTTCTAGGAGTTCATCCGCATCTGCCACGTCTAATTTGAAGAAGGGGTTAATTAATACATATATATGAATGAAACTCAACAGAAATGATGGTGTAATAAAATGAAATTGCGAATATTATTGCTTACGCACTTCATATTGTCTTCTAGAGTAGCCCGCTTGTTTTTCAATGTCGCGTTGTGGATGAACTCGCACACGTAGTATCCACGTAAATCATTCCTTCCTCCTGCCACAAGCACTTTACGAGAAATAGAGGTCAATCAAACTGATAATGAAGCATTATATAAATGGCATTGATGAAAGTATAGCTATAGAATCAGCGGAGATGCGCCGCCATAGTACTTACTTTCGGTATGTATATCGCAGCTCCTTGGCAGTCCCGAGCTTGTGCGGTGAACTGTTTCCAAACCCTGCAAGACAAAGAAAATATTTGTTATTACTTGAGATATCAAGAAATGAATAAAAAGTTGCCGATATGGTGCGATAATGATCGATTGAACTTACTTGCTGAGCATGTCACCATCTCCGCATAGGTGCTGGGATCTTTCCGTGCGAGTCTAAGACGGTTACTAGTCCACGCTCAAGCTTAATCTCCGTAAGAATATAGTGGTACCTACACGCAAGCATAACTCATCAATTACATTAACCTCGCTCGAGTAATAAGGAAAACCGAATATGCACACGATAGTAACACTCACGGGCCGTGGTAAGGAAAGAGTATGGTATCTTTGTTTTGATTTTTGATCAATGATTGTAGCAAGTTGTCCTCGGCCTCTTGGGCGTCCTTTTCAACCAGAAAAACATCTATGATATTTGTGTTAATGAACCCAATATCATAGATTTCATTCTTTTTGCACTCGACGATCTTCAATCTGCATAATATATTGAGGATAATTAATTATAAATACATGCAATGAAAGAGCCGAGCTATATATAAAGACTAATGACAGAAATAGTACTTACAGTCAGTAGCAAAAGACCATTAATTTATCGAGGGCCTTTTGATTGAAGAACTCGAAGAACTCCTCAAATGGAATAGACAACAGATCATTTGAGACGAGGTCGTGCTCCTCTTTAATATTCAGATACAAAGTGTTCGTCCCTCGGACTCTCTGCAGGTTTTCATGTACCAACTGTGGAATCTTCGCATCATTGTTGTCGAGACTTTTCATCTTTGACGAGAGGCTTCCGTACATCAGATCTGAATAAGTCCACCTCCATGAAATCAGGAAGTGCATCGTCGGCGGGTAATCTTCAAGATTGCCATAACCGCCACCGTCCCCGGAGGATTAGACACATTCAGCGGGGGGCACGATTGCTGTGCTTGTTCGCCGAGCTGGGCAATTTTTTTCCCCTTTGCCCGTTGTTCTTTTGACCTTTTATCCCTAACAGTAGTTCCCGACCGCTTGGCTTGGAGATATGTCTGCTCAGATGTCGCTCATAGTTGGTTCTCGGCGGAGACTTTGGTGGTTTCCTCAGGGCATCGAGAGTGCGCTTTGCTTTCACCGGATCGACCTTCTCCTCCGGAGGTGGATGTATCTTTGCTTTAACCCCTTCAAAGAACTCCTTCACTTGGCTCTGCACGATCGTATCGTTTTCCTCCTTGCTCCTCTCATACGGTAACTTCTCTACAGGCTTTAGAGGTGGACCGTATCTGTATTGCCTCTCTCTTCTTGTGCTGCTAGACGCGGAGCGCACGAGCGGAGCGGCTGGCGTCTGTCTTCCTTCGTGCTTGCTTACGAGGCGGAGGAGAAGGACTACGACGCGTCGGAGCAGCCGGGGCGGGGGCGGGTCTCTTCCGCCCTTGCTGGCGAGGCGGAGAAGGAGGAGGCGGAGTGCCGCCACGCGCCGGAGAAGGGGGCGGAGTGCCGCCACGCGTGCCTGATCTTCACTCACGGAGGAGGAGGCGGTGGAGGAGGCGGAGTGCCTGACTCGCGGATGAGGAGGAGGAGGCGGAGGCGTCCAGTTCGAAGGTCGATGAGCTCCTTCCGCCATAGGCATGGAGTCTTGAGCAGAACCCAGCCTAGTCTCCCCTTCACCGGTAGGGTGCTCAAGCCGAGGTCCTCAAATCCTCCGTTATTTCATCAACCATCACCTTAGCAAATCATACGAATCGGTGGCGGTGATAAGTTGTGCGGGTCCACTAGGATAAACTTGGCCAACAGCAGCCTTGACCTTCAAATTCATGCATCGCGCCATAATGTGGCAATTTTGAGACTCCGTGATACCATCCACGGGATAGCTGGCGAGCCGTCAAGACATGCTCCGGCTGAAGCAGCTCGGTGGAAGCAACGCTGCTTCTGCGCTGAGATGGCGGGGTAACCGGGGAAGCTTGGCATGTCGTTTGTTGCGATCTGCTGCTTCTCGGTCCTCTTCTCGATCCTCTAGCCCCATTACCCTTCCAAGCAGCGCCTGCATTTGGTCATGCTCCACTTTCTTCCTCCTCTCGTGGGTTTTGTAACCCCTGCGTCCGAAAACCAACCTTCCACGGAAGCGAGCCTGGCGTGCCTCGTGTCCGTCCAGGTGCTCGGGATTCCCAAGGGCCATTGTGAGCTCGTCCTTCTCCTGTTTGGAAGGAACGTCCCTCGCTGCGCAGCAACAATATATTGTCGAAGTTTCTTGACTGGTGTTTGCGAGCTGCTCGTCGTCCCATCGACCTTTGCCTCATTATGAGGTCCAAGGTTCCGCCAGCCCGAAGAACCAAGTCCGGCAGCGGTCTGCGCCAGCGATCGCCTCTGGTTCGATCCCTTTTCAAGCAGATCATGCTCAGCCTTGGACCACTTAGGCGGGCTTTGAGGTAGCCACCGACCCGTGCGATGGTGAAGCGTCTTCTTCGCAGCATTTTTCTTGTTTGTCTCCGACATCTTCTTACTCTTTTCCGATGTCTTGTGGGCCACAAATGCGGGCGATGATCTTTGATCTTCTCATATTTGCCGATGAATTCTGGTGTCTCTTTTTCGGACAAACTGGTTCAGCTCTTTCCTCCACCTCCTCATTAGGCCAGCCATCTTCTTAAGAGCACAAGACTTGATTAATTGCTCTTTAACTGGCTTCTCCGGATCCTCCTCTGGCGGTAGGGTGAAATTTGCCTTCAGCTCATTCCAAAGATCTTCTTTACGCAAATCATTGACATAAGACACCTCGGGGTCTTCATCCTTAGAGCTTATACCATTGCTGGATCTGATCGGGATCCTTTCCTAACAAGAACCCCGTGACCGAGCGAAAATGCCTTCTTTGTCCGGATGGGTTCAATCGGTTCGCCGTCGGGCGCGATTTCTATGATCTCAAACTTTTCATCCGAGCTCAACTTTTCTTGGGCCTCGTCTCCGTGCGAAGTTGTGCTCGATCCGGAGGGCTAGAAATTATAAGGAAGAAAGACGACAGTATACTTAATATGTGTACATATACCAAAACAATGGATGCATCAATTAACTTGTCAACACGGGCTTAACTAATATATATATACCTGGCGGACTCGGTTCGGTGACTTTCGGCTCGCACGGTCTCCTTCGTCTTGTACCTCCATTGTGTCACGGAGCCATCATGAACATAGTCCTCCTCTTGTACCGGCATTAATGCAGGTCGAAGCCATCATAATCATAGCCCTCTTCTTCATCCATCGACCAACGGTGTCGATGAGAAATGACGCAACATCATCACTTCCATTTGCGATTATTTCCCCAACATCGCTTCGCTTTCTTCGTCTCGGGTGCTCCATAGTTTCGCAAATATTGACAACATGTCAATTATTATTCAACATCGTTTTCTCTCTAGGGTTTGGGTGTCCTCGAGAGTTTTGGTCGAGCGAGAGGGCCGAGGGGCTGCTGCAGTTGTATCTAGAGGGGTTAATTATATCGACAACGGCGCGACATACATATACATATCGGGAGGGGTATCGGTACCACCCCTCGTGTTTAAGTTTCTTCTTTCTCCTTTCCTTTCTTTCTTCTTCTCCTCTTCTTTTCTTCTTCTCCCTCGAGAAAGGAAAATAATTAAGGAAAAGGAAGAAAGAGGAAGAAGGAAGAAGGAAGAAGAAGAAGAAGTAAAGAAGAAAAAAAGGAAAGAAGAAAGGAATAGAGGAGAAGAAGAAAAATAGAATTTTTTCTTCTATTTTTCTTCTTCTCCTCTATTCCTTTCTTCTTCTCCTCTTCTTTTCTTCTTTTTCCTCTTCTTATTTATTTCTCCTCTTCTTCCTCTCCTCTTTTCTCCTTTCTTCCTCTTCTTATTTTACTTCCTCTCATTCTTTTCTTCTTCTTCTTCCTTCTTCCTTCTTCCTCTTTTCTTCCTTTTCCTTATTTTACTTTCTCCTCTACACTAACCTAAAATGCACTAACCTAAAATCGATCGATATCTACTAACAACCTAAATATAAAATTAATACATATATGAAAAAACATATATAAACAAAAAAATGCTATATGAACATTATATTCATACATGCATACATATATAGCCACATCCATTCATCACATATATATATAGCTACCACATACATATATACATTATACATATGAAAAAAATGCAATGAACAAAAAAAATACACTTACGAAAAAATACTATGAATATGTACACATATATATACATACAAACACATATAACACACTTCTTCTCCTCTTTTTTCTTCTTTTCTTCTTCTTCTTCTTCTTCCTTCTTCCTTCTTCCTCTTTTCTTCCTTTTCCTTATTTTACTTTCTCCTCTACACTAACCTAAAATGCACTAACCTAAAATCGATCGATATCTACTAACAACCTAAATATAAAATTAATACATATATGAAAAAACATATATAAACAAAAAAAATGCTATGAACATTATATTCATACATACATATATAGCCACATCGACCATTCATCACATATATATATAGGTATACCACATACATATATACATTATACATATGAAAAAAAATGCAATGAACAAAAAATGCAGGGCAGGGCAGGGCGGTGGGGTGGCGGTGACCTGGCAGGCGGGGGCGGCGCACCATGCCGGCTGCAGGGCGGCGCGCGTGGCCGAGACAGGCAGGGGGCGGCGCGCTGGCGGCAGGCAGCGGCGGCGCGGTGGACGCGCAGGGCGCGGACGGAGGGGCGCGGAGCAGGCTATGCTCACAGGGGCGGCGGCGAAGGCGAGTAGCTCGACGGCGCCGGCGGCGGCGGCGACGGCAAGGTGGAGTAGGGCGTCGGCGGCGGCAGCGACGAGGAGGAGCAGGGGCGTCGGGGAGAAGTGGCGATTGGCGGAAACGCCAAGTGCTGCTTATATAGCACATCCTTTAGTCGGTTGGTGGCACCAACCGACTATCTGCTAGTCGGTTGGTGCCACCAACCGACCAAAGGCCTCTTTTCGCAGCCCAAAGGGCGGGAAGCTGCGACCTTTGGTCCCGGTTGGTGGCTACAACCGACTAAAGCTCTTTAGTCCCGTTGGAGCCACCAACCGGGACCAAAGGCCTCGCTGCCAGCGTCGGGGCCAAAGTTTAGTCCCACCTCGCTAGTTGAGAGGGCGCGATGGTTTATAAGCCCGCTGCCGCTCCCTCTTGAACTCCTTTAACTGCAGGCTTACGGGCCTATTTGCTCCTTCGTTGCTGTTGGACCTTCTGGCCATCTGCGGGCTGAATCTGGCCCAAATAGGGATACCGATCGTATTCAGGCCGTGGCGGCCCAAGGGTGGCATTTTTTTCTTGCTTTATTTAATTTATATTGTTTCTACTTACAACAAAATACTTATTGTTGTTTTTTGTTTTGTTTTCTGCATATTTATTTTCTTTTGTTTTTGCTCTATTTTTAAATCTTTTTGCTTCTAGTTTTAGGAAAATTATAAACTTTCTGTTAGTGCCATTACTAATTTTCAAATTTGAAAACACTTTTTTTGTTTTCTTTCTTGCTTTATTTAATTTATTTTGTTTCTACTTACAACAAAATACTTATTGTTGTTTTTTGTTTTGTTTTCTCGCATTATTTATTTTCTTTTGTTTTTGCTCTATTTTTAAATCTTTTTGCTTCTAGTTTTAGGAAAATTATAAACTTTCTGTTAGTGCCATTACTAATTTTCAAATTTGAAAACACTTTTTTTTGTTTTCTTTCTTGCTTTATTTAATTTATTTTGTTTCTACTTACAACAAAATACTTATTGTTGTTTTTTGTTTTGTTTTCTGCATTATTTATTTTCTTTTGTTTTTGCTCTATTTTTAAATCTTTTTGCTTCTAGTTTTAGGAAAATTATAAACTTTCTGTTAGTGCCATTACTAATTTTCAAATTTGAAAACACTTTTTTTGTTTTCTTTCTTGCTTTATTTAATTTATTTTGTTTCTACTTACAACAAAATACTTATTGTTGTTTTTTGTTTTGTTTTCTGCATTATTTATTTTCTTTTGTTTTTGCTCTATTTTTAAAATCTTTTTGCTTCTAGTTTTAGGAAAATTATAAACTTTCTGTTAGTGCCATTACTAATTTTCAAATTTGAAAACACTTTTTTTTGTTTTCTTTCTTGCTTTATTTAATTTATTTTGTTTCTACTTACAACAAAATACTTATTGTTGTTTTTTTGTTTTGTTTTCTGCATTATTTATTTTCTTTTGTTTTTGCTCTATTTTTAAATCTTTTTGCTTCTAGTTTTAGGAAAATTATAAACTTTCTGTTAGTGCCATTACTAATTTTCAAATTTGAAAACACTTTTTTGTTTTCTTTCTTGCTTTATTTAATTTATTTTGTTTCTACTTACAACAAAATACTTATTGTTGCTATTTTTAATTATTACGAGGGCGAACCATAAGACATTTCAAATGAACTCTGAAAAAGTTGAAAGTTGGCATGGTATATCATAAATTGACCCACACATAGCATGTGCATGTACAAAACGAAAAATGGTATCATACTCATCGAGTTACAATATAATGGTATCATAAGCGAACAATAGTTGCGGAGAAAGTCTTCACTTTTTCTTCGCTTGTGTCATTTGCTTATTGCGCCGTAACCATGGATAATCTTCATCGTTTATCGGGATGTCAGGGTCAGCCTTGACTTTAAAGGAGGAATTTCATGAAACTTTTCATAATCTTGAGACATGTCATCTTGTCCTCCACTCCCACGATGTCCCTTTTCCCGAAAGAACTATGTGGCGCTTTGGCTCATCGTATGATGTATTTGCTTCCTTATCTTTTCTCTTTCTCGGTCTCTCGACATGTCCTTCACATAGATAACCTGTGCCACATCATTGGCTAGTACGAACGGTTCGTCGGTGTACCCAAGATTTTTCAGATCCACTGTTGTCATTCCGTCTTCAGGGTCTACATGCACCCGCCTCTGACAGATTGACCCATTTGCACTTAAACAAAGGGACCTTAAAATCATGTCCGTAGTCAAGTTCCCATATGTCCACTATGTAACCATAATATGTGTCCTTTCCCTCTCGGTTGTTGCATCAAAGCGGACACCGCTGTTTTGGTTGGTGCTCTTTTGATCTTGGTCAATCGTGTAAAATGTATTCCCATTTATCTCGTATCCTTTCCAAATCAATACGGTCAAAGATGGTCCCTGGATAACAAGTACAGCTCCTCACAAACAGTCTTGTCACCTCGACACGTGCTTCCAACCAAGCTGCTGAAAGTCCCGATGTGTTCACATGTAATCCGATCGTCGCCTTTGCGCCCGGTGTTTGAAGCGCAGATCGTTCTTGTGTTCATCGACATACGGGTCACCAAGGTAGAGTTCGTAGAAGCGTGTAGTGGGCTTGAGACCAAGAATATCCGTCCTGCATATTATTGAGTCCTTTCCAAGCGTGCCTTTTCGGTCAGTCTCCCCTCATACCGCGATTTAGGGAGACCTATCTTCTTAAGGCCAGGAATGAAGTCAACACAAAACCCGATGACATCCTCTGTTTGATGGCCCATGGAGATGCTTCCTTCTGGCCTAGCGCGATTACGGACATATTTCTTTAGGACTCCCATGAACCTCTCAAAGGGGTACATATTGTGTAGAAATACGGGTCCCGAATGACAATCTCGTCAACTAGATGAACAAGAACGTCGGCCATGATATTGAAGAAGGATGGTGGGAACACCAGCTCGAAACCGACAAGACATTGCACCACATCACTCCTTAGCCTTGGTATGGTTTCGGATCGATCACCTTCTCGAGATATTGCATTGAGGAATGCACATAGCTTCACAATGGCTAATCGGACGTTTTCGGTAGAAGCCCCTCAATGCAACCGAAGCGATTGCGCCATAATCACGTGGCGATCATGAGACTTTAGGTTACGAAACTTTTTCTCTGCCATATTTATTATTCCTTTTATATTCGACGAAAGCCGGTCGGGACCTTCATACTAAGCAGGCATTCAAAGAAGATTTCCTTCTCTTCTTTGGTAAGAGCATAGTGGCGGGACCTTCATCTTGCTTTGGAGGCATGCCGTCTTTTTCGTGCAAACGTTGCGGTCCTCTCGTGCCTCACCTGTATCTTTTGTCTTCCCATACACGCCCAAGAAGCCTAGCAGGTTCACGCAAAGGTTCTTCGTCACGTGCATCACGCCGATCGAAGAGCGGACCTCTAGGTCTTTCCAAGAGGGTAGGTCCCAAAATATAGATTTCTTCTTCCACATGGGTGCGTGTCCCTCGGCGTCACTCGGAACAGCTAGTCCGCGGGACCCTTTCCAAAGATTACGTGTAAATCATTGACCATAGCAAATGCGTGATCACCGATGCGCATGGCGGCTTCTTCCGGTGATCTGCCTCGCCTTTGAAATGCTTGCCTTTCTTTCGACATTGATGGTTGGTCGGAAGAAATCGACGATGGCCCATGTACACATTCTTCCCGCAGCTTGCGGTATATACTATCGGTGTCAAGTAAACAAGGCGTGCATGCGTGGTATCCCTTGTTTGTCTGTCACGAAGGTTACCGAGAGCGGGCCAATCGTTGATGGTCACGAACAGCAACGCCTTTAGGTTAAATTCCTCCTGTTTGTGCTCATCCCACGTCGTACACCGTTTCCATTCCACAGCTGTAAAAGTTCTTCAACTAATGGCCTTAGGTACACATCAATGTCATTGCCGGGTTGCTTAGGGCCTTGGATGAGAACGGCATCATAATGAACTTCCGCTTCATGCACATCCAAGGAGGAAGGTTATACATACATAGAGTCACGGGCCAGTGCTGTGATTGCTGCTCTGCTCCCGAAAGGATTAATGCCATCCGCGCTTAAAGCAAACCATACGTTCCTTGGCTCACTTGCAAACTCATCCCAACTTTCTCTCGATTTTTCTCCATCATGACCCGTCGTGGTGCTCTCAACTTCCGTCTTTCTTACGGTCCTCACTGTGCCATCGCATCAACTTGGCATGCTCTCCGTTTACGACAGACGTTTCAACCGTGGTATTATAGGAGCATACCACATCACCTTCGCAGAACCCTCTTCCGGGGGCTCGCCGTCAACATCACCGAGGTCATCTCGTCGATCTTATACCGTAATGCACCGCATACCGGGCATGCGTTCAGATCCTTATACGCACCGCGTAGAGGATGCAATCATTAGGGCATGCATGTATCTTCGCACCTCCAATCCTAGAGGGCATCGACCTTCTTTGCTGCGTATGTACTGTCGGGCAATTCGTTATCCTTTGGAAGCTTCTTCTTCAATATTTTAAGTAGCTTCTCAAATCCTTTATCGAGCACAAGATTCTCTGCCTTCCACTGCAGCAATTCGATCGGTACCTAGCTTTGTGTTGCCATCTTCGCAATTGGGGTACAACCCTTTTTTGTGGTCCTCTAGCATGCGATCGAACTTCATCTTCTCTTTTTGACTTTCGCATTGCGTCCTTGCATCGACAATGACCGGCGGAGATCATCATCATCGGGCACATCATCTGGTTCCTCTTGATCTTCAGCAGCTTCTCCCGTTGCAGCATCATCGTGCACATCGTCTGGTTCCTCTTGATCTTCTGGAGCATCACCGTATTCAGGGGGCACATAGTTGTCATCGTACTCTTCTTCTTCGCCGTCTTCCATCATAACCCCTATTTCTCCGTGCCTCGTCCAAACATTATAGTGTGGCATGAAACCCTTGTAAAGCGGTGGGTGTGCAGGATTTTCGGTCGAGTAAGACTTCAGTATTCCCACATATAGGGCATGGACAACACATAAAACCATTCTGCTTGTTTGCCTCAGCCACTTCGAGAAAATTATGCACGCCTTAATGTACTCGGAGGTGTGTCTTGAACCGTACATCCATTGCGGTTCATCTGTGTGCATTATATATAATTAAGTGTGTCAAAAATCATTAGAGAGATCATGAATAGATAATTAATTAAGTGACCAAATTAATAGAAGTTCATCATCACATTAAAACCAAAGTACATACATAGTTCTCATCTAACAACATAAAGCTCTGCAGAGCATCTAAATTAATTAAACCATACACTGAAACTATGTAAAACATTTCAATGCGAAACAAATGCGATCATAATCGCAACCAATGTAACAACCGATCCAACGACATAATGATACCAAGCCTCGGTATGAATGGCATATTTTCTAATCTTTCTAATCTTCAAGCGCATTGCATCCATCTTGATCTTGTGATCATCGGCGACATCCGCAACATGCAACTCCAATATCATCTTCTCCTCCTCAATTTTTCTAATTTTTTCCTTCAACAAATTGTTTTCTTCTTCAACTAAATTTAACCTCTCGACAATAGGGTCGGTTGGAATTTCGGTTCAACAACCTCCTAGATGAATAAAATCTATGTCACGTTGGTCGGCATAATTGTCATAAACAATAAATGAACCAATAGTTATGAAAAGATAATATATACCACATCCGAATCATAGACAGGGCGAGGGCCGACGGGCGGATACCAAAACCATCGCACTATATAAGATGCAATAATAAAAGTAAGAAAATTATACAAGTATATATCTATCTAAACATACAAATAAGAATATTTTTCCTTTCGAAAGAAGATAAGAACAAGAGGCTCACCACGGTGGTGCCGCCGATGAGATCGGTGCGGGTGATCGGCGACGTTGAAGACGGGATGGGGCGTGACGGACCGCTAAACCTAGACAAATATGGAGGAAAATGGAGCTTGGCGGTCGAGCTTGGAGAGGAGAAACCTTAAGTAGTGTGGCTCGGGCATTCCATCGAACACCTTGTGTGCATATGAGGTGAGCTAGAGCACCACCAAGCCCTCTCCCCCTCGGCCAAAAAAAAAAGGCGGTGTGCTCTGCTCTTGCGCGGGGGGGTATATATAGGCACCACCATTGGTCCCGGTTGGTCGTACGAACCGGGACTAATGGGTTCCCTTTGGTCCCGGTTCGTGCCAAGAACCGGGACGAATGGTTGTTGGCCAGGAGCGGGGATCATTGGTCCCGGTTCATCCTACCAACCGGGACCAAAAGGTCCAGACGAACCGGGACCAATGGCCCACGTGGCCCGGCCGGCCCCCGGGGCTCACGAACCGGGTCCGATGCCCCCATTGGTCCCGGTTCTGGATTGAACCGGGACTAATGCGCTGGACCGGCCTGGACCATTGCCCCCTTTTCTACTAGTGATGCCTGCTACTTCTTAGAGTTGAGTCAGGTTTGATTCATCATGGATGAATTGGAATGGTGATGAACATGTCCTACTGTGTGTGAGCTAAGTGTGTGAACACGATTTGGTAAAGGTAGCGGTGAGAGGCCATGTTGGAGTACATGGTGGGTTGTCTCATTGAAACCGTCCTCGGGAACTGAGTTATGTGTTTGTGATCCATGAACGGTTACTACCACACATTAGGCTCCGGGCACACCAAGCTCTCTCGACTTATTAATCAACTTGATCTCTATCCAGGAGTTGCAACTAGTTTCTTGTGTTTGTAGGTAGTGTTAGTAGTCTACCAAGTGGCACCCAGTACAGGTGGGCTTGGGACAAACTAGGCACCATGGCACGATGTACACGGCGTAGATCCACCCGTCGAGGTGCGCTTGGGAACCCTGCACACATCATTTGGGGCCATAAGCGACACCCCGGCCGGATCTCCTTGCAGATGGAACCCGAATAGGCGATAAACCTGGACTAGAGACTTGTGTGGTTAGTCAGGTCGTGGCCAACTCCCTCGTCAGGCTTCCGCCTGAAGGTTTCCGAGATACACAACGTGTACATGGTGGTAAGTGGCGAGAGCGTGTGTGAAGAAGTACACCCCTGCAGGGTTAACATCATCTATTCGAATAGCCGTGTCCGCGGTAAAGGACCTCTGGGTTGCCTATACAGTTCATAGACAAGTGAAAGTGGATACACTAAAATGCGCAAGATAAGTATGAGTGCTATGGATGGCGTTCTCGTAGGGAGACGGGAGCAGATCCATAGTGGTGTATTGATATGGTGAATATGTGGACTCGCGTGCGCCACCTCAAAACAGTTACCTGCGGTCATAGTTCAGGATAGCCATCGAGTCAAAGCTGGCTTGCTGCAGTTAAACCCCACCACCCTCTTTGTTAATAATGATGCATATGTAGTTAGTTCTGATGTAAGTCGTGCTGGGTACATTTGTACTCACGTTTGCCTATTTTACGTTTTTGCAGAGACTTCCGTCTCACTAGTAGTTCCGCGTGGACTTCGACGTTTCACTTGTTACCTCAGCTACGATCTTGTGCCCTCGGTAGGATCTGGTAGATAGTCAGGCTTCTCGCCTTTTTCATTTATAGTTGTCTATACTCAGACATGTTAAGCTTCCGCTTGTGCTTTGACTGGTATCTCTGAATGTTAGGTCGAGAGACCCATGTTTGTAATACTTGGCTCCTCAGAGCCTATTGAATAAAATACTTGGGTTGTAGAGTCATGTTGTGATGCCATGTTGTATTTGCACATATCAAGCATATTGTGTGTATGTTATTGAAATGCTTGGTATGTGTGGGATCTGACTATCTAGTTGTTTATCCTTGGTGGCCTCTCTTACCGGGAAATGTCTCCTAGTGCTTCCACAGAGCCTTGGTAGCTTGCTACTGCTCCGGAACACATAGGCTGGCCAGCTTGTGTCCTTCTTTGTTCCTGTGTCTGTCCCTTCGGGGAAATGTCACGCGGTGTTTACTGGAGTCCTGCTAGCCCAGTTTCTACAGCCCGTATTCACTCGCTGATGACCAACACATTCGTTGCTGGGTCATGTATGTGTGTCCCTGTAAGTTAGTGCCACTTTGGGTTCACGACTAGCCATGTCAGCCCGGGATCCTTGTCATATGGACGCTAGCAACACTATCATATACGTGTGCCAAAAGGCGCAAACGGTCCCAGGCCTGGTAAGGCGACACCCGTGGGAATACCGTGTGTGAGGCCGCAAAGTGATATGAGGTGTTACATGCTAGATCGGCGTGCCATTGAGTCGGGGTCCCGACACTGAACTTATCCTTGTGTCCCAAGGGGAGCTCTGAGACGATCCCGCACTACCGCTTTCAGTGTCCTGCGGAAGGAACGTGAACCATTTAGAAATTTGGCTTCATTAATTAGAATGCAACCATATGGAGCTAAGTACGCAGGGGTGTATTCCTTACCACAACAAGCTCAAGCGCCTTGGTCTTTGGATCCGTGGTAAGCTCCTTTGTTACCGGGTCCACCTTGTACCGGGCCCTAACATAGTTCCTGGTCTTCTTGTCACGGTATTTATCGAAGAGGGGCGGTAGGCCTTGCTCGGCACCCTCTGCGTTCTCCTTGTCGCATATAGGTTCCGCCACTCTGTAACCGCCGGGACTGAGTTTGTGGACCCCCTAAGTTCAAGTCCCGCATATCTTTCCCCCACTGACTTGATTCCGCGGTTGTGTTGCTCTCGCACTTGATCTTGAACTCCCGGTAGTCAGCTTTGCTAATCGAAGGATTTGTCTCCTTGATCTTCTCATAACTATCACCTCTTAGAATCCTTCTCCTCACCGCGGCTCTCCAAGTAGCCAGGGCCATGCTCATCTTCGTAAGGGAGGCACTATTCACTTTATTCCCTGAGAGGCGTGTGTTTGCGAAGTCACCGGGGAACTTGTATCGTTCGTGTAGCTTCGTGAAGAGGAGGTTGCGCAAATTCCCTCGGTCACGATGCCTTAGGTTCTCGGTGTTTATCGAGACGGTGCTCCTGAGAATGCACCCGAGTTGTCCCGAGTACCCACTGACTAATTCTTTGGGCGCCGTTGGATGCCCACTGGAGGACACTTTAGTAAATTCCTCCTAGACGGTGCCGAGCACGTTCGGGCGCCAGTCCTTCCGTTGCCTCTTCGGTTGGCTGCCATCTGTGCGTGCGCCGCCATCATAAGTGGTGGCATCCTCGGCGGCACCATCAGTGGTGTCATCCCTGACGCCACTAGGGGTTGTGTAGTCGGGATCGGTGTCTTCCGCGGCATCCTCATAGCGGTGAGGTTCTTCCTCCATCTCCTGGGACAGCTCCCAAAATTGCTTGCCCGAAGCGCATGCCTCATTGTTGTTGGCCATGTTGCTCTAAATAGGAAAAAAGTTTGGTCAAAAAGTTGGTTATTGTCAAGGAACAAGATCTCTAAGTTGACCAAATAACCTAATTCTCGAGGAATGTCTCCAAAAAGTTGGTTATTGTCAATGAACAATTAAGAGATGTTTGTGATATTGCCTAGGAGTTTTGGGATGGAACCTGTTAGTGTTTTGTTGCTAAGGTCCAACGTTCTCGAGGTCTAAGATAATTTAATCAGCGCAGTGGTAGTGGATTTGTGCACAAGCTAAGCTAGCTAAGGTAGTAGCTTCCTTGCAACCCACAAAAGACAAAGGAAAAGGGGTGAAAAGGGGGAGATGGTTAGCTTTGATGAGCAGGCAGCATCTTCCTAACCCCCTTCTTCTTCTCTCCTCTCACTATCTCTCTCACACACATGGCAAGCAAGGTTGTCTGAGTGTGTGAAAAAATACTAAACTAATCCAACCACTAAAGCACTAGATCACTACTATACCACTAAAGCACTACATCACTACTATTGTATAATCTTTTTATAGCTTTGTATATATGTATGGCTCCAATGGGTGCCACTGCCATGCATCCCTCTCCTATCATTTAATCATGATTAGCCCATAATTTTGACCAGAGATTAGTTTTGGTTAATTAATTAACTAGTGTGTGCCACAGCAGAGCACAGATCTCCATCTAGCTAGTAGGAGTAGCTTTCCAAGGCCTCTTTCAAAGGCCTATTTCGGTTGAGAATCGGGAACCTTCTAGGTCAAGAAAATTGGGCATGACCTTTGCTAATTTTCTTGACCTAGGAGTGCCCCATTCTCAACCGAAACGGAAATTAATCAACTTTTCAGGAGAAAGGGGTCATTTCAGAAGATCACAAGTAGTAGCAACATCACTTGACAAAATCACAAGTAGCGCAGCAGCAGCATCATCAAGTAGTACAGCAGCCGCAGTGAATACAATGAGTACAGCAGCAGCAGCATCACAAGTATTGTGATGCCCCTTCAAACAAGAGTTTCCTTAAAACAATTGGCCAAACAAAAAATTTAACAGTAAGGTGCATTGAATTTTTCTTTTAAAGGTTATACTTGAAGAACTAAGCTCCAGGTTCACTACAAACAAGTTTCAGTTCTAAGTTTGGAACTTGCTGTCCGGCACAAGCCACAGCCCCCTTGAACATTCAGCAAGTGCACGAAACAAACGCATGTTACAAGACAAAAAACAGATTGGGGCATCAATTGGAAGCCATCCATCATATACCATCAGAAAAAGGCTAGAGAGAATTGGGTAAACAAAGGTGAACCTCTCTCTTCTTGCACTCCTTGTAGTTGTCAAACTGTGCTACGTCTTGAGCTTGCGCTGGTTTTCCTTGAAGAGGAAAGGGTGATGCAGCAATAGTAGCGTAAGTATTTCCCTCAGTTTTTGAGAACCAAGGTATCAATCCATTAGGAGGCTCCTCAAAAGTCCCACGCACCTACACAAATAAACAAAGAACTCGCAACCAACGCAATAAAGGGGTTGTCAATCCCTTCACGGCCACTTGCAAAAGTGCGATCTAATAGAGATAGTATGATAAGATAAATATATTTTTAATATTTTATAATATATATGCAAAAAGTAAAGATGCAAATAAAAGTAGATTGGAGGCAAATATGAATAGAGATAGAACCGGGGGCCATAGGTTTCACTAGAGGCTTCTCTCAAGATAGCATAAGTATTACGGTGGGTGAACAAATTACTGTCGAGTAATTGATAGAAAAGCAAATAATTATGAGATTATCTAGGCATGATCATGTATATAGGCATCACATCCGTGACAAGTAGACCGACTCTTGCCTGCATCTACTACTATTACTCCACACATCGACCGACTCCTGCCTGCATCTAGAGTATTAAGTTCATAAGAATAGAGTAACGCCTTAAGCAAGATGACATGATGTAGAGGGATAAACTCATGAAACATGATATAAACCCCATATTTTTATCCTTGATGGCAAAAATACAATACGTGCCTTGCGACCCCTGCTGTCACTGGGTAAGGACACCGCAGGATTGAACCCAAAGCTAAGCACTTCTCCCATGGCAAGAAAGATCAATCTAATAGGCCAAACCAAACTGATAATTCGAAGAGACTTGCAAAGATAACTCAATCATACATAAAAGAATTCAGAGGAGATTCAAATATTTCTCATAGATAAACTTGATCATAAACCCACAATTCATCGGATCTCGACAAACACACCGCAAAAAGAGTTTACATTGAATAGATCTCCACAAGAGAGGGGGAGAACATTGTATTGAGATCCAAAAATAGAGAAGAAACCTTCTAGCTAATAACTATGGACCCGTAGGACTGTGGTAAACTACACACAACTCATCGGAGGGGCTATGGTGTTGATGTAGAAGCCCTCCATGGTCGACTCCCCCCTCCGGCGGAGCGCCGCCAAAGGCTCCAAGATGGGATCTCGCGGATACAAAAGGTTATGGCGGTGGAAATTGTGTTTCGTTGGCTCCCTGGATGTTTTCTGGGATACGTAGGATTATATAGGAGGAAGAAGTACGTCAGTGGCCGCCCGAGCGGCCCACAAGATAGGGGGCGCGCCCTGTAGGGGGGGGGCTACCCTCTCGTGGCCGCCTCGGCTGCTTCTTGACTTGCACTCCAAGTCCTCTGGATCACGTTCGTTCCAAAAATCATGCTCCCATAGGTTTCATTCCATTTGGACTCCGTTTGATATTCCTTTTCTTTGAAATACTGAAATAGGCAAAAAAAACAGCAATACGGGCTGGGCCTCCGGTTAGTAGGTTAGTCCCAAAAATGATATAAATGTGTAAAATAAATCCCATAAACATCCAAAAGGGGTAATATAATAGCATGGAACAATCAAAAAATATAGATACGTTGGAGACGTATCAAGCATCCCCAAGCTTAATTCCTGCTCGTCCTCAAGTAGGTGAATGATAAAAACAGAATTTTTGATGTGGAATGCTACCTAGCATAATTCTCAATGTAATTTTCTTTATTGTGGCATGAATGTTCAGATCCAAATGATTCAAAATAAAAGTTCATACTGATAAAAGAAATAGTAACACTTCAAGCATACTAATCAAAGTAATCTTGTCTTCTCAAAATAACATGGCAAAAGAAAGTTCATCCCTACAAAATCATATAGTTAGGCTATGCTTCATTTTCGTCACACAAAGATGTTCCCAACTTCTATACCCCCGATGACAAGCCAAGCAATTGTTTCATACTTAAATAATCTCAAACTTTTTCAACCTTCACGCAATACATGAGCGTGAGGCCGTGAGCCATGGATATAGCACTATGGGTGGAATAGAATATGATGATGGGGATTGTGTGGACAAGACAAAAAATGGAGAAAGTCTCACATTGACGAGGATAATCAACGGGCTATGGAGATGCCCATCAATTGATGTCAACATGAGGAGTAGGGATTGCCATGAAACGGATGCACTAGACCTATAAATGAATGCTCAACAAAAGAAAACTAGTGGGTGTGCATCCAACTTGCTTGCTCGCGAAGACCTAGGGCATTTGAGGAAGCCCATTGTAGGAATATACAAATCAAGTTCTATAATGAAAATTTCCCACTAGTATGAAGAAGACGACTTGTGAGACTCACTATATGAAAAACATGGTGCTACTTTGAAGCACAATATATGAGACTCACTACATGAAGAACAAGGTGCTACTTTAAAGCACAAGTGTGGAAAAAGAGATAGTAACATTGCCCCTTTTATTTATTTTCTTTCTTTTCTTTTAATCTTTTTCTTTCTTTTTTTCTTTCTTTTGTTTTTTTCTTTGGCCTTTTTTTCTTTTGGCCTTTCTTTTTTTCCTTTTTGGTCAATCACTACTAGGAAAAGGGCTATAGATGAAATGGACACTAATGGCGCACCACACATGTGGTGCGCCACTACTATATACTAATGGCGCACCATGTGTCGGTGCGCCATAAGTGTCCAAATACTAATGGCGCACCACATCCACGGTGCGCCATTAGTAACAAAAAAAATTATTTTTTCTCAAAACTACTAATGGCGCACAAGGGGATAGTGCGCCATTACTAGTTTAACTAGTAATGGCGCACCACATCCACGGTGCGCCATTAGAAAAATATTTTTCAAATATTTTTTCAAATATTTTTTTTCAAAACTAGTAATGGCGCACCAAGGGATAGTGTGCCATTACTAACTTGGCCCAAAAATTGCATCGAATGCACCACCCCCCCCCCTCCCGTGGACCGCCTTTTCAGTTTTAGAAAAAATAAAAGAAAATGACGAAAATGTCAAAAAAATAAAAGTAAATAAGTTTCCCATGTGGTATGTGGTCTAGTTGTTGGGAAAATTTATAAATATGAATTTCGACTTTATTTGCAAAATCTCTCTGGAATTTGTAAAATGGGCATAACTTTTGCATACGAACTCGGATTAATAAGTTTTCTATATCAAAAACCTAACAGAAAAAAAGTTACGGGGCTTTTAAGATCTGGAGGCAAAAAATTCAAAAAATTTCAAACTTACTAGTGGTGCCGTTTGCTAGGTGCGCCACTAGTAACAGAAAAAAAATTAGTTTCGATTTTTTTTCGGGATTTTTTTAAAAATATGATACGTAATATGAACGGAAGTTTGAAATATTTTTTCAAAATTTCATCACACTCATGAACATGAAAAAAGTCCTAAACATCAACAAGGTTTAATAGGATTAATATGCTAGATATATCAACAAGTGCCTGTGAAGTGAGCTGGTGCTGGGGTTGGATAGAACTCTGAAGTTAAGCGTGCTTGGGCTGGAGTAGTGTGAGGATGGGTGAACTTTCGTGAAGTTTGACCAAGGAGTGCGATTTGATTCGAGATTAAGCATATTGACCCGAGATTAAGCCATAGTGACCTGAGATTAAGAAAAAACGAAAAAAATAAAAAAAATTATGAAATTTTTTTAATAAAAATTGATAAAAATTTTGAAAAAAAATTATTACTAATGGCACACTTCTATGTGGTGTGCCATTACTAAGTCAGATAGTAATGGCGCACCTCTAGGCATACTAATGGCGCACTAGAGGTGCGCCATTAGTATCTCGTATACTAATGGCGCACCAGTGGTGCGCCATTAGTAAAAAATACTAGTGGCGTGGTACTAATGTCGCACCAGTAGTGTGCCATTAGTAGGCAAAACTGGTGCGCCATTAGTAGTCCTTTCCTTGTAGTGAATGCTCTAATAATCATGATCATCACACTTTCATTGATTACAACATATGAATTACAACTCGAAACTAGAACAAGATATGACTCTTCTATGTGGTGCGCCATTACTAAGTCAGATAGTAATGGCGCACCTGTAGGCATACTAATGGCGCACTACAGGTGCGCCATTAGTATCTCGTATACTAATGGCGCACCAGTGGTGCGCCATTAGTAAAAATGCTAGTGGCGTGGTACTAATGGCACCAGTAGTGTGCCATTAGTAGGCAAAACTAGTGCGCCATTAGTAGGCCTTTTCCTAGTAGTGAATGCTCTAATAATGATGATCATCACACTTTCATTAATTACAACATATGAATTACAACTCGAAACTAGAACAAGATATGACTCTATATGAATGCCTCCGGCGGTGTATCGGGATGGTGCAATGAATCAAGAGTGACATGTATAAAAAATAATGCATGGTGGCTTTGCCACAAATACGATGTCGACTACATGATCATGCTATGGCAATATGACAAAAGTAAAGTATGTCATGATGATGATGAACGGAACGGTGGAAAGTTGCATGGCAATATATCTCAGAATGGCTATGGAAATGCCATAATAGGTAGGTATGGTGCCTGTTTTGAGGAATATATAAGGAGGTTTATGTGTGATAGAGCGTACCGTATCACGGGGTTTGGATGCACCTGTGAAGTTTGCAACAACTCTCAAAGTGAGAAAGGGCAATGCACGGTACCGAAGAGGCTAGCAATGGCGGAAAGGTAAAAGTGCGTATAATCCATGGACTCAACGTTAGTCAAAGAACTCATATACTTATTGGCAAAATTTAGAAGTCATCAAAAATCAAGCACTACGCGCATGCTCCTAGGGGGATAGATTGGTAGGAAAAGACCATCGCTCGTCCCCGACCGCCACCCATAAGGATGCACAAGCTGTTGGAAATATGCCCTAGAGGCAATAATAAAAGGATTATTATTATATTTCCTTGTTCATGATAATTGTCTTTATTCATGCTATGACTGTATTATCCGGAAATCGTAATACACGTGTGAATACATAGACCATAATATGTCCCTAGTAAGCCTCTAGTTGACTAGCTCGTTGATCAACAGATAGTCATGGTTTCCAGACTATGGACATCAGATCTCGTTGATAATGGGATCACATCATTAGGAGAATGATGTGATGGACAAGACCCAATCCTAAGCATAGCACAAGATCGTGTAGTTCGTTTGCTAGGGCTTTACCAATGTCAAGTATCTTTTCCTTAGACCATGAGATCGTGTAACTCCCGGATACCATAGGAGTGCTTTGGGTGTACCAAACGTCACAACGTAATCGGGTGACTATAAAGGTGCACTACGGTATCTCCGAAAGTGTCTGCATTGGGTTGACACGGATCGAGGCTGGATTTGTCACTCCGTGTGACGGAGAGGTATCTCTGGGCCCACTCGGTAATGCATCATCATAATGAGCTCAAAGTGACCAAGTGTTTGGTCACGGGATCATGCATTACTGATGCGAGTAAAGTGACTTGCGATAACGAGACTGAGCGAGGTATTGGGATACCGACGATCGAGTCTCGGGCAAGTAACGTACCGATTGACAAAGGGAATTGTATACAGGGTTGACTGAATCCTCGACATCGTGGTTCATCCGATGAATTCATCGTGGAACATGTGGGAGCCAACATGGGTATCCAGATCCCGCTGTTGGTTATTGGCCGGAGAGCTGTCTCGGTCACGTCTGCATGATTCCCGGACCCGTAGGGTCTACACACTTAAGGTTCGGTGATGCTAGGGTTATTAGGAAAACTTGTATGTGATTAACGAATGTTGTTCGGAGTCCCTGATGAGATCCCGGACGTCACGAGGAGTTCCGTAATAGTCCGGAGGTGAAGTTTTATATATAGGAAGCGCTGTTTCGGCCATCGGGAAAGTTTTGGGGCCACCCGGTATTTTACCGGGACCGCCGGAAGGGTTCCGGGGGTCCACCGGGTGGGGCCACCTATCCCGGAGGGCCCCGTGGGCTGAAGTGGGAGGGGAACCAGCCCCTAGTGGGCTGGTGCGCCCCCCTTGGGCCCCCCTACGCCTAGGGTTGGAAACCCTAGGATGGGGGCGCACCACTTGCCTTGGGGGGCCCTCCACCCCCCCTGGCCGCCGCCCCCTTGGGAGATTCCCATCTCCAGGGCCGGCGCCCGCCCTTGGGGCCTATATAAAGGAGGGGGGAGGGAGCGCAGCCGCACCCTGAGTCTTGGCGCCTCTCTCCCCCTGCTACACCTCTTCCTCCTCCCGCGGTTGCTTGACGAAGCCCTGCCGGAGTACTGCATCTCCACCACCACCACGCCGTCGTGCTGCTGCTGGCGCCTTCTTCCTCAACCTCTCCTTCCCCCTTGCTGGATCAAGAAGGAGGAGACGTCATCCGCTCCGTATGTGTGTTGAACGTGGAGGTGCTGTCCATTCAGCACTTGGTCATCGGTGATTTGGATCACGACGAGTACGACTCCATCATCCTCATTCTCTTGAACACTTCCGCTCGCGATCTACAAGGGTATGTAGATGCACTCCTATCACTCGTTTCTTAGATGAACTCATAGATGGATCTTGGTGAAACCGTAGGAAAAATTTTAATTTTCTGCAACGTTCCCCAACAGTGGTATCAGAGCTAGGTCTATGCGTAGTTCTCTATTGCACGAGTAGAACACAAATTTGTTGTGGGCGTAGATGTTGTCAACTATCTTGCGGCTACTAGTCTTATCTTGCTTCAGCGGTATTGTGGGATGAAGCGGCCCGGACCGACTTTACACGTACGCTTACGTGAGACAGATTCCACCGACTGACATGCACTAGTTGCATAAGGTGGCTAGCGGGTGTCTGTCTCTCCCACTTTAGTTGGAGCAGATTCAATGAAAAGGGTCCTTATGAAGGGTAAATAGAAGTTGACAAATCATGTTGTGGCTTTAACGTAGGTAAGAAAACGTTCTTGCTAGATCACCTATAGAAGCCACGTAAAAACTTGCAACAACAATTAGAGGACGTCTAACTTGTTTTTGCAGCAATTGCCTTGTGATGTGATATGGCCAAAAGTTGTGATGAATGATGAATGATATATTGTGATGTATGAGATCATGTTCTTGTAATAGGAATCACGACTTGCATGTCGATGAGTATGACAATCGGCAGGAGCCATAGGAGTTGTCTTAATTATTGTATGACCTGCATGTCAATGATTAACGCCATGTAATTACTTTACTTTATTGCTAAACCGTTAGCCATAGTAGTAGAAGTAATAGTTGGCGAGCAACTTCATGGAGACACGATGATGGAGATCATGGTGTCATGCCGGTGACGAAGATGATCATGGAGCCCCGAAGATGGAGATCAAAGGAGCTATATGATATTGGCTATATCATGTCACTACTATATAATTGCATGTGATGTTTATTATGTTTATGCATCTTGTTTACTTAGATCGACGGTAGTAAATAAGATGATCCCTTATAACAGTTTCAAGAAAGTGTTCTCCCTAACGTGCCTTTGTTGCTAAAGTTAAATGCTTTGAAGCACCACGTGATGATCGGGTGTGATAGATTCTTACGTTCACATACAACGGTGTAAGACAGTTTTACACATGCAAGAACACTTAGGGTTAACTTGACGAGCCTAGCATGTACAGACATGGCCTCGGAACACGAGACCGAAAGGTCGAACATGAGTCGTATGGAAGATACGATCAACATGGAGATGTTCACCGATGATGACTAGTCCGTCTCACGTGATGATCGGACACGGCCTAGTCGACTCGGATCGTGTAACACTTAGATGACTAGAGGGATGTCTAATCTGAGTGGGAGTTCATTAAATAATTTGATTAGATGAACTTAATTATCATGAACTTAGTCTAAAACCTTTGCAAATATGTCTTGTAGATCAAATGGCCAACGCTCATGTCAACATGAACTTCAACGCGTTCCTAGAGAAAACCAAGCTGAAAGATGATGGCAGCAACTATACGGACTGCGTCCGGAACCTAAGGATCATCCTCATAGCTGCCAAGAAAGCATATGTCCTAGATGGACCGCTAGGTGAAGCACCCATCCTAGAGAACCAAGACGTTAAGAACGCTTGGCAGTCACGTGCTGATGATTACTCCCTCGTTCAGTGTGGCATGCTTTATAGCCTAGAACCGGGGCTCCAAAAGCGTTTTGAGCAACACGGAGCATATGAGATGTTCGAGGAGCTGAAAATGGTTTTCCAAGCTCATGCCCGGGTCGAGAGATATGAAGTCTCCGACAAGTTCTATAGTTGTAAGATGGAGGAAAATAGTTCTGTCAGTGAGCACATACTCAAAATGTCTGGGTTGCACAACCGCCTGTCCCAGCTGGACATTAACCTCCCGGACGAGGCGGTCATTGACAGAATCCTTTAGTCGCTCCCACCGAGCTACAAGAGCTTTGTGATGAACTACAATATGCAGGGGATGCTGAAAACTATTCCTGAAGTATTTTCAATGCTGAAGTCGGCAGAGGTAGAAATCAATAAAGAACATCAAGTGTTGATGGTCAATAAAACCACCAAGTTCAAGAAGGGCAAGGGTAAGAAGAACTTCAAGAAGGACGGCAAGGATGTTGCCGCGCCCAGTAAACCAGTTGCCGGGAAGAAGTGAAAGAATGGACCCAAGCACGAGATCGAGTGCTTTTATTGCAAGGGAAGGGTCCTTTGAGCGGAACTGCCCCAAATACTTAGCGGACAAAAAGGCCGGCAACACTAAAGGTATATTTGATATACACGTAATTGATGTGTACCTTACCAGTACTCGTAGTAACTCCTGGGTATTTCATACCGGTGCCATTGCTCATATTTGTAACTCACAGCAGGAGCTGCGGAATAAGCGGAGACTGGCGAAGGACAAGGTGACGATGCGCGTCGGGAATGATTCCAAGGTCGATGTGATCGCCGTCGGCATGCTACCTCTACATTTACCTACGGGATTAGTTTTAAACCTCAATAATTGTTATTTTGTGCCAAGTTTGAGCATGAACATTGTATCTGGATCTCGTTTGATATGAGATGGCTACTCATTTAAATCCGAGAATAATGGTTGTTCTATTTATATGAGAGATATGTTTTATGGTCATGCCCCGATGGTCAATGGTTTATTCTTAATGAATCTCGAGCGTAATTTTACACATATTCATAGTGTGAATACCAAAAGATGTAAAGTTGATAACGATAGTCCCACATACTTGTGGCATCGCCGCCTATGGTCACATTGGTGTCAAGCGCATGAAGAAGCTCCATCTTGATGGACTTTTAGAGTCACTAGATTATGAATCGTTTGACACATGCGAGCCATGCCTCATGGGCAAGATGACCAAGACTCCGTTCATCGGAACAATGGGCGAGCAACCAACTTGTTGGAAATAATACATACTTGATGTGTGCGGTCGGATGGCGTTGAGGCTCATGGAGGATATCATTATGTTCTCACTCTCCGATGACTTGAGTAGATATGGGTATGTCTACTTAATGAAACACAAGTCTGAGACCTTTGAAAAGTTCAAGGAATTTCAGAATGAGGTAGAGAATCAATGTGACCGAAAGATAAAGTTCCTACGATCAGATCGTGGAGGAGAATATTTAAGTCACGAATTTGGTATGCACCTAAGGAAATGTGGAATCGTTTCACAACTCACGCCGCCTGGAACACCTCAGCGTAATGGTGTGTCCGAATGTCGTAATCGCACTCTATTGGATATGGTGCGGTCTATGATGTCTATTACCGATTTACTGCTATCATTTTGGGGATACGCTCTAGAGACAACTACATTCACTTTAAATAGGGCACCGTCTAAATCCGTTGAGCTGACACTGTATGAATTATGGTTTGGGAAGAAACCTAAGCTGTCGTTTCTAAAAGTTTGGGGATGCGACGCTTATGTCAAGAAACTTCAACCTGAAAAGCTCGAATCCAAGTCGGAAAAATGCGTCTTCATAGGATACCCTAAGGAAACCATTGGGTATACCTTCTACTTAAGATCCGAGGGCAAGATCTTTGTTGCCAAGAACAGATCCTTTTTGGAAAAAGAGTTTCTCTCGAAAGAAGTAAGTGGGAGGAAAGTAGAACTCGATGAAGTACTACCTCTTGAACCAGAAAGTAGTGCTGCTCAGGAAAATGTTCCTGTAGTGCCTACACCAACTGGAGAGGAAATTAATGATGATGATCAAGGTACTTCGGATCAAGTTGCTACTGAACTTCGTAGGTCCACAAGGACACGTTCCGCACCAGAGTGGTACGGCAACCCTGTCTTGGAAATCATGTTATTAGACATCGGTGAACCTTCGGACTATGAAGAAGCAATGGCGGGCCCAGATCCCAACAAATGGCTTGAAGCCATGCAATCCGAGATAGAATCCATGTATGAAAACAAAGTATGGACTTTGACAGACTTGCCCGATGATCGGCGAGCGATAGAAAACAAATGGATTTTTAACAAGAAGAAGGATGCGGATGGTAATGTTACCATATGTAAAGCTCGACTTGTCGCTAAGGGTTATCGACAAGTTCAAGGGGTTGACTACGATGAGACATTCTCTCCTGTAGCGAAGCTGAAGTCCGTCCGAATCAGGTTAGCAATTGCCGCATACTATGATTATGAGATATGGCAGATGGACGTCAAAACGGCATTCCTTAACGGACATCTTAAGGAAGAACTGTATATGATGTAGCCGGAAGGTTTTGTCGATCCTAATAATGCTAACAAAGTAGGCAAGCTCCAGCGATCCATTTATGGGATGGTGCAAGCATCTCGGAGTTGGAACATTCACTTTGATGAGATGATCAAAGCGTTTGGGTTTATGCAGACTTATGGAGAAGCCTGCGTTTACAAGAAAGTGAGTGGGAGCTCTGTAGCATTTCTCATATTATATGTAGATGACATACTCTTGATGGGAAATGATATAGAACTTTTGGACAGCATTAAGGCCTACTTGAATAAGTGTTTTTCAATGAAGGACCTTGGAGAAGCTGCTTACATATTAGGCATCAAGATCTGTAGGGATAGATCGAGACGCCTCATAGGTCTTTCACAAAGCACATACCTTGATAAGATTTTGAAGAAGTTCAAAATGGATCAGTCCAAGAAAGGGTTCTTGCCTGTATTGCAAGGTGTGAGATTGAGCTTGGCTCAATGCCCGACCACGGCAAAAGATAAAGAAGAGATGAGTGTCATCCCCTATGCTTCAGCCATAGGATCTATTATGTATGCCATCTTGTGTACCGGACTGATGTAAACCTTGCCGTAAGTTTGGTAGGAAGGTACCAAAGTAATGCCGCAAGGAACACTGGACATCGGTCAACAATATCCTGAAGTACCTGAAAAGGACAAAGGACATGTTTCTCGTTTATGGAGGTGACGAAGAGCTCGTCGTAAAGGGTTACGTCGACGCTAGCTTCGACACGGATCTGGATGACTCTAAGTCACAAACTGGATATGTGTATATGTTGAATGGTGGAGCAGTAAGCTGGTGCAGCTGCAAGCAGAGCGTCGTGGCGGGATCTACATGTGAAGTAGAGTACATGGCAGCCTCGGAGGCAGCACACGAAGCAATTTGGGTTAAGGAGTTCATCACCGACCTAGGAGTCAAACCCAATGCGTCGGGGCCGATCAAACTCTTCTGTGACAACACTGGAGCTATTGCCCTTGCCAAGGAGCCCAGGTTTCACAAGAAGACCAGGCACATCAAGCGGCGTTTCAACTCCATCCGTGAAAATGTTCAAGATGGAGACATAGATATTTGCAAAGTACATACGGATCTGAATGTCGCAGATGCGTTGACTAAACCTCTTTCACGAGTAAAACATGATCAACACCAGAACTCTATAGGTGTTCGATTCATCACAATGTAACTAGATTATTGACTCTAGTGCAAGTGGGAGACTGTTGGAAATATTCCCTAGAGGCAATAATAAAAGGATTATTATTATATTTCCTTGTTCATGATAATTGTCTTTATTCATGCTATGACTGTATTATCTGAAAATCGTAATACACGTGTGAATACATAGACCATAATATGTCCCTAGTAAGCCTCTAGTTGACTAGCTCGTTGATTAACAGATAGTCATGGTTTCCTGACTATGGACATCAGATGTCGTTGATAACGGGATCACATCATTAGGAGAATGATGTGATGGACAAGACCCAATCCTAAGCATAGCACAAGATCGTGTAGTTCGTTTGCTAGAGCATTTCCAATGTCAAGTATCTTTTCCTTAGACCATGAGATCGTGTAACTCCCGGATACCGTAGGAGTGCTTTGGGTGTACCAAGCGTCACAACGAATCGGGTGACTATAAAGGTGCACTACAGGTATCTCCGAAAGTGTCTGTTGGGTTGACACGGATCGAGACTGGGATTTGTCACTCCGTATGACGGAGAGGTATCTCTGGGCCCACTCGGTAATGCATCATCATAATGAGATCAAAGTGACGAAGTGTTTGGTCACGGGATCATGCATTACGGTACGAGTAAAGTGACTTGCCGGTAACGAGACTGAACGAGGTATTGGGATACCGACGATCGAGTCTCGGGCAAGTAATGTACCGATTGACAAAGGGAATTGTATACGGGGTTGATTGAATCCTGACATCGTGGTTCATCCGATGAATTCATCGTGGAACATGTGGGAGCCAACATGGGTATCCAGATCCTGCTATTGGTTATTGGCCGGAGAGCTGTCTCGGTCATGTCTGCATGATTCCCGGACCCGTAGGGTCTACACACTTAAGGTTCGGTGACGCTAGGGTTATTAGGAAGACTTGTATGTGATTACCGAATGTTGTTCGGAATCCCAGATGAGATCCCGGACGTCACGAGGAGTTCTAGAATAGTCCGGAGGTGAAGATTTATATATAGGAAGTGATGTTTCGGCCATCGGGAAAGTTTCGGGGTCACCCGGTATTGTACCGGGACCACCGGAAGGGTCCCGGGGGTCCACCGGGTGGGGCCACCTATCCCGGAGGGCCCCGTGGGCTGAAGTGGGAGGGGAACCAGCCCCTAGTGGGCTGGTGCACCCCCCCTTGGGCGCCCCCCCTGCGCCTAGGATTGGAAACCCTAGGGTGGGGGCGCACCACTTGCCTTGGGGGGCACTCCACCCCCCTGGCCGCCACCCCCTTGGCGATTCCCATCTCGGGGCAGGCGCCCCACAGGGCCTATATAAGGAGGGGAGGAGGGCAGCCGCACCTGAGTCTTGGCGCCTCCCCCCCTGCTACACCTCTTCCTCCTCCATGGGTTGCTTGGCGAAGCCCTGCTGGAGTACTGCATCTCCACCACCACCACGCCGTCGTGCTGCTGCTGGAGCCTTCTTCCTCAACTTCTCCTTCCTCCTTGCTGGATCAATAAGGAGGAGACATCATCCGCTCCGTACGTGTGTTGAATGCGGAGGTGCTGTCCGTTCAGCACTTGGTCATCGGTGATTTGGATCACGGCGAGTACGACTCCATCATCCTCGTTCTCTTGAACGCTTCCGCTCGCGATCTACAAGGGTATGTAGATGCACTCCTATCACTCATTGCTTAGATGAACTCAGAGATGGATCTTGGTGAAACGGTAGGAAAAATTTTAATTTTCTGCAACGTTCCCCAACACGAGCCAGGTACACTTCATGTTTCAAATTTGTTACACAACTTTAACCATACGTGCATGCTACGGGACTTGCTAACTTCAACACAAGCATTCTTTAAATTCATAATAACCCAACTAGCATGACTTTAATATCACTACCTCCATATCTCAAAACAATTATCAAGTATCAAATTGATCATAGCATCCAATTCACTTCCTATGATACTTTTTATTATACCCAACTTGGATGCCTGCCATTCTAGGACCAATTCTATAACCATAGCAAATACCATGATGTTCTAAAAGACTCTCAAAATAATATAAGTGAAGCATGTGAGATTAGCAATTTCTTCAAAAATAAGTCACCGCCGTGCTCTAAAAGATATAAGTGAAGCACTAGAGCACAAAACTATCAAGATCAAAAGATATAAGTGAAGCACATAGAGTATTCTAGCAAATTCTAATCAAGTAGGCTTCTCCCAAAAGGTGTTTACAGCAAGGATGATTGCGGTAAACTAAAAAGCAAAGACTAATATAATACACGACGCTCCAAGCAAAACACATATCATGTGGCGAATAAAAATATAGCTCCAAGTAAAGTTACCAATGAACGAAGACGAAAGAGGGGATGCCTTCCCGGGGCATCCCCAAGCTTAGGCTTTTGGCTATCCTTGAATATCTTGGGGTGCCATAGGCATCCCCAAGCTTAGGCTCTTGCCACTCCTTATTCCATAGTCCATTACTTTGAGAGACTCATTGATATCATGCTTAGGAGGATAAGATTTAAGTTCAAGAGAATCAACATCAAGTGAAAGTCTTTCAACGTTCCTAGCCAAATCATCAACTTTGAACAATTTTTCTTCAAGAAAATCATTAAAATTCTTTTGAGAGATCATAAATTCTATCACACTATTCTCAAAATCAGAGGGCATCTTATTAAAATTACCATAAGAATTATTGTAGGAATTTCCATAATTATTGGAGGAATTACTAGGGAACGGTCTAGCACTAAAGTTTCCTCTATAAGCATTGTTTCCAAAACTATTCCTACCAACAAAATTCACATCCATAGATTCATTATTATTCTCAATCAAAGTAGACAAAGGCATATCATTGGGATCAAGAGGAGTATTTTTAGTAGCAAACAACTTCATAAGTTCATCCATCTTTCCACTCAAAACATTGATTTCTTCTATAGCATGCACTTTTTTACTAGAAGATCTTTCGGTGTGCCATTGAGAATAATTAGCCATAATATTATCAAGAAGTTTTGTAGCATCTCCTAACGTGATTTCCATAAACGTGCCTCCCGCGGCCGAATCTAAGAGATTTCTAGAAGCAAAGTTCAAACCGGCATAAAAATTTTGTATGATCATCCATAAATCCAAACCATGAGTAGGGCAATTGCGAATCACCAATTTCATTCCTTCCCAAGATTGGGCAACATGCTCATGATCAAGTTGTCTAAAATTCATAATATCGTTCCTAAGAGTGATAATCTTAGCGGGAGGAAAATACTTAGAGATGAAAGCATCTTTGCACTTGTTCAAAGAATCAATACTATTTTTACGCAAAGACGAAAACCAAACTTTAGCATGATCTCTAAGTGAAATTGGAAATAACTTCAATTTAACAATATTGTTATCCGTATCTTTCTTCTTTTGCATATCACACAAATCAACAAAGTTGTTTATATGATTAGCGGCATCTTCACTAGGAAGGCCGGCGAATTGATCTTTCATAACAAGATTCAGCAAAGCAGTATTGATTTCACAAGACTCAACATCATTAAGAGGAGCAATTGGAGTACTAAGGAAATCATTATTACTGGTATTCGAGAAATCACACAATTTGGTATTATCTTGCGCCATGGCAACAAGTAATCCAACACACGAGCAAACAGAAAAATGGCGAGCGAAAAGAGAGGAGGAGATTGGGAAAGAGAGGGCAAATAAAACGGCAAGGGTGAAGTGGGGGAGAGGAAAACGAGAGGCAAATGGCAAATAATGTAAATGCGAGGGAGATGAGTTTGTGATGGGTACTTGGTATGTCTTGACTTGGCGAAGACCTCCCGACAGCGGCGCCGAAATCCTTCTTGCTACATCTTGAGCTTGCGTTGGTTTTCCTTGAAGAGGAAAGGGTGATGCAGGAATAGTAGCGTAAGGATTTCCCTCAGTTTTTGAGAACCAAGGTATCAATCCAGTAGGAGGCTCCTCAAAAGTCCCACTCACCTACACAAACAAACAAAGAACTCGCAACCAACACAATAAAGGGGTTGCAATCCCTTCACGGCCACTTGCGAAAGTGAGATCTAATCGAGATAGTATGATAAGATAAATATATTTTTGGTATTTTATAATATAGATGCAAAAAGTAAAGATGCAAATAAAAGTAGATTGGAAGCAAATATGAATAGAGATAGACCTGGGGGCCATAGGTTTCACTAGAGGCTTCTCTCAAGATAGCATAAGTATTACGGTGGGTGAACAAATTACTGTCGAGCAATTGATAGAAAAGCGAATAATTATGAGATTATCTAGGCATGATCATGTATATAGGCATCACGTCCATGACAAGTAGACTGACTCCTGCCTGCATCTACTACTATTAGTCCACACATCGACCGACTCCTGCCTGCATCTAGAGTATTAAGATCATAAGAACAGAGTAACGCCTTAAGCAAGATGACATGATGTAGAGGGATAAACTCACGAAATATGATATAAACCCCATCTTTTTATCCTCGATGGCAACAATACAATACATGCCTTGCAACCCCTGCTGTCACTAGGTAAGGGCACCGCAAGATTGAAGCCAAAGCTAAGCACTTCTCCCATGGCAAGAAATATCAATCTAGTAGGCCAAACCAAACTGATAATTCAAAGATACTTGGAAAGATAACTCAATCATACATAAAAGAATTCAGAGGAGATTCAAATATTTCTCATAGATAAACTTGATCATAAACCCACAATTCATCGGATCTCGACAAACACACCGCAAAAAGAGCTTACATCGAATAGATCTCCACAAGAGAGGGGGAGAACATTGTATTGAGATCCAAAAAGAGAGAAGAAGCCATCTAGCTAATAACTATGGACCCGTAGGTCTGTGGTAAACTACTCACAACTCATCAGAGGGGCTATGGTGTTGATGTAGAAGCCCTCCATGGTCAATTCCCCCTCCGTGGGCGCCAAGGGCTCCAATATGGGATCTCGCGGATCTGAGAGGTTCTGGCGGTGGAAATTGTGTTTCGTTGGCTCCTGGATGTTTTCGAGTCGTGGCTTATATAGGAGGAAGAAGTACGTCGGTGGCCGCCCGAGGGGCCCACGAGACAGGGGGCGTGCCCTACCCTCTCGTGGCCGCCTCGGCTGCTTCTTGACTTGCACTCCAAGTCCTCTCGATCACGTTCGTTCCAAAAATCACACTCCCGAAGGTTTCATTCTGTTTGGACTCTGTTTGATATTCCTTTTCTTCAAAATACTGAAATAGGCAAAAAAACAGCAATACGGGTTGGGCCTCTGGTTAGTAGGTTAGTCCCAAAGATGATATAAATGTGTAAAATAAAGCCCATAAACATCCAAAAGGGGTAATATAATAGCATGGAACAATCAAAAGTTATAGATACATTGGAGACGTATCAAACTGCTTCTGGCACTTGCTCTTGTCCTAGTTGGTCTCCAGACCTGGAGAAACGGCACATCATGAGAGATTTCATCAAATACACACGAAACAATAGACAGCTCGTTCTCTGATCACTAACAAAGGTAGCATACTTCCAATCAACATGAAAAGTGAAGTACCAGGATGATCAAAGTTGTAGTCCTGAGCACTTGCAGATTCTTCAGCAGTTAAGCCACGGTAAAATGAATCCTACAAAATTAAAGGCCATACTGAAAATCAGGCATGTGCGGGAACTGAAATTGGTCTGCCTTTGAAATTTGATGTAGGATTGTGTGCGACTAGCTTTACTACGACTTCATTGTTCGGTTCTGCAGGTGCGAACAACAGCCAACCATTAGGTTCTTGTACACCCATTGTTGAGTTCCCAGGTTAAGTAATGACTATGGTAGAACGACGGGCCTTCAAATTTGAGGACAGAGGACGTTTTTCAGCTATCCTATGCCCAAATGCTATACCAAGCCATTTCACTAATGTAATCCTACTGCATCAGAGCTGACTTTATCAAATGGGTGCATCAGAGATGCAAATTTATTTTCTAGAGAAATAGCACTACCAGAGTTGAACTAACTAACGAAACTGAACTAACTGACGATACTGCAGAAACTGAACCTTGATGAGTTTTTCTCCAAATCTAAGATTATATTTGGCACTAGTCAATTTAACTGCCTCTATTATAATGACAGAATATCCTCTTACTAATACGGTAGACATTTCTTTAGTAATCACTTCACTCATATGGACCCTCACACTAGTTCAATTCACGGAAGAAATCAATATAGTCAAAACTGAGAAATTCAGACATACACATCAAATTTGGGTTTTTCAAATTCATTCAAATATGATTCAGACACAATACATTGCAATTAAGATAACATCACCTTATGCATCTCCAAAAACTAAGATAGCATCCAGCATAGGGCGGGGGGGACGGGGGGATTTCTTGGGGATGGTTGCGGCGGTGATAATTTGATATGTGGGTGGACCGGTACTTGGGTACTGCCCTAACTTGGACAAATATCCCACTTATGATTAACCCCAATTGCAAGCATCCGCAACTACAAAAAGAAGTATTAAGGTAAACCTAACCACAGCATTAAGCGTATGGATCCATAACAGCCCCTAACGAAGCAACGCATAAACTAGGGTTTAAGCTTCTGTCACTCTAGCAACCCATCATCTACTTATTACTTCCCCATGCCTTCCTCTAGGCCCAAATAATGGTGAAGTGTCATGTAGTCGACGTTCACATAACACCACTAGAGGAAAAGACAACATACATCTCATCAAAATATCGAACGAATACCAAATTCACATGACTACTAATAGCAAGACTTCACCCATGTCCTCAGGAACAAACGTAACTACTCACGAAGCATAAAGGATCTGAACATATGATCTTCCACCAAGTAAACCAATTAGCATCAACTACAAGGAGTAATCAACACTACTAGCAACCCACTGGTATCAATTTCTGGTTTTGATACAAGATTGGATACAAGAGATGAACTAGGGTTTTGAGAGGAGATGGTGCTGGTAAAGATGTTGATGGAGATTGACCCCCTACCGATGAGAGGATCCTTGGTGATGATGTTGGTGATGATTTCCCCCTCCCGGAGGGAGGTGTCGCCACCAGAACAGCTCCGCCAGAGCCCTAGATTGATTCCGCCAAGGTTCCGCCTCATGGCGGCGGAGTTTCATCCCGTAAGCTTGCCCACGATTTTTTCCAGGGTAAAAGTGATGATATAGCAGAAGATGGATGCCGAAGGCCCACCAGGGGGCCCAGGAGATAGGGGCGTGCCCTATAGGGGGGGTGCACCCCCCTGTCTCCTGGACAGGGTGTGGGCCCCCTGGCATATTTCTTTTGCTCAGAAATTCTTATTAATTCCAAAAAAGTTGTTTCATGGAGTTTTAGGACTTTTGGAGCTGTGCAGAATAGGTTTCCAACGTTTGCTCCTTTTCCAGCCAGAATTCCAGCTGCTGGCATTCCCCCTCTTCATGGTAAACCTTGTAAAATAAGAGAGAATAGCCATAAGTATTGAGATATAATGTGTAATAACAGCCCATAATGCAATAAATTTTGATATAAAAGCATGATGCAAAATGGACATATAAACTCCCCCAAGCTTAGACCTCGCTTGTCCTCAAGCGGAAGCCGAAATCAAAAAATATGTCCACATGTTTAGAGACAGAGGTATCGATAGAAACAAAATACGGACATGATGGCATCATGATCATTCTAATGACGGCAACATATATAGATTTTGTCATATGATTTCTTATGCTCAAGTGATAATCAATTCACAATGTCAAGTATGGTTCAAAAACTTCATTGGGAACTAACAAACTATAATCCCAGTCATTAAAGCGATTGTAATTTATCGTAACATCAGAAAGAGTCAACAATAGAGCTTTTCAGCAAGCTCACATACTCAACTATCTCTTAGTCTTCTACAATTGCTAACACTCACGCAGTACTTGTGGTTATAGAGTTTCAGCCGGACACTGAGAAAGATAGGGGCTTATTGTGTTGCCTCCCAAAGTATTCACCTTTAGGTGATGTCAACAATAATAGCCTATGCTAACTTACATCCAATTGTATATATATATATATCATGATCTTTCAAACACGAGGAGCTTGTCAAAGGATAACATGAAAAAGGGAAAGGTGAGAATCACCTTGACTCAAACATAAAGTAAAAACAAAACATCAAGTAAAAGATAGGCCCTTCGCAGAGGGAAGCAGAGGTTGTCATGCGCGTTTAGGGTTGATGCACAAAATCTTAATGCAAAAGAACGTCACTTTATATGCCCCTTGTATGTGGACCTTTATTATGCAGTCCGTCGCTTTTATTACTTCCACAACAAGTTCATACAAAGCTTATTTTCTCTGCACTAATAAGTCATACATATTTAGAGAGCAATTTTTATTGCTTGCACCGATGACAACTTACTTGAAGGATCTTACTCAATCCAAAGGTAGGTATGGTGGAGTCTCATGGCAAAACTGGGTTTAAGGATATTTGGAAGCACAAGTAGTATCTCTACTTGGTGTAAGGAATTTGGCTAGCATGAGGGGGAAAGGCAAGCTCAACATGTTTGGAAGGTCAATGACAATATACTTTAACTGAGATGTCGGAAAACATAAACCATTACGTTGTCTTCCTTGTCCAACATCAACTCTTTGAGCATGTCATACTTAATGAGTGCTTCACAATCATAAAAGATGTCCGAGATAATATATTTATATGTGAACCCCTCTTTCCATATCACTTCCTATTAATTGCAACGATGACCAAGGCTAAGTTTATCAAGTCTCAACAATTTTTATGCCTCATACTTTCTATGTGTGAAGTTATCACTATTCATAAGATCAATATGAACTCTTTTATTCTTTCTACTTTCTCAAGATCATAGCAACATAGTAAAGCCCTTGACTCAACACTAATCTTTATTATAGATAACTCACGGACTCGATTACAAAAAGAGATCACAATGCAAAACTCAAAACTACTTGTTATCTAAACTTCGAACTACTAGATCAAGATACTACTAAAAGGATCGAACTAAATAAAGCGGTAAAGATAGGAGTGTAATGGTGATACGATACCGGGGCACCTCCCCCAAGCTTGGCAGTTGCCAAGGGGAGTGCCCATACCCATGTTATTATTTCTCCTTCTTCACGGTTGGTGTTATGATCTTCTTGGCGATGATGCCCTTCAGGATACGGTTCTCCTCCTCGAGCTTATTGACTTGTTCTTTGAGATCCATAATTTCTATACGGTGCTTGCCCGTAACGGCCAAAGCTCCTTTTACCCAAGGATGCTGCATAGCTTCTGTAGAACAAGTAAAACTCTTTTTCATATTTTCATAAGAAAGAAATCTAGAGTTGGAAGGGATGACCGAAGTTGGAATAGCCACGCTCGGTAGTTCCCCCATCATGAATTCTACTTGGAGACGACAGGTGACTTCTTGATCTTCCTCCATGGCATCTAAACTTTTCAAATCAGCCTCCATCTCATCCTACGTTGATGGTCCAAAGTGATAGGCATCGCTGTTTGCTCCTGGACCTGGCGTTGGGTGAGACACCCGGCTCTCCCCAACTAACTCCTGAGAAGACATCTTGCTTAATTGTGCAACAGGAACAGCTCGAAACGAAAACAGATGATATTTGCGTGATACGGTGGTCAAAACCTTCGGGAGTATATATAATGAATTTTTAGCGACCAAAATACGTAATGTGCAAGAAAACAGAGTCCGGGAGGCACACGAGGTGCCCACGAGACAGGGGGCGTGTCGTACAGGGGGAGCGCCCTCCACTCTCGTGGGGGCCTCGTGTCCCTTTCGGACTACTTCTTTCTTCCTAAAATTCTTAAATATTCCAAAACTGATAAAAATTGCCATTGGAGTTGTTTTGGAGTCAGTTTACATACCGTACCACATGCCTATACCTTTTCGGAGTCTGGAACGTTCTGGAAAGCATCCCTTATGTATTCCTCAGGGGTTACAGTTTCAATAATACTAGTTTCAACATTGATAGGATTACCTTAAATATAGTGTTTAATTCTTCGACCGTTTACCACCCTTGGATTTGTGCCTTCGAAGTTGTTGATTTTTATAGCACCAGAACGATAGACCTCCTCGATAACGTAGGGACCTTCCCATTTTGAGAGAAGTTTTCCTGCAAAAAATCTTAAACGAGAGTTGAATAATAAAACATAATCTCCTATGTTCAACTCACGCTTTTGTATCCTCTTATCATGCCAATGTTTGACTTTTTATTTGAAAAGCTTGGCATTCTCATAGGCTTGGGTTCTCCATTCATCCAGTGAGCTAATATCAAACAACCTCTTCTCACCGGCAAGTTTGAAGTCATAATTGAGCTCTTTGATAGCCCAATATGCCTTATGTTCAAGTTCAAGAGGTAAGTGACATGCTTTTCCATAAACCATCTTATATGGATACATACCCATAGGATTTTTGTATGCAGTTCTATAGGCCCATAATGCATCATCAAGTTTTTTGGACCAATTCTTTCTAGATCTATTCACAGTCTTTTGCAAAATTAATTTGAGCTCTCTATTGCTCAACTCTACTCGACCACTAGACTGCGGATGATAAGGAGATGCTATCCTATGATTGACATCATACTTAGCAAGCATCTTACGGAAAGCACCATGAATAAAATGTGAACCACCATCAGTCATAAGATATCTAGGGACTCCAAACCTCGGAAAAATAACTTCTTTAAGCATTTTAATAGAAGTGTTATGATCAGCACTACTAGTTGGAATAGCTTCTACCCACATAGTAACGTAATCAACAGCAACTAAAATATGTGTATAACCATTAGAGGCAGGAAAAGGTCCCATATAATCAAATCCCCAAACATCAAACGGTTCAATACCAAGAGAATAATTCATAGGCATTTCTTGACGTCTACTAATGTTACCTATTCTTTGGCATTCATCACAAGATAAGACAAACTTACGAGCATCTTTGAAGAGAGTAAGCCAATAAAAACCAGATTGTAGTACCTTGTGTGCAGTTCTATCTCCAGCGTGGTGTCCTCCATAAGATTGAGAGTGACACTTACGTAGAATCTGTTCATGTTCATGCTCAGGCACACAACGTCTAATAACACCATCTAATCCCTCTTTATAAAGGTGTGGATCATCGCAGAAGTAATGTCTTAAATCATAAAAGAACTTTTTCTTTTGCTGGTATGTGAAACTAGGCGGTATAAATTTAGCAACAATGTAATTAGCATAATCAGCATACCAAGGAGCAGTACGAGAAGCATTGACGACCGCTAATTTCATCAGGAAAGCTATCATTAATAGGCAGTGGGTCATCAAGAACATTCTCTAACCTAGACAAGTTGTCTGCAACAGGGTTCTCAGCTCCCTTTCTATCAATAATATGCAAGTCAAATTCTTGGAGCAAGAGAACCCATCTAATGAGTCTAGGCTTAGCATCTTTCTTTTCCATAAGATATTAAATAGCAGCATGATCTGTGTGAATAGTAACTTTGGAATCAACAATATAAGGTCTAAACTTATCACATGCAAACACAACTGCTAAGAACTCTTTTTCAGTAGTAGCATAATTTCTCTAGGCAGTATCAAGAGTCTTACTAGCATACTGGATAACATTCAATTTCTTATCGACTCTTTGCCCTAAAACAGCCCCTACAAAGATAATCACTAGCATCACACATAATTTCAAAAGGTAAATTCAATCGGCGGCTGAACAATAGGTGAAGTGATCAAAGCTTTCTTAAGTGTTTCAAATGCTTCTACACAATCATCATCAAAGACAAAAGGAATATCTTTTGCAATAAATTAGTCAGAGGCCTAGAGATTTTAGAAAAGTCCTTAATGAACCTCCTATAAAAACCGGCATGACCAAGGAAACTTCTTATACCTTTTATGTCCTTGGGACATGGCATCTTTTCAATAGCATCAACTTTGGCTTTATCAACTTCAATACCTCTCTCGGAGATCTTGTGCCCCAAGACAATGCCTTCATTAACCATATATAAAGTGACACTTTTTCCCAATTCAAGACGAGACTAGTGTCTTCGCATCTCTGCAAAAGTCGATCAAGGTTGCTCAAACAATCATCAAAAGAGGATCCATAGACGTAAAAGTCATCCATGAATACCTCAAAAATATTTTCACAAAAATCAGAGAATATAGCCATCATGCATCTTTGAAAGGTAGCAGGAGCATTACATAAACCAAAAGGCATACGTCTATAAGCAAAAGTACCAAAAGGGCAAGTAAAAGTAGTTTTAGATTGACCCTTCGTTGATACATGTATCTGAGAGAAACCAGAATAACCATCTAAGAAGCAAAAATGTGTGTGTTTGGATAGTATTTCTAGCATTTGATCAATAAAAGGTAAGGGGTAATGATCTTTCTTAGTAGCTTTATTTAACTTACAGAAATCAATTACCATCCTATAACCTGTAATAATTCTTTGCGAGGTCAATTCATATTTATCATTAGGAACAACGGTAATACCTCCCTTTTTAGGAACACAATGAACAGGGCTTGCCCATTCACTATCAGCAACGGGATAAATAATACCTGCCTCAAGGAGTTTTAGTATCTCCTTTCTTACCACTTCTTTCATCTTGGGATTTAATCGTCTTTGAGGATCTCTAATTGGTTTGGCATCTTTCTCCACTGAAATTTTGTGTTGACATAATGTGGGACTAATGCCATTAAGATCATCCAGAGTATATCCAATAGCTGCTCGGTGCTTCTTCAGAGTTTTCAATAATCTTTCTTCTTCTTTCTCTGAAAGTTTAGCACTAATAATAACAGGATATATTTCTTTTTCATCAAGATAAGCATACTTAAGATTATCAGGTAATGGTTTGAGTTCAAACACGGGATCACCCTTGGGTGGAGGGGGATCCCCAAGAATTTCAACAGGAAGGTTATGTTTCAGCATAGGTTCCTGTTTAAGGAACACTTCATCTATTTCCTCCCTTTCCTTCATAAACATATCGTTTTCATGGTCTAGCAAATATTGTTCTAACGGATCAGCTGGAGGAACAGCAATGGAAGCAAGACCAATAATCTCATCCTTACTAGGTGGTTCCCTTTCACGAGGTTGTCTACTAAACTTAGCGAAATTAAACTCATGAGACATACCATCTATGCCAACAGTGACAATATTCTTTTCACAATTAATCTTAGCACTACAGTATTCAAGAAGGGTCTACCAAAAATAATGGGAAAAAAATCATCTTGTGGGGAACCAAGAACAAGAAAATCGGCAGGGTATTTAACCTTCCCACACAAAACTTCGACATCTCTAACAATCCCAATAGGTTTAATGGTATCCCTATTAGCAAGCTTAATAGTAACATCAATGTCTTCTAATTCCACTGGTGCAATGTCATGCATAATTTCTTTATATAAGGTATAAGGTATTGCACTAGCACTAGTACCCATATCACATAGCCATGATAGCAATGATTTCCTATTTTAACCGAAATAACAGGCATGCCTACGATGGGTCTACGTGTCTTAGTATCCGGTCTAGCAATATTAGCAGTCTCACCCAAGAAAGAAATAACATGCCCATCTAAATCCTCATCCAAGAGATCTTTAACCATAGCAATACTAGGTTCAACATTAATTTGCTCAAGAGGTGTATAAGTCCTAGTATTACTCTTATGAACAACAGTCGAAGCTTTAGCATGATCTTTTATCCTAACAGGAAAAGGAGGTTTTTCAACATAAGCAGTAGGAACAATAGGATCACTATAGGTAATAGTCTTTTCTTCAACTGTAATAGGTGCAACTACTTTCACTTCAACAGGAGGATTATATTTAAACCACTTCTCTTTAGGGAGATCAACGTGATTAGCAAAAGATTCATAGAAAGAAGCTACTATCTCAGAGTCAAGTCCATACTTAGAGCTAAATCCACGGAAAGCATCGGTATCCATAAAAGATTTGACACAATCGAACTTAGGTGTCATACCTGACTCCTTACCATCGTCGGAACCCCAATCTTCAGAGTTGCGTTTAATTCTTTCCAATAAGCCCCATTTGAAATCAATAGTCTTCAGCATATAAGAACCAAAGACAGAAGTATCGAGCAGGTTGCGATTATCAAGAGAAAGCCGAGCATAAAAGTTCTGAATAATCATTTCCCGAGAGAGCTCATGATTGGGGCATGAATATAACATTGACTTAAGCCCCCCAAGCTTGAGCGATGCTTTCTCCTTCGCGAGGCCAGAAATTATATATGTAATTACGATCACGATGAACAAGATGCATAGGATAGAACTTCTGGTGAAATTCCAGCTTCAATCGCTTATAATTCCAAGATCTCGTATCGTCACATAGCCTATACCATGTCAATGCATCTCCCTTCAAAGATAAAGGGAAGACATTCCTTTTCATCATTGGGAATACCTGCAAGCTTAAATAATCCACAAACTTCATCCACAAAGATAAGGTGTAAATCGGGATGCAATGTTCCGTCTCCTGCAAATGGATCAGCTAGCAGTTTTTCTATCATACCCGAAGGAATCTCAAAGTAAATATTTTCATAAAGTTCAGTAGGTTGAGGAGCAACTCTTTGCTCTTCTGGTTGGGGTGAAGATACCCCAAACAAGCCCCTCAAAGGATTAGCTTCCATAGTGAGAAGTAACAGAAAATTTCAGCACACTATATAAATGTTTCCTTACCAAGTTCCACTCACCAAAAGCACTACACTCCCCGGCAACAGCGCCAGAAAAGATTCTTGATGACCCGCAAGTGCAGGGGATCTATCATAGTCCTTTCGATAAGTAAGAGTTTGCCGCCAAAAATGCGCACGGCTTGCATAAAAAAGTTTGCCTTAACTAAAAAATACACTCGGCTTGTAGGCCAACCTCGACATTGTGGCAGACACATGGCCATCCCAGTGGCGAAGCTAGCAGCGAGCTACGCCTAGGGCTGAGCAAGCTTGATCATCAAATTCTTCAAATTTTCAGTACTTTGTAGAAAGGGATTACAAGGTATCTTAGTACTAGGCCTAGGGCTATAGCCCTAGTTGCCCTAGACTTGTCTTCGCCACTGGCCATCCTCGACGCGCTTGTCGTCTATGTGATGGTGGGCTATGTAAACCGAGTGCCCACTGACAATGTAATCTGCTTATTTAGTTTTCCTTTTTTCTTTTTTTTTAAACACTGGCCCCAACACCTCCATGTAAGCTGAGTATCTGAAAACAAACACCCTACCTTATTTCGTGCCTGTCATGCCCCTTGGTCTCCCTACACTTGAATATAGACCCCGGCACGGCAAGCCCTATTCCACCTCACCCCCATTGCCCTTGCCCCGATCTGCGCCGCCAGCAACCTCCATCTGGCTGCAGGCGCTGCACCACCACCTCGACGCTGTTGTTGGGCTCCACCCCCATCTATAGACGTCGTCGTCGGTGTCCACCCCACCGAGGTGAACCTAGGAGTACACACTCCCAACCTCAAAGTACTCATGCATGGTTGGTGCTATAAGGGTGCATACCCGTTTAGCTAGTCTCTACTATTAAAGGGAAGTCTCCCGCCGTCGTCATGATGATTCGACCTCCACTCCCATGATTCACGCACCAGCGAAAATACAAAACGAGCGGTCAAAAGAAATGACCCCTATGATTGTTCTGGTTTGATGGCACTCATAGTCTAAAGGGTTCCTCTTTGCTGAGAGGATCAAGTATGGCCCTGTCGTGGTTTTGTCACGGCAAATGTCCTCGTGACAGGACTTCGTCGTGAGGCCGTCACCACGACGTAGTAGTTTGAACGGGGTTGCTTGGAATCGAGAGACACGGGTTTATCGAGGTTCGGCACCTTTGACGGAGGTAATAGCCTACTTCCTGCTTGATTGATTATTGCTTGGGGATCTCGATTACAAGGGTGCAGCTTTGCTATCGTAGTACTCGAGAGCTTGTCACTTAACTTTCTGCCTTAGGGTCTCCCCTTTATATACAGGTCGAGGTCATGGGCTTACAACAGAGTCCGGGTCGTAATACAATCCATGCCCTGGTCTGTTTCCTACTTATCTTAGCTCCCAAGTAAGGGAGTTTCCTTTGTCCCCTCGTCGAGCCGGTGTCCCAAGCATTGGGCCATGAGCTTCATGGTCATCGCAACCCATATAAGATATAACAAACTTGTTCCTCAAGTCGCCACTGGATAACTCAGCCCTGAAGGGGCGGCTCATACCGTGGGGTTATATCCCCAACATGCCCGTTATGATCGTCATCTGGTTTAATTGTTCTATGTTGGCTGGCAGCCTATTAAGAAAATGCGTCACAAAATGGAGTGTATATGTTGTCCTACTACCATTTTTGTAAACGTTTGGTTATTCTCTCAAAAATGGATCATGGTGGACAATGCAACATAACACCCATTTGGTGCATTACCTCAAGGCTCATCAATTAAGATGAAATTTTTCTCTTTTTTTTTTTACTGCGATGCACTTCTAATAGAGGATCAGATTATATTATATTGAATTATTGTAAAAAATATCTCATCAAACTATATGTTCCTTCTATTCTGTGTTAACGATACAGTTTAATTAAGCAAATATGGAGAGATACTATGTAATAGACAACTTTTCTTGACTTCTTTTATAAGAATCTGTTTTCTCATATTATTCCATAAAATGTTCAAACAACAAATATTTAGTACTGAAATTCCATAAAAGGTTCTCATGCCATTATTTCTCACTATAAATTTTATTCCTATGCAGGACTGCAAATTCCCGAAGCAACACGCGGGGTATCATCTAGTTTGAATAAAGCATAGTAACATGCTAAAAAAACTTCTGATGCTCGAGCGTTTTTTTTCTAAAAAAGATGAATATAGAAAATTGAACTCCAACTACCAAAAAGGGTTCAACTACCAACACACATATTCCCTTCTGTGAAGTGTAAACTGATTCCCCGCAAAAAAAAAAAGTGTAAACTGATGAAGCCTGAGCGTATAGATGAAATCAAAATGACTTGTATGTCAATTATTATTTCTCACTATTTAACAGCACGGTAGTCAATGTTGGAGTTCTCCCTGTTCCAACAGTACGCACCGAACCGAACAGCTGCTGTGCACACCAACCAGCCACTGGTCAAGCATTCAAGCATAGCAGACATATTACCATGTGCCATGGATCAGCCTTAATTTGCGGAAACTTGAACCCGAGGACCACAAGGTAAGCCCCTGGTGCATGGAGGCGGACGTTTGGTCCCTGGCACTATATGTCCCCGGTATCTAGAATTCTAGATCATCAATAAGTGCATCGCAATGTGTAGCTAAAGTAGTGATTTATTATATACGGAAGGCAGTGCAGGTGTGAAAGTGGAATATACTTGAGAAGAACAGTGTTGTACTACGTCGCTTGGCACATGAGAGACAGCATCCCGCACAGTACCAAACCGCGTTTTACAGCCACTGCTGTTAGATGTTCTGCTACTGAGACACGGCAACTTTATCCCCGACATTGGAAAGGTGGCAGATGGAGCACTGTAGCAGCTGTGCCCAGCAGTAGCCTTAAGTGAAACTAGTAAAAAAAAAGGTGATGCGATGGATAGACAGGCATGGCAAAATTATAATGTGCTAACAATGACAGCTATATTAATCCATAAGGGGTTTAAATTAAGCTAATTAGATACAGATGTGATTTTTTCAGTTCAGTTCTTCATGTGCTCACAATGACAGCTATATTAATCCATAAGGGGGTTAAAATTAAGCTAATTAGATATAAATGTGATTTTTTTTTTTCAGTTCAGTTTTTCATGTAACAGAGCCGTGCATGTGTCAGGGGATGTATTTACTAAGTTGTTAGTTATCCATTGAATTGGAAGTTTTCTTTTTGCAAGGTCCATTGAACTGGAAGTTGGTTCAAATTATATTGGATGTGACCGATTAGTTGGACCAGGAATAAATATGTCGGCAATATGTTCTTCTAGATGAAATATAAGTCTACATGTTCTGAAACAGAAGTCAAATTTGGAAAACAAAACTTTTTCCGAAAATATATCTACAATAACTTTTCAAAAAATAAATTTGTTCGACGATAAACTCATTTATGTTTTAATTGAATATTTTCTTACTCTTCGTATCAGAATCTATATTCTTTTTTCAGAATACGAATATTTATTCCTGATCATGTTACATGTAATGGAGCAGTCAACGGATAATGAGCATTTATTTCTAGATGAGCATTTTTTTCATTAACATGTAATGAGCATTTTTTTAGAATACGAATATATATTCTTGATCATGTTCCATATAATGGGATAATGAGCATTTATTTCTAGATGAACATTTTTGATTAACATGTAATGAGCTTTTTTTCATTAACATGTAATGGACATTTTCAAACTATCATGATATTTTCCAACATAGGAAAATTTCTGTAACAACTGGTAATTTTTCTCTAAAGTACTTAATATTTTTATTAATATAGGGTCAAAGTATTTACTGCTATGTATGAACTTTTTCTAACATGCGGCATCAATTTTATTACTACATATCATTTCCCTAACATTTCAATATCTATACTCTTCATAATATATATGCATATACAAAAAAAAAATTTGGGGGGAGGGGGGGGGGTTACTTTAACATGATTTTTTTAGAAAATCATGTACTGTTTTGAAATCAGTTTTTATAAATTAAATGTGTGTGGAGTAGGCAAATGGTGAAAAGGTGTTAGCGAATAATATGAAATGAACAGTAGACTGATTATATATCCGGTCGCATTAGAGTACAGAGTTGTACTTAAGGACTTCGTTAGGCTACTAAAAATTTGTCGACCCTGTTGAGACAACAAGTAGCAGGCAAATGCACTGAAAAGCTAAGTTGGTTAATGTGTGTGAGATCTCAATGTGTGTTAGGGTGAGTTGGCCGGCCTGTGAGTAGCAGCTAGCGTTGGTTAAATGCGAGGGTGGGCCCCTGCTGTCTGAAGGCATCTAATACGATATGGAGAAAGAGATAATACTCCCTCCGTTCCTAAATATAAGGTGTATTAGTTTTTCAAAAAGTCAACTATTGTCTATGTTTAACCAACTTTATAGCAAAATATATAAAGATTTATAATACTAAATATATAAAATGTAAAAATATAGTTCATGATGAATCTAGTGATAATGATTTGGTATTCTAGATATTGATATTTTTGTCTATAAACTTGGTCAAACTTAGGGAAGTTTGACTTTTTGGAAAAATAATACACCTTATATTGAGGAACGGAGGGAGTACAACAGAAAGTCAAAATATACTAATAGGCGGGTTGGAGATCACGGCTGAATGAATGGCGAGATTCCGGGGACAAATGTCCCAAGGAACCATTCGGTATTTCCCCCTGGTGCATCGACGGCTTCCAAGTATACCATCCTGGTCTTGCGGTTGCCTGGTTGACCAAAGGCAATTGGGACGCTGGCTTTCCCCAGGGCAGAGGCCCTAGGCGGTTTCATGGAGCGGCGTACGAATGGGCTCTCGAACCAGGCAAGGGGTCTTTCTATCTTATCCAGGCCGTCGACGTGGATGATGTTCACTGTGCTTCCTGCATCCATCAGCACCTCGGGGAGTTGGATTCCTGCGATGATGTGTTCGAGCACCAAGGGGAAGCTGATCACAGGATTGGCTTCCGACCTGATACAAGACGGGGTTGCAGTGCTGCAATATGCAGACGATACGATCATCTGTTTAGAACATGATATAGATAAAGCAGTTAACCTGAAGTTGCTGCTCTATACCTTTGAAATGATGTCCGGTCTCAAGGTGAATTTTCAAAAAAGCGAGATTCTCACGGTGGGAGGAGATGATAGCGTTGTTAGAGAGTACGCCGAGCTATTCAACTGTGATATTGGGAGCTTCCCCATTAAGTACTTAGGGATGCCTGTGAGCTACACCAATCTTCGCAATTCTGATTGGGAATTCATTGTAGTCAATTACCTTAAAAGGTTCGAAGCCTGGATCGGCAATGCCGCATCCATGGGGGGCAGGCTTACTCTGCTTGATTCGGTGCTTACTCAGCTTTCTATCTTTCACATGTCTATGTGGCTTATGAATAAAACATTCATTGAAAAGCTGGATAAACATAGGCGTAGATTTTTCTGGCAAGGCTGCAATAAGAAGAGAAGATACCACCTTGTCAGGTGGGACAGGATTTGCAGATCCAGAGACAAGGGAGGCCTGGGGGTTAAAGACCTCAGAAAACAAAATATTAGTTTGATGGTTAAATGGTGGTGGAAACTGGAGACCCAAAGCGGGTTGTGGCAGGATATTGTGCGTGCTAGATACCTTAGAAACAAAATTGTCACTGAGGTTTGTGCTAGGTTTTCTGATTCACCATGCTGGAAAGCTCTTTTGAAGGTAAAAGAGGTGTACTTGGTGGGGAGGAAGATTAATATAGAATCTGGGAATATTGCACGGGTTTGGATGGATTCCATCAATGGGTTGATCCCTTTTCGAATCCAATTCCCACAACTCTTCTCTATCTGCACTAACCCTGAATGCACGGTGGATAAAGTGAAGCTTGTAGAACCTAGCAGCTTCTTCAGACGGGGGCTTAATGCTGAATTAGCTGATCAATGGAGGACGATCCGAGACACGGTCGATAGTCTAACTCTATCCAGTACTAGTGATTGGGTGTCTTGGAGGCTCAATCAGAATGGCAAGTTCTCGACTAAATCTGTTTATAAATGGCTAGAGCGATCTATTAGTGGATGCCACTATAGATGGATCTGCAGGGCCAAATTACCTCTCAAAATCAAAAAAATTCTTTGGCAAATGTCGCAGGACGCTGTGCTTACTAGGCAAGTCATGCGTAGAAGAAAATGGCCTGGTAATCCTTGTTGTTCCTTCTGCAGAGAGGTCGAGAGTTCTCAACACCTGTTTTTCACCTGCCCTGTTGCGAAATGTGTGTGGAGATCTGTTGGAGTCGTGCTAGGTACTGATAAATGTCCCAGCAGCTATTGGCAATATTATGCGTGGTGTCACTCTTATCTTCCTGGGGGAGAGAGGTTTTATACTGTGGGCCTTGCAGCTGCCTGCTGGGCTATATGGTTGGCTCGAAATCGTGCCACTTTTGAGAAGAAAATGATCAAAACCCCTTTTGAGATTGTCTTTTCCATGTGTTCTTTCTTGCTTTATTGGACAGGTCTGCAACAGGGAGATGATGCTACAAAACTACGGGCAGGCGCAGAGCAGCTCAGGGCGAGTACCACTCATTTGATGTTGTTCGGTATTGCTCGAACTGCAAAAGTGGCACCCTATCAGTCCTGGACCTAATGGGCGACACAAAAATGTAATTTCCCAACCTGAGATGAAATCTATATTCTCCATGAAAGAGAGAAATGCAAACAAAATACACTGAGCATGCAATATATTGCTTGTTCCCAGCCCATGATTTAATGTGTTGACACAGCAAAACGCATGTTATTCGAATCAAGCTACAACATGGAGTGGACCTAGCCAGGCACATTCACTTGTTTGCATCTTCTAAAATTATAACTGAATTCCATGTCATTGAAATTCCCACGCTAAAGAAAGCATTCCAAGGACAGCAACAACAAAAGCATACACAAACTCAACCTGCTATGTAAACTCTGACCGTTTCTATCTCTCTCTGAATATGAGCAACCTGCTATGTATGACTATCTATATGACCTTGATGAACAATACCAACATAATAAATTCGGAGGAAAGCGAAGTGGTACGAAAAACATAGATCTAGTAAACTCAGGTTTAATTTCTTCAAAGTAGATACTTCATGCTTGGGATCTCGTACTACCATGCCACGAGAGTGCACATGTATTGTTTATAATTTCAGGGATGCTACCAACCCCATTAGGCCTAATGCAATTCTGTCAATGGCAGATAGCAACAACGCTGTTGTTGCTGCAGGGGCTGGCATATCTGGGGAATAACCAGTAATCCAAGCTAAAACAGTTCACACGAGTTCCAAGCATCCCTTTGTAAAAAAAATGCAGCCATCCATCCAAGCGCTTCATACTGGTCTAATGACAGATAACTGATGAGATGTTAGCTTATCTGAAGATACTCCTATTCCTCCAAAACCGAAATTCCCAGACCATGAACCTAGAACCCAGCTGGTAGATGAAGACGACTTCTGTAGCAAGATGAAGATATCTGGCAACGTGTCGTGTAACATTCAAACTTTTGTGAGCCTGGACATAGTGCTTGGGCAGGACAAGCAGCGGAGCAGCGAGGGACACAGGAAGGTGCAGCAGTCAAGGCAGAACCCGTGGAGGAGATTATTAGGCTCAACAAAAAAGAAGAAAAGGAAGACCAGGTTTAGACTTGCTCCCGCCGTGCAGCTATGAGAGCTATGCCTAGCCAACTGCGCCACCGCCACACTTACTGGACTACAAGCAAAACAAACCTCCTTGTTAGTGACAGGGCCAAACAAATCATGGATGGCTCCTGATTCTGTATACCTGCAAATATCAACAAGGGATTTTGACCTTGTTAGTTCATGTATCAACAAAGTATGGCACACACAAGATTAGTTTGAATTTAGAAGCAATGAGCAAGACTCAGAGTAAATACATCACTCACAATTCAAAACAAGAAACAAGAAAAAAATATGGAGCCTACAACTCTAATATGTCTGAAGCCTGGGATTTTCTTTCACTGAATATGAACCTGCTTCAGGGCAACATAGCTAGATAAAAGAAGAACAGTAACATTCTACCAACATGAGAAATCGAGCCCTCAGTTGGGAAACTGATGTAGGGTGGAACCCTAATTCGTCGATCTTTCACGTTTGGAGGGGATCCTACGGAGGAAACACGAAGAACACGCGGAAGCACGAGGGGAAACACGGGGGAAAACAAGAGAGAATCACTCAACCAACAAGGAATCGATCACACAAGTGCTAGATCAACATACACACATGAGATCCACAAGATACATAGTCAACTAGGGTAAGGATACAAAGGAACCGTTCATCTCCAAGAGGAGGCGTTGATGTTCTTCCCTAGATAGGGGTCTTGAATACGCTGAGGGATCTTCTCCTAGACGGAGGTCCTGAGCTCCGAGGAGAAGTAACCGAGTGGATGAGCAAAGGCTCTCACACAAATATGAGCTAATCCAATGCTAAGTCTCAAAGTGAGGAGATGGGGTCCTATATATAGAGTTTGGGGCGAAGGGGTACATGGGCTCAGCCCAACACGCGCACACAGGCGCTGGCCGGATGATCCGGACGGGGGTCCGGATGATCCGGGTGTAGGCCCGGATGATCCGGGTGCTCGGCTGGTGGCGGCGCAGGGCCGGATGTCCGGCAGACGGTCCGGACGTCCGGGTGGGGTCCGGATGATCCGGCTTCGGGAGGGAGCTTCTGTTGCCTTCGGTGGAGTTAGCCGGATCGTCCGGACCTGGGTCCGGATCATCCGGGCTCTGTCCGGATCGTCCGGGCCTCTGTCTGGATCGTCCGGCCTCTCTGGTCCTTGTTGCTTTCTCCTCTCCGTCTTCATGCATGTCTTCCGCTTCCGGTTCTCCTTGCTTCCTAGCCTTTTCATGGTCGACTCCTTGGTACCTGAGTATGCATAGAGTTTCCGTTTGAGGTAGTAACCATGTCTCATGTGAATCGAAGGAGAGTTGTGAGAGGAGTGATGTCACCTCGGTTTCAAGCGCTCTTGCACGTGCTCGAGTCATCGGTCCTTGTGGTGTTGTAGGTGTTGATGTAGAGTCCATGGGGATGATGGAAGGATGCTCCGCATCATATCCCCTCCCTTCGAAAGGATCCGACCTCGGATCTAGATCTTCATCACCATGGAAAGGCGATAGGTCTTTGACGTTGAAGGTGTCGCTCACGTTGTACTTGTCGCTTGGTATGTCGAGCTTGTATGCATTGTTGTTGTAGCGCGCTAACACCTTGAAGGATCCATTGGCTCGAGGTAGAAGTTTGGACTTGCGTTCGTTGGGGAAGCGTTCCTTGCGAAGGTGTAGCCACACGAGATCGCCTATGTTGAAGATCATGGGTTGCTTGTTGATGTTGAGCTTGGTCGCTAGTCGTTGTACTTGGCGCTCGATGGTGTTTCTTGTATCGTCATGCATCTTCTTGATGTAGCTTGCACGGGCACTGGCGTCGAGGTTGGTGCGCTCTTGTAGAGGTAGAGGTAGAATGTCCAATGGGGACAATGGATTGAAGCCGTAGACGACCTCGAAGGGGGACTTGCCGGTCGTCGAATGTCTTGCGCGGTTGTAGGCGTACTCGGCGATGGGTAGACACGCCTCCCACTCCTTGATGTTTTTCTTGATCAAGACGCGAAGTAGAGTGGAGAGCGTCCGGTTCGTCACCTCCGTTTGGCCGTCGGTTTGAGGATGGTATGCGGAGGAGAACAAGAGCTTGATTCCGAGCTTGGCGCAAAGAGTTTTCAAAAGTAACTCAAGAACTTGGCGTCGCGGTCGGAGACGATTGACTTTGGTACTCCATGGAGGCGCAAGATTTCCCTACAAAAGAGATTTGCAATATGTGAAGCATCGTCTACCTTGTTGCAAGGAATGAAATGTGCCATTTTAGAAAATCGGTCCACAACAACAAATACGGAGTCCTTTCCATTTTGAGTTCTAGGCAAACCAAGTACAAAGTCCATGCTAATGTCTTCCCAAGGTTGCTAAGGCATAGGAAGAGGCATTTAAAGACCATGAGATTGAGCTTTTGACTTAGCTTTGCGGCATGTTGAGCATCTTGTGGTGAAGCGTGAGACGTCTCGAAACATCTTTGGCCAAGAGTAGTTCTTGGAGAGCGTGGCGAATGTCTTGTCGCGTCCAAAGTGTCCCATGAGTCCACCGCCATGAGCCTCTTGCAAAAGGAGCAAACGAAGAGAAGACTCGGGTATGCATAGTTTGTTAGCTCTCATAAGATAACCATCCTTGAGGTAATATTGTTCCCAAGATGTATGCGTCAAACATTTAGCATAATGAGGTGCAAAAGATGGATCACTAGCATACAAATCTTTGATGTGCTCAAAACCAATAACATTCAACTCAAGTTGGGTGACAAGCGTGCATATGCGTGAAAGTGCATCGGCAACTACATTTTCCTTGCCCTTAATGTACTTGATCACATATGGGAAAGATTCAATAAATTCACTCCATTTGGTATGACGCTTGTTCAATTTAGTTTGACCTTTTAAGTACTTAAGCGTTTCATGATCGGTATGGATGACAAACTCATGAGGTCGAAGATAATGTTCCCAAACATGTAGCACACGCACTAAAGCATACAATTCCTTGTCATACACGGGATAGTTAAGTTGAGCACCGGAGAGTTTTTCACTAAAATAAGCAATGACTCGTTTTTCTTGCATTAAAACTCCGCCAATTCCGGTACCACTTGCATCACAATGAACTTCAAAAGTTTTGTCAAAATTGGGCAAAGCAAGAATCGGAGCATGAGTAAGCAAAGACTTGAGCTCATCAAAAGCGTTTGATTGCAAAGGTCCCCAAACAAAAGGAGTATTCTTCTTACTCAAAGCATGCAAAGGAGCTGCAATAGTGCTAAAGTTTTTCACAAAGCGGCGATAAAAACCCGCAAGACCAAGGAAACTTCGCACTTGTTGCAAATTGATGGGTTGGGGCCAAGTTTTAATTGCTTTGATCTTAGTTTCATCAACATGGACACCCTTGGAAGAGACAACGAAACCCAAGAAAACTACTTTGTCAACGCCAAAAGTGCATTTTTTCAAGTTGGCATAAAGACTTTCCTTTTGAAGTGTTTGCAAAACAAGCTTAACATGATCAAGATGCTCTTTCATGGTTTTGCTAAACACAAGAATATCATCGAAGTAAACCACAACAAAGATTCCAATGTATGGACGAAGTACATGATGCATGAGACGCAAAAAAGTTCCGGGAGCTTCCGACAAACCCATAGGCATAACCAACCATTCATATAAGCCAAATTTTGTTTTGAAAGCAGTTTTCCATTCATCACCCTCATGAATGCGGATTTGATAATAGCCACTTTTAAGATCAATTGTTGAGAAAAAGTTGGCTCCACTAAGTTCATCAAGCATATCATCTAAGCAAGGAATGGGATGCCTATAGCGCACGGTGATAGCATTTATAGGTCTACAATCGGAACACAAGCGGAAACTTCCATCGGGCTTAGGCACAAGAATAACGGGAACTGCACAAGGGCTTAAACTTTCACGTACATGACCGTTGTCGATTAGTTGTTGTACTTGCCGTTGAATCTCCTTGGTTTCTTCGGGATTGACACAGTATGGAGCTTTGTTTGGAAGTGGCGCTCCGGGGATGAGGTCGATTCGATGCTCAATGCCTCGTAGAGGAGGTAGACCCGGAGGTAGCTCATCGGGGAAAACATCTTGAAATTCCTGCAAAAGAGATTGAAACACCAAAGGTAGCTCATGAGTGGCGTTAGTTTTTGGTTCTCCATCCTTGCACACAAGGACAAAGTGCATCACACTCGATGGGTTCTCACACACTTCTCTCATCTCATGTTTGGTGGCGAATAGTATGAGGTTTTTCTCTCTAGGCGAAGAGGCGCTCAAATTTGGCTTGTGGCTCTCACTCACTTTTTGTTGGCTCACTTTCTCACTCTTCTCTCTTTGGTTGGTGGCTTGTTTGTCGGCTATTACTTGACTAGGAGACATGGGTCGTAGGACATATTCTTTGCCTTTCATCTTGAAGCTATAGTGGTTTGTACGCCCATTGTGGAAGACACCACGGTCAAATTGCCATGGCCGACCAAGGAGGAGGTGGAAAACGGTCATTGGGACCACATCACACTCCAAAGTGTCCTCATATGCACCTATTTTGAAGGATACTTGGACCGTATGCTCAACTCGTATAGTGCCGGTGTCACTTAGCCATTGAACCTTGTAGGGTTGCGGATGCTTCTTCTTGACCAATTGGAGCTTGGAGCATAGTTCTTCGCTTGCCAAGTTGTGGCAACTACCTCCATCGATGATGACCTTGACGGATCTCCCATTGATGCCGGCCTTTGTGTGGAAGATGTGGCATCGTTGGTCTTCTTCTTGTTGATGTTGAAGTGTCAAGACTTTGGAGACAACAAGAGCGGGACTTGTATCTTCATCACAAAAGACTTGATCATCTTCACCCTCATTGATGCGCCGGTGCATGGCCACTTGCTCAATAGCGTCCATTTCATCTTCACTCATTGAGTCGTAGGTGCCATCGTCGTTGAGTATCATCGTATGCTTGTTTGTGCATTCATAGGACTTGTGGCCTCGGCCGCCGCAAGTAAAACACTTAAAGGAGCTTGTCTTGACGGTCTCATCATTTTGAGTAGATGATGAAGTACGCGGCTTGGAGTTGCTTGTAGTAGGAGGAGGACGACTTGAACTTGTGGAAGTTTTCTTGTAACTTGACTTGTCGTCGTTGCTTGGAGAAGGCTTGGTTGACGTCGAAGTTGGAGTAGTTGTTGAAGCTTGGTTGTTGGAGAAGCCGTATGTCTTGGATGAGTACTTGGCGTATTTGAAGTCATCTTGCACTTGTCGTTCCGCCTTTGTAGCTTGATGCACAAGCTCAATGAGGTTGGAGTAGGGTTGGAAGTCGGCGATCTTCTTGATGGGATGGTTGAGTCCATTCAAGAATCGTGCCATTGTTTGCTCATCATCCTCCGTGACATTGGCTCGAATCATGGCAATCTCCATTTCCTTGTAGTATTCTTCAACACTCTTTGTTCCTTGCTTGTGGAGTTGTAGCTTCTTGAAGAGATCACGGTTGTAGTAGGTGGGCACAAAGCGTGCTCGCATGACATCCTTCATTTGAGCCCAAGTGGTGATTGGAGGTTCACCTCTTGCTTGTCAGCGCTCAAGGACTTGTTCCCACCATATGAGTACATAGTCTTGGAACTCAAGTGATGCCATAGCGATCTTCTTCTCTTCCTCATAGTTGTGCAAACGAAAGATTTTGTCGACCTTCAATGCCCATGAGAGGTACTCTTCGGGATCATTGGTTCCATTGAATTTGGGCATTGTGAACTTGAGCTTGCCATAGCGTTGTTCTTCATTGTGTTGAGGTCGATGTTGATGATGACGTTCTTGTCGTGGAGGGTAAGCATCCTCATGTTGCTCTTGACGAGGAGGAAGTCCATGATCAACTTGCTCTTGTTGACCTTGAGGTTGAGGTTGAGCTTGAGGAGCTTGTGGAGGAGCTTGACATTGCGCACGCGGATGGTAGTTCCTCTCTTGTATTTCTTCTCGAAGGGCTTCCTCTTGATTGCGCCTTTCGCGATTGCGGTTGGTGATAGCTCGACTTGATGCTTGAAGGGCACGTTCGCCTCAAGAGCTTGTGCTTCGTTGTTGTTGTTGAAGACGTTGAGCCTCGGCGTCTTGTTGCTCTTGATGTAGGCGCTTCGTTCTTGTTCTTGTTGGCGGCGAAGGCGTTGTCGTTCTTGAGCTTGAGCAAACGCCACTTGGTTCGATTGAGGACGAGGACTTCTTCATCAACTTGCTCTTGGAGATTCTTGTCGTGTAGCGGGTTGCGAGATGCATAGCGGTCTTGACGCTGCTCGTCGAAGAGTGTTCGATGACGGTGTACTTGTGTCGGAGAAGGAGTCGTCGGAGTGGCGACTTGAGTGGCTCCGTCTTGAGTGTGAGGAAGTAGAAGTACGCCGGTTCACCAACAAGGCACGGATCTCGTCCATTCTTGCATCGTTCTCTTTCTTGTGCGCGTCGAGTTTGTTGTCGAAGTAGTCTCTTGTACGTTGTTCGGAGAGTCGCAAGTCGGTGGAGAGGTTGTCGATGCGTTCGCTCATTGCTTGTTGCTCTTGATGGAGAGATCGTTGTGCTCCAAAGAGGTGGCTCTTGGTGACGTATGATGACATGTCATCGTCTTGCTCGATGAAGAGTGGATTTGTAGAAGAACTTGGCCTATCCATCATTTCAAGCAAATTGTGAGTGGTAGAACGAGAAGAACGAATACCAATGTACCTTTGACCAAAGTTGAAGATGAATCAAGTTCACTCAAATGCGGACAATGAAATAGCACTATTGGTACCGATCCTTGTCGATTCTCACACCTACACAAGTAAAAGCTTTTGGTGGAGCTTGGTTAGGATGGTGGCACAAAATTGATTGCAATCGTTAGCTTGACTCAAAAATGTTGAAGAAGATTCGCAAATTCAGCATATGCAACAAGTAGACCAAGCAAGTAGTGGTACACGAAACACACACGCAAATAGATAAATGGGATTGTGCAAACCAAAAGTGAGCCAAAATGTGGAATCCACAAAAATGCTCTTGTTGCACAATACTAGAGAGACGCTAGCACGATTGCACAATAAGCGGATACGGAGCTTGTGCACAACCTACTAGGCAAAAATGCAACGATCTCTATCCCACGTATGCTATATGTATGGTGTATCGGTGCAATGATCCAAGTTGATCTTATATGACAATCTTAATGTTGTATGATGCTATGCTTGTTGCTTATAAGCTCTTTGCTTATCTTTCCTCTTTGCTTAAAAGCTTGAGTGGCTCTTTCTCCTTTGAGCTCTTTTCTTATGCAAACTTGACGAACTAAGATAGCAATTGTGTATGCGATGACAACTTTGTGACACACAAGTTGATTCCGAGATATGCACCTCGATGGTATATATGATATGGTGTATGCAACTAATGTGCACAAGTCACGTTGCCGGCAATACTCAATGGCTAGTCTCGGTGGGAAAGCAACACAAAAGATGGTATATGATGGTTATCAATGCAATTGCAAGGTATGACAAAGATGTCGTCGATGTTACCGTCCGTCGCGAAGATGAGTAGTCGACCAAAATGAGCGGTTGTTGTTGATGTCGCACCGCGCCTAGATAGCCGAAACACAAAAGGACACGGAAATCTCACTCAAATTGTCGAACTCAAATTCGAATGGTAGTACGGAGGTTGTGTCTTGTGGTTTTGGCAAGTGGAAGTGGTGGTGGATGGGGTGGGGAGGGTGTATGTAGGTGTAGATGGTGGTGGTGGTGGATGGGGGACTGCACAAGTGCAGTTTCGGCAGAGGAAGCCGGATGATCCGGGCCAGGAGCCGGATGATCCGGGCTCGTCAGGATGATCCGGGACTTGGTCCGGATGATCCGGGCAGGTCAACTACGCACGGGAACTGCTCGGGAAGAACTCGAAAATGGGGAGAAATTTGACGATTTCGGGGATTTTGGGTGGATTTGGAGGGGGAGAAGGTGGGGAAAAGCAAGATCCACGAGTTACACACCGAATCCACGGATCAAAAACAACAAAACGTCATCAAAACCAACAAATCACAAAAAAAATTGGGGGTATTTTTGTGGGGATTTTCGGATTTTAGGACGAAAACAACAAAATCAAGCTAGAAATCACGGGGTAGGGGCTCCAAAAACGTGATCAACGTGGCTCATGATACCATATGATGTAGGGTGGAACCCTAATTCGTCGATCTTTCACGTTTGGAGGGGATCCTACGGAGGAAACACGAAGAACACGCGGAAGCACGAGGGGAAACACGGGGAAAACGAGAGAGAATCACTCAACCAACAAGGAATCGATCACACAAGTGCTAGATCAACATACACACATGAGATCCACAAGATACATAGTCAACTAGGGTAAGGATACAAAGGAACCGTTCATCTCCAAGATGAGGCCTTGATGTTCTTCCCTAGATAGGGGTCTTGAATCCGCTGAGGGATCTTCTCCTAGACGGAGGTCCTGATCTCCGAGGAGAAGTAACCGAGTGGATGAGCAAAGGCTCTCACACAAATATGAGCTAATCCAATGCTAAGTCTCAAAGTGAGGAGATGGGGTCCTATATATAGAGTTTGGGGCGAAGGGGTACATGGGCTCAGCCCAACATGCGCCTACACACGGCTGGCGGATGATCCGGACGAAGTCCGGATGATCCGGTGTAGGCCCGGATGATCTGGGTGCTCGGTTGGTGGCGGCGCAGGGCCGGATGTCCGGCAGACGGTCCGGACGTCCGGGTGGGGTCCGGATGATCCGGCTTCGGGAGGGAGCTTCTGTTGCCTTCGGTGGAGTTAGCCGGATCGTCCGGACCTGGGTCCGGATCATCCGGGCTCTGTCCGGATCGTCCGGGCCTCTGTCCGGATCGTCCGGCCTCTCTGGTCCTTGTTGCTTTCTCCTCTCCGTCTTCATGCATGTCTTCCGCTTCCGGTTCTCCTTGCTTCCTAGCCTCTTCATGGTCGACTCCTTGGTACCTGAGTATGCATAGAGTTTCCGTTTGAGGTAGTAACCATGTCTCATGTGAATCGAAGGAGAGTTGTGAGAGGAGTGATGTCACCTCGGTTTCAAGCGCTCTTGCACGTGCTCGAGTCATCGGTCCTTGTGGTGTTGTAGGTGTTGATGTAGAGTCCATGGGGATGATGGAAGGATGCTCCGCATCAGAAACTCATACACAAAGTTCAAACCAAACATCTGTTTTATCAGCCATAACAATAGACAGCAGGTCCTGTTTCGAAGGGTACAGGTTTCTGACGTGTTGATATTCAAAATACAGATACACAGTTATGCGAGACTCCGAAAGTTGACAGACATCACATCAAGGGTGACAGTGCAAGTACTGGCATTTCACAGAACAGAGAAGGCCACACACTGGAATACTGCACATGAAGAGACAGGCACGGGTACCTCAGTACCTGTATTTGGTGCAGTAATCCATAGGAGCAATCACCAGATCACGGCCCTTACGAGCTCCTCTGTAGACAGTCTCCACGATGTCAACAAACTCTTCCTTGTCTTTCATTGCCCAGTTGATCTTTTTGTTGTTTCCTGTCCCAAGATCAATCATGATGTGCTTGTTGCGGAAGAAGAACATCACCGTTGACCGGTCGTACAGCTCATACATGGTGGGAACATTTGCTTGTTCATTCACAGGAGGAGCTTAATTTTGATACCATTGGCAATTATTCCACACATGGCCATGAAAACAGAGTCAATGCACTTACTGAAAAGGTCCCATTGGCATGCCGAAGTTGCTTTTTTACTCGATCAATTCTAAAAAGATCAATGCAAGACTGATGAGAAGCTGGGCACCTTGTGTGTAAGGGGAAAATACATGATTTACTGCAAAGCCTATGTAGAAAAGGCATGCGTCAAGATACTGCACTATTTACTGCCAATTCTGAACTTACAGTTCAACCACTTGAGTGGTGAAAATAGTCTGAACAAAATAACATTTAACTAAAAAGCAACGGACAAAGCATGCATCTGGATACTATAGAAAAGAAAGAAACCAAGTCCTCATGTTTGAATTTTATGTCCAAGGCAATGATAAGTAACAACAATAATGTATTGATTTTTCACAGAGGAAACATGTTCTTCTCCACATGAACTGGTTTGCTAAGACACAGTGGTTAGAATAAATAGTGATTTCTAGGGTCCCATTTTTCACCCTTTGCTTCCCATTTAATTGGGATTCATGTGACCTTATCTTACCAATAGCATCAGTCCTTAAATGTTGTTCATTATAAATGTAGTTCGAGCTAGCTGCAACACGTAATAGGTCTCTGCTCAAATATTCATATCCTTAAATGTTTTATCTTTAGTTGTAGTCGCATCATAACACAAAATGAATTTTGTGAGAAAAATTGGAGGAGTGGGAAGGAACCGGTGGGCAGCAGCCACACTTGGTTTACCAACTCACATACCCACAAAACTGATAAAAAAATCTACACGACCTGACAGCAGGAGCACACCTGTTCACGCTAATGTATTTCAGAATTCTTTTGAGATTACTACCTCTACCTTGCTGCATCTTGCTTTAAATTCATCCCTTTAGATGTAACTACTGTATCTGGTTCTTGCCCATCCTGCAAAAAATAGAGAGCAAATCAGAGAGATGAGGTTCTCCAAGGCCTGCCGGTGGAAGGTGGCGCTGCAGGTCGAGCGGGGCGGCGCTCCGGTGGCGACAACGGCGGGGCCCGGTCGGATCAGGGCGGATCTGGCCGGGGTTGATCTATTTCCGGCGGATTTGGCGTGGAGGCGGCCGAATCCGGCGAGATTGAGGGCCAGCGGCGCCATGGAGGTCCCTGTCCAGCAAGAAAGAGGGACAGAGGTGAGAGGAGATCGAGAAGAAGGAGGAGAAGCGAGAGGCGGCGGAGCGGCCGGAGGCCCGGCGGGGAAGGTCACTGGCGGCGGGGCGTGGCGGATGTGCGGAGTCGCCGGCGAGGCGGCTTGCGGGCGCGAGGGCAGGAGGGAGCTGCGGGCGGTGGAGTGACCCGGGCGGGATTAGAGGGTTTTTTTTAAACGAAGCGTTTTGTAAGATCCAATTAAAAACGGACGGCGGGTTAATTCTTAAAAAACACAGGGACCTTTGTGTAAAAACGCCGCGATATATATATAAGGGAAAATGCATCCGACTACCGGGTGTAGTTACACTCATTTCTCGTATACTACCATGTGGTAGTATATACTTTATTTTATTATTTTTAGTATGTTCACATACTATATCTAAGATACTTCAAAGCGACTTATGTGAAAAAATTGCATTTGAGTCCATGTTTTTATAATATTTATGAAATATGTACATATTTGTACGTATAAAAGAGTATACTCAAAATATACTACATACTACCTAAAAAATAGTATATATACTACCTAAACATTCTTACATACTACATACTACGCATACATATTCTTGACATGATAGATACTACCTAGAACGTATGAAACAAAAGTGGGAGTAACTACACCCGGTAGTAGGAAAAATTGTCCTATATATATATATATATATATATATATATATATATATATATATATATATATATATATATATATATATATATATATATATATGCTACGACAAATTCTATTTATATATATGCATAACGTGTACAATATGTAGTAGCATAAAATATGTTTCAAATGAAAAAGAATTAAATAAAATAAATTAAAAGAAAAAAACAAATCATAAACCCATAAACCCCTAAACCTTTTAGTCCCGGTTGGTGTGCCGGTTCGTGATAAACCGACACTAGGGGAGGGGGGCTTTAGTCTCCACCCTTAACCGGCACTAAAGGTCCTTACGAACCGGGACAATAGCCCGATTCTACACTAGTATTGTGGTACGTATATACCGAGCTTTTTGAACAAACTGATCTTTTTTTTGTCAAGCTTGCCTTACAGCCTTAGAGCATCTCTAACAGACCCGTAAAAGGGCCGAACCTGTATAATTCCGGCGAGTATACGGGTTCAGCCCGTTCTTCTGGCCAGAATAGACACTGTATACGCGGCTCGGCCCATAAAAAATTTAGCGTGGCCCACAAAAACTCCATCCCCACCGCTATATATTCGGTTTCACCGCTCAGATACGGGTCAAACCCTATACGCCGCCACTCCCCCGCGATTCCCCTCCTCCTCCGCCCTAATTTCTCGCCGTCGGCGAGCCTAAGGGTGTGTTGGTAGGGTGTATGAAGGGTGCATGAGCCCAAGAGTTCCTTTCTCGACCCACTTTTGGGTGTTTGGTAGAGTGTATGGAGGGTGCATGAGTCCACACTAGCTTAGCACAATTACACTAGAAGCATGCATGAAGAGAGGGGTGTTGAGTTGAGCATGCATTAAGAGGGAATAACTATATATGATGAGACGAGAACGCAAACCATGGATGGCTACAGGAGCTCTGCGGATGACGCGGAGCGCCGTGGCCGCACGCAAGCGGGGCTCGCGAAGGTGGCTCAATCACAGAAGCGGCCGCTGCCGGCGTTCGAACGCCGCGAGCTCGTTGAGTACGAGCGCGAGCTCGCCCGCCGCCACCGCGCCTCCTCCGGCTCCTCTGCTTGCGGGGAGCTCGTCCACGGGCGCCTTGAGCTCGCGGCTCACTCCGGTCAAGAGAGAGCCGGAGGAGCTTGGGCAGCTCGCCGTCAAGCTCGAGGCCGACGGGCCGTCGTGTCGAGGAGTGATCGGCCCCGAGGACTACCTTCCCCTGGGGCAGGAGGAGCACCTAGAGCGCGTCATTATGGAGCGCTCGGCGAGGGAGCAGGAAGAGGCCGACGAGAGCTCGACTATGAGCGGATCTTCCTCGAGCGGGACTATGATGATGAACTATATATGATCAATGTTGTTGCAAGTTTTTCCCGCGAATGCTTTTTTAAAATTTTACAGTTTCATATACCGGGTCTGATCTGCAGCGTACGAATTCGCCCCACAAATTACATCTGCAGTGAACTGTAAATAAATTTTGTGGATCGGCATTATACGGGGTCTGCTAGAGATGCTCTTAGAAACGTTTCCATGTTTTGATACTGGGCGTATAGGCTTATGCCGAGTACCCATGAATTTACGTTCGGCTTACATCCAGATGCACGATAATGTTTGATTTTCCTGTACTTTAATCTGGAGCAAAATATTGATCAGCCGGTCATCTAGAAGATAGACGTGGCACGTTCACTTGTTATATACTTCCTCCCTTTTAAAATATATGTCTTGAGCTTTGTACAATTTATACTAGAGCAGTACAAAGTTGAGACATTTATATTTATTTTGGAACGGAGGGGTATAATATTCGTCGATACCAAGGCACAGTATATTTTATGTACGTGCATGCACGATTACGCGCGAGTACGTACGAGCAAGTTAACAGTTGCGGTCATCAATGCTCATCAAATCAGTACGTACATATGCAAAGCTTTCCACTTCTCTAAAGTGCATTTGACGTCGTGCTCCCTTTGAGAGCATCTCCAACAGGCGCGGCAAAATGCGGGCCCGCGCGGTAAAATCAGTTTTACGCGCGCGTCGGTTGATTCCGCGCGCTCCAGCGGTGGCGAAAAGTTACCGCGCGCGGGAAGCGTTTGCGCGCGCAGTAGAAAGCGTCACGCGACGCGCTAGATTTGGCGCGCCGCTTCGCGCGCGCCTATAAAGTCCCGCGCTTCGCCACGCACACAGAACAGCCACGCGCCCTTCTTCTCGCAATCTCGCCGCTTCGCACTCCACCGCTTCGCCGCGTCGCCGCTTTTCTGCGCCACCACCGTACTACCATGCCGCCTCGCCGCCGGGGTGCTTCGGGCTTTCGCGGCGTCCGCGAGCGCCCCAACGGCTGGTACTCCGCCGAGATACGGGCCGGCGACATCCGGCTCGGCCTCGGGACGTTTCGGAGTGCGCGCGAGGCGGCCCGCGCGTACGACGCTGCGGCGTGGCGCTTGGATAGGCCCCGATCCCAGATGAATTTCCGGGACGTCTTCACGCGCGAGGAGGCGCAGCGCCTCGCCCCTCCGCCGCGTCTCATCACGGACATGGACCGTGCCGACCACGCTCGGCGGCAGCGCCGTCTCCTCGTCGCCGAGGAGGACGAGCGAGCCATGGCGGAGTGGCGCCGTCGCCACCCAGAGGACGTCGACGCCGAGCGTGCCTACTGGGCGGAGAGGACGGCAAGGCGCCGCTCGGAGCGGGCGGACCGGCGTCAGCGGAAGGCAGTGGCGAACGAGCAGTGCGACATCGTCTCCGCAGGTGGGAGGTCGTTCTTCACCTCGGACGATGAACGTTGGGACGACGTCTGGCTCTCAACCTCGGACGACACCGACGAGGATGACGATGGTGATGGCAGCGACTTAGAGTAGTTTTCTATCTATGTATGCCGTAGTAGTTTCTATCTATCTATCTATGTATGTCGAACTATCTATCATCTATGCCGTAGTAGTTGCACCGATGTAAAATATCTATGTATCGCTTTTTTATCTATGCAATTTTAATTAAAAAAATATTATAGAATGAGCGCGGGCGCTGCATTTTACCGCGCCTGCTGGAGCTACGCGCGCGTGCGGCTTTTTAGCGCGGCTGCTGGAGCAAACGCTGTGCGCCGCGCCAAACCAGGTGATAGGCGCGCGCCAAATCCGTTTTTACAGCGCGGTGCGTTGGGCGCCTGTTGGAGATGCTCTAAAAACCACTGAAAACCCTCGCCTTGCACGCACAATATATAGAGAGATACCGCATTACCGCTCGGTCACCAAGCAGCAGGGTATATGGCCATGGACATAGCTCATAGAGACCACCTCCTTGCAGCCTTCCACGGCGTCGTCGCCGTCGCCGTGCTCCTCCTCTGCCTCCTCGCAGAGGTTCTCGTCTTCGCCTTGGGGCTGCGCACGGCGCTCTACCTCGTCCCACTATCTGCGATGCTGCTCCTCTGCTTCTTCCAGCGCCGCGCGGCGGCCAACATCGGTCTCGTCGACTTCTCGTGCCTGAAGCCGCCTCGCCGGCTGCGCCTCCCGGTGGCGAAGTTGATCGAGCACTTGAAACTCATCGGCTGCTTCAACCGCGACAGCGTGGAGTTCATGACCAAGGCCATCCAGGCCGGCGGCATGGGCAACGAGACCTACTTCCCGCCGGCCCTGCACTACATCCCTCTGGCGGCTGCACACGCGGATGCCATCCAGGAGGCGCATGCGCTCTTCTTCCCCACTCTGGACGATCTCTTCGCCAAGACCGGCGTGGCGCCGTCGGCCGTTGGGGCGCTCATTGTCAACTGCAGCGGCTTCTGCCCAGCGCCGTCGCTGACGGCCCTCATCGCCAACCACTTCAGGATGCGCAGCGATTTAAAGACCTTCAACCTTTCCGGCATGGGCTGCTCCGCCGGCGTCATCGGCGTGGACGTTGCGAGCAGCCTGCTGCGGTTGCACTCCATGTCCTGCGCCGTCGTCGTCAGCGCCGAGATCTTCGCGGGCAGGTTCTACGGCGGCAATGAGCACGCCAAGCTTCTCCTCAACTGCTACTTCCGCACTGGCTGCTCCGCCGCGCTGGTAACGAACAAACAAGGCATGGCCGCCGGAGTGCCGATCAAGTACCGGCTCGTCAGCTTAACCCGCACGAACCAGATAGCCAACGACGGCAGCTACCGGTCCGGCTACTGGGACGACGACGAGGAGGGCATTATCGGCTTCACTGTCGGCCAGGGCGTCGGCCGCATGTTCAGCGAGATGCTGCGCGCGCACCTCGCCGCGCTCGGCCTCTCCATCCTGCCGTGGCGCGAGAGGCTGCGCTACATGACCGCGCTGCTGCTGCTGCTGCCACTGCGCATCCGCCGCCGCCACAAACTCGTCGTGCCGACGCCCGACTTCCGCGCGGCGGCGGACCACTTCTGCCTGCCGTCGAACAATCGGCCGATAATAACGAGGCTGGGGCAGGGACTCGGGCTGGGCGAGGTAGAGGTGGAGGCGGCGCTCATGACGTTCCACCGGTTCGGCAACCAGTCGGCGGCGTCGCTGTGGTACCAGCTCGCGTACCTCGAGGCCAAGGGCAGAGTCCGGGAGGGCGACACCGTGTGGCAACTCGGCGTCGGGAGCGGGCTGAAAGCCAACAGCTTGGTGTGGCACCGCGTCGCCGGCGCCGGCGGACGCGACGGGAGGGGAGCGCTTGGGCCGTGGACGGACTGTATCCACCAGTACCCTATTAAGGAACCGTAACACAACTTCCTCCCAACGAGTACGTGTGCTATTGATCATGACAGGGTTCCGTCGATGACAACATATCAGGATGGGTCAGGATGTTCCCTCAAAAAAAAAAAATTGGATGGGTCAGGATGTACCCTCAAAGAAAGAAAGGATGGTTCAGGATACGCAAAAATGCTAGACATACAAAGACTTACACACTTTTACACGCTTCTTTCATCTAACAACCAATCACAAACCTCTCCCCCCTTGATTTTCAGGGGGTGGGCCGCCCCACTCCCCATGCTGTTTTTCTTTTTGAAAAAGAAGGATGAACCCCTTCCGTTAGGATGGGCCAAAATGATGCATGCAACTATAGGATACGTGCTGTTGTTGAATAAAGGATTGCTAGCTTTTTTTCTTTTTGAAAAGGGGGACTCCCCGGCCTCTACATCAAGAGTGATGCATATGGCCATCTTATTAACTAAAAATCAAATTGTGCCAACAGAGTTCCAAAGTCTCAAACTTAAAGAAAGAAAAGGCAGCTCACACAGAGCGCTAAAGGCTAGAAACACAAACTAGCCAAGAAAAGATGCCACAACCGGCTGGCTAAAAAGGTAGGTAAACTAATTGCCTATCCTATTACATGACCGCCATCCAAACCGGTTGAAGATATCCCGAGCTACCCTCTTCCAACGGATAGACCCAGTAACCAAATGCTCCCTGGCCTCCATCGGAGTGAGTAGCGACAACGAACGGATCACTGCCGTAGCTCGGAAAATAACCTGCAAAAAATGAATCCGTGATGTTCTGTTAAAAACCAAATCATTTCTGCAAAGCCAGATGGTCCACAGCAAAGCGCAGACTCCAACCCGAATATGTCGTGCTAAGGCAGACTCAATCCCATTAAGCCAAGTCCCAAATAAAGCATTAACATTAGTCGGTGGAGTAATGTTAAAAGCAATATGGACCGTCCGCCAAAGGACCTTGGCCAACGGGCAATCAAAAAAGAGATGCTTAATCGTCTCATCCTGATCACAGAAACTACACCTAGTAGGTCATGTCCAATTACGCTTTAATAAGTTCTCCTTTGTTAGAATAACTTGTTTATGGACAAACCACATAAACACTTTTATTTACAAAGGAACTTTGACATCCCAGAAATTCTTGGAAGTTGGAATGGAGCTCGAATTAATGACATCAATATACATTGACTTAACTGTAAATACTCCAGACCTAGTCAACTTTCAGCGTAATTCATCAGATTGGTCAGAAATTTGAACCTCCATCAGTCTCCTAACTAAATGGAGCCAAACTTCCCAACAATTGCCCGCTAGCGACCGTCTAAACTGAATATTAAGGGGGATAGATTGAAATACCGTTGCCACGAACACCTCACGTCGTTGAGCAATACGATATAAAGACGGATATTGAATGGCCAAGGGTGAATCGCCAAGCCAAGTATCTCCCAGAAACGTGTAGTAGCACCGTCTCCAATAACAACTCTAGTCCTATTGAACAGTAATTGTTTGACTTTCATGAGTCCTTTCCAGAAAGGCGAGTCAGTCGGCCTAACTGTTACCTGGGACAGAGTTCTAGTCTGGAGGTACTTGCTGCGAAGGATCTGCGCCCACATGGCTTCAGTCCCAGAAGCGAGCTTCCACAACCACTTACTAAGAAGGCATCTGTTCTTAACTTCAAGATTCTCAATACCAAGCCCTCCTTGGTCTTTGGGTCGACAGATAATATCCCATTTAGCAAGCCGGTATTTTCTTTTAAGTTCATCACCCTGCCAAAAGAAGCGTGACCAATAGAAGTCCAGTCTTTTCCTAACACCAACTGGGACCTCAAAGAACGATAAGAGGAACATAGGCATACTCGTGAGCACCGAATTTATCAAGATTAATCGGCCTCCGTATGACATGAGTTTACCATTCCAGCAACTCAGTTTCTTCTCAAATCGGTCCTCGATACACTTCCACTCTTTGTTTGTCAGCCTACGATGGTGTATCGGAATACCAAGGTAGGAGAAGGGCAAACTCCCCAACTCGCACCCAAACAATTGCCTATAAGACTCCTGTTCGTCTTTGGCTCTACCAAAGCAGAACAACTCACTCTTATGAAAGTTAATCTTTAACCCGGACAATTGTTCAAAGAGGCATAACAACAGCTTCATATTTCTCGCCTTGGCCAAGTCGAGCTCCATAAAGATGATTGTATCATCAGCGTATTGAAGGATGGATACACCTCCATCAACAAGATGAGGTACCAAACCACCCACTTGACCATTCTCCTTAGCCCTTCCTATCAAAATTGCTAACATATCCACCACAATGTTAAACAGGATAGGGGACATCGGATCTCCTTGCCTGAGGCCTTTATGAGTCTGGAAATAATGACCTATATCGTCATTCACTTTAATTCCCACACTCCCTTTTTGCGTAAATGATTCGACTTGCCGGCGCCATGCATCATCAAAACCTTTCATACGCAAAGCCTGTTGAAGGAATGGCCACTTGACCTTATCATACGCTTTTTCGAAATCCACCTTAAAAATTACCCCATCTAATTTTTTGGAGTGAATTTCATGGAGTGTTTCATGAAGGACAACCACCCCTTCAAGGATGTTTCTGTCCGGCATGAAAGCAGTTTGGGATTGTTGCACCACAGAATGTGCAATCTATGAGAGCCTATTAGTCCCGACCTTGGTGAAGATTTTGAAGCTAACATTGAGGAGGCAAATCGGCCTGAACTGCTCAATTCTCACAGCCTCCGTTTTCTTAGGGAGCAATGTGATAGTTCCAAAATTCAAGTGAAATAATTGAAGTTGTCCAGAGAAAAGATCCTGAAACATAGGTAACAAATCCCCCTTAATAATGTGCCAGCACTTTTTATAGAACTCGGCCGGGAACCCATCCAGACCAGGGGCCTTATTGTTTTTCATTTGTGCAATAGCATCAAACACCTCCTTCTCCGAAAACGGGGCGAGCAGGATATCATTATCGGCGGCAGACAATTGAGGTACATCCTCAGTCCTGGACTCATCAAGGGTCACACAATTAACCTCCGGAGGTCCAAAAAGCTGCCTATAATACTCTATAATATATGTTTTGAGATTATCCTGCCCAACAATAGTACCCTCATCTTGCTCAAGCTGGAAGAAACGCTTCTTTCTGTGCTTACCATTGGCAATCAGGTGAAAGAATTGAGTATTGGCGTCCCCTTCGACCACTTTGCGAACCTTAGCTCGCAAAGCCCACTTCAACTCTTCTTCACGGATAAAGTTCTTTCAACCTCTTCTCCGCCTCAGTTTTTACCTGGAGCTCAGCAGGCAGCAGAATCGCAGATCAGCTTTTATGTCAAGGGCTTGTATAAGAGAAAGGAGCCTATCCTTCTCAATCTTATACACCCCACTGAGGTGCTTAGCCCATCCCCGTAAGAAACTTCTCAAATGCCTAATTTTAGTCTGCCAACGCTCGACAGCCGTCCTACCTCCTACACCCTTAGCCCATTCCCGGGCAATGAGGTCCAAGAACCCCTCCCGTTTGAACCAGGCCATCTCGAATGAGAAGGTATTTTTGTTTCCCACATGGTTCGGCTCCCCGGAGTCCACGAACAGTGGTGTGTGATCGGATATTCCCCGCGAGAGAGCTTGGACCGTAACAAGAGGGAACTTCTGTTCCCACTCCACACTCGCGAGAACTCGATCAAGCTTTTCATATGTCGGGGTAGGCAAGGCATTAGCCCAGGTAAACTTTCTACCGGAAAGCTCTATCTCCCTCAGATCCAAGCTCTCAATAATGGTATTGAACATAAACGACCATCTGCCATCAAAATTATCATTATTCTTCTCCTCTCTCCTCCGAATGATATTGAAATCACCCCCGGCCAACATCGGAAGCTGCTCGGACCCACAAATTCGAACAAGGTCTGCCAGAAATTCCGGTTTAAGCTCCGGCTGTGCGGCATCATAAACCACCACCAAGGCCCAGTTGAAACCATCAACCTTAGACCTAACCCGAAACTTAACCGCAAAGTCGCCTATCACTACACTCCGGACCTCAAGGGAATCACATCTCACTCCCAGCAAGATACCTCCCGACCGTCCTCGCGGAGGTAGGCAATGCCAGTCAAAATCAACACCACCCACAAGAGAGGAAAGAAACTGAGGAGCAAAATTATCTCTACCAGTTTCAGAGAGAGCGATAAAAATCTAACCGATGCTCCAAAGACGCCTCAGCGAGAAATCTTCTTTTAGCCAAGTCCTTCAGACCTCTGCTATTCCAAAAGATTCCTTTCATAAGTCATCATGAAATTTTTTTGCCGTACGAATCCTAGCACTCCTACGTACCGCGGATGCGGGATACACCTTCCGCTTCCACTTACGTTTGGGTTTATCATTGTCCACCATCCGGTCCTCATAACCGGTCTCCGGTGGTTGATTCACTACAACTTCAACACTAACCTCCTCCTCATCGTACTCGTTAGTGGATGGTGCAAGGTCCGCACACAAATTGTCAAGCACTCTCACCCCCAACGCATCAATCTCAGCATCGTTCATAGGTCTCACAGCCGCCAGGTTTTGAATGGTTTCTAAAGCGCGTTCCGCTTCCAGATCAAGGAGATCATTAACCGAGTTGGAAATTTCAGAATTGGTATTCCCTAGCGAAACCCCTACTTGATTTGCATTATGAATAATCTCATCCGTAGAGAAATGCAAAATAAAATTGGATAAGTTGACTGACATACCGGTAGTGACCTCAATGTCACGAAGCTTGGCCGCCCTCATAGCGCACCTCTGCTGCATGTCATCAACCTTCGGGTGGTCCTAGAGACGAGAACTCATCCGTCTCCCCTCAGAGACCGGGTCAGGGATCCCGCCGAAAGCAATAACCTCCTCCCGAGTAGCTCCACTCGGAGGAGGCACCGGCGGAAGGCTCCCACGGCGCCCTGGCATGAGGCCGGGTGAGGTAGGTGCCTGGGCCGCCTGCCCGAGCACCCCCTCCGCCCCAACCCTCAATCCTGAGGGCGTCACCATCCCGACACCCGAAGGCGAGGTACGGACCGGGGCCACCTGCCCCAGACTCCCGCTGAGCACCACAGGAGAAGACACAACAGTTGGTGCCGAAGAATAAGGGTCTGAGGCGACCTGCCCCAGACGGCCTCCCTCACGGCCGGCTAGCTGCAGTGAAGCTGGCGTTGCCGGGGCCACCTGCCCCTGACAAACGCCGATCAGCACATGAGTGACTGCAGCAGCCGGTGCCGAAGGGGAAGGGTCCAAGGCCTCCTGCCCCAGACGGTCTCCCTCTCGGCCGGCCAGGGACGGCGACGAAGGCGACTCAACCACCAAACGTCCGCACGAGACCGCAGAGATCCCAGGCATATGATCCAGCACCGGGAGCGAGCACTCAAAAGCATCCTCAGACTCCACCCGATCGCTCCAAAGTCTGGGAGGAGCAGACGCAGGCTCAAAAGATCCAAACCTCAACGTGCTGTTAGGAACCAACGGAGATGGGGCCGGCTCTACCCCTGATCCAGTCTGGGGCAACTGAGCAACCGGTCCCGACCCGTTGGGTCTCTCTCGATCATCCTCATCCGCCGGATCCTTCCTAGCCCCCGCATTATCATCTCCCTCGTTAATATCCATATCAGTGCTAACATCCGCCTCGGCAAACAACTGAGCATCCTCAAACTCAATCTCAAGAGGGAAGACCTCTCCCCTGTAGGTCCAGTTGACCACATCCGAGACGAACTCAATGTCCAGAACACTCACTCGCAATCTGGCCACCCCATGGGCGCGAGTGAATGTCATATCCACTTTCTCAGTTTTGCCAACCAAGATACCCAGACTGGCCACCACACGCACATCTGTCAGAGCCTCAGAAGGTGCCCCAGAAAAGTGCAGCCACACCTGAGTAAGGGGCTTCCCCTTAGGCTCCACTTTCTTCCACTCTTGAAACTCCAAAATACAATTAGTACCTGGGACCTTACACATCCCAAAGCTCAGCAACCGCCGCAAGTCCTCTACCGATGGGAGGTCAACCCTGAACACGCGCTCCTCAATGAGAACAAGCTCCCACTGAAAGTCTCCCGGAGCCAGTTCCTGAAGCCTATGCACAATCTGAGCTTCAGAGACCTCTCCCTGGGTCACCTTCACAATTCCAGTAGTCAGGCTCTGCGTCTCAACTGGAATCTCTCTCGCAGATGGGGACTCAAAGAACATCAACTCGGCACAATATACTCCATACGTTATAAGCGCCGGAGCCTGCTCACGAAGAAGCGGGCAATCCCCCGAGATAAGAGCTGGCTTACAACAAGTATCACACAACTCAGCCACACACTCAGCAATGAAGTGACCTTTCTCACCACAGCGATAGCAGAGCATTTTCTCCTTCCGACGCGCCCATTTGGAAACTCTCTCAGACTCAGACCTGATATCCGCGTCAACAGAAGCGGTACTCATATCAACATCCGTGGTCGCCAGAGCCGTGACAGCCTCCATAACCTCGCTAGTCAGGGCGGTGGCCTGAGTGGGATTAGCCTCCAACCCGGATGCCTGCTGGTCTATAGAGGCCTGTGGCAGATGCTGTCCGCAGAAACCACGACCACCACCTCGACGACGACAATGACCGCGGTAGCCACCTCTCTGCCGTGCGTCCGGTCCAGAAGCGCCCTCGACAAAACCACCCGTAGGACCAAGGAAGGGCCTCTCAGTAGAACCATCACTCTGCCAGGCATAACCTCGGCCACCTCCCGTCGATGACGAACCACGGTGTTGACCATCCCCATACGCATCATAGCCATCATCCCCCCACTGTCCTCTGGGCGGATCCGATGACTCGGCAGTCACGTTGTCAAATCTCGTCTGCGTGGAATTGGAGCGATTTTGCGTCGGCCTCGCGACGTAATGAGGCGGCGGCGCTGCTCGAGACTGCACGCCTGCATGAGTTGTCTGAGCCACCGGTCGACCCCCATCAACATGGCCGACCGGTCGAGGGCCATTGTGCACCGGCGGCCTTGGTGGAGCAGCTCCATGCCCCACGACGGAAGAACCCGGAGGCCTCGGCGGAGGTGCACCACGGCCCGCGGTGGCCATTGAAGATGGGGGCACTGGCGGCCTCACTCCGGGCAGTGCGCCAACCCCTCGGCCCATCGTGGCCGCAGCCGCACCGCCAGGAGCTCCGGTGCCCCGACCCGACTGCACGGGCGGCACCCCCCCAAGAGCAGAGCCAAACACCGGCCGGGGCAGAGCGGCCCGCCACCACCGCAATAAAGGCGGCGGCGCCTCGCCGCCAGCCCCCGCCAAGAGCAGCCCGACCACCGATAGCAGCAGCGGCGGCACATCCACCGGCCGCGGGGCGCGGTGCAGTTCCGCCGCGACCAACCCCCGCCAGAAGAGGCTCGCCACCGGCAGCAGGCGGAGGCGGCGCGCTTCCGCCCGGCCGGTCCCCGCCAGATGATGCCTTAGGAAGAATCGGCGGGCCTCCGCTCTCGGCCATGATCCCTAGCGGCAGAATGCGACATGCCCGGCCGCTCCCCGGCAGCAGCGATCGGCGTGACGGCTTATAGCCGAGAACCCTAGCCCGCCGCTGGTGTCGATGGAACGACGTACGACTGAGACTGCATGCCTCGATGCCCTGTACGTAGTTCAAGGGCCGCTCTGACTGGGCCTCATACCCAGCCGATCCCAGCCCATCAACACCCCGCGGCCCAACAACCGTAAATTCCCCCTCGCGGCCCAGGAGCGAATTCAAACGCTCCTGGCGGATCACGCCGATCTGAGACGCCGTGACCGCCGGCTGCGCCGCCGCGGTCACCTCCGGCGCCCTTCGATCCCGAGTCCGGCAAGGAACCTTTCGACGAGTAACCGTAGTCCAAGAATCCGGCCTAATAAGATCGAAAACAGTTAAGTTTGGAAGACTAACCTTAGGTAAGGGGCCTTTCCACGGCCGGATCGCAGATGTCGCCGTCCTCCGATGAACAATCCGGCGAACCACCTCGACGTTTTCCTCCGGACGAAGACCTTGTCGCGCCGGATCGTCAATTGGCACGATTCCCTCGACGATAGCAGCCACCTCCTCCTCCTAATACCTAGGGTTGAAAGCTTCACAGATGACATCCGAGGTCGTCGGCGAGTACCCATCGGATGTGACGCCGGAGCCATCTCCCTCGTCGTCCTCCTCTTCATCAGATCCGGCGAGGGCCCAAAATCTCCCTCCGACATGCCTAGCACCAAGAGCGATGGGCGCCGGCGGCCGGATCGCAGAGATCGCCGTGGGCGCCGCCCGTGCCGCCCGTGTCGCCCCCATGGCGTGAGATCCCAATCGCCGTGCCTAGGATTGCTAGCTACACACAGCCTACACAACTGAGACTTAATTCAGTCGATTTTATAAATAAATTTGTACGTACCTATGAATTTAAATAAAATACTCACCATGTTGTAATATTTTCTTCCTCTCTAGTGCAAGAAAGTGTAGCATTGTCTCACACATGTAGCAGTGTTTGGGCATAGGCCGAGTGTTATTTGTAAGGCCGTTACTGGGCGCCGGCGCACCGGCCGAAAGTTTGGGCCGGTCAAGCCCTAGTCGTTCGATTTACTCAATAATAACCGTCCAGATTGCATCTTCTTCCTTGCGTGCGGGTCAAAGCCTCCTCCTTCGTCGCGTATGGGCTGCGCTCGACGCAAACCATCCTGCACCATGGCGCCTCCTTCTCCTCCATTGCCCTCGCGAAAAAAACTCCTGCCTTCGGCGAGCAGCAGGGCCGGCCGCTCGGAGTGCAGCGCCCCACCGGACCCCAAGGTCGCCGCTCACCATGGCCGCACCAGCCCCCCGGTTGCAAATGCAGCATTTCTCCTCGTCAACACCGTGCCACCACGCTACACACTAGGTCGCTCCCCGTCTTTTGTCGCCGGATGTTGCACACGATGTCAGAAAAAGGAGAAAATGAATTTATGTAGCAGAAAAAATCATAGGTCGTAGCAAAAAGCAGCGACGGTTGTAGCAAAAAAATCACCGTCGCCGTCGTCGAGCCTCCAGCTCCACCATGAAAAAGGATGTATAAAAAATCCTCAACAGACGTAGCAAAAACTACAACGGTTGTAGCAAAAAAGGTCGCCGCCGTCGCAGGACGCAGCTCGGCCGTGAATGAATGTAGCAAAAAACTGAAACGGTTGTAGCAAAAAAATCACCAATGGCAGGAAAAACATATACCGGTTACAACATAAGAACATGCGTCGCCGCCGACAGGCGCAACAAAAAACTTCGCCGGATCCAGCACATTCAGTAGCCGGTTCCAGCAAATCAGCTCGCGGTTCCAGCAAAAAATATCTCCACCGCCATGGATGCAGCGTATAATCCTCCGTTGTAGCAAATCGAGTAGCCGGTTCCAGCAATTTACTTGACCGGTTCCAGCACAAGCTTGGCCGGATTCCACCACGACGGTCGTAGAGCTTCCAGCACAGCGACGGTTCCAGCACGGGGACCTGCCTCCTTGCAGCATGGCACATCGCCAGGTCGAGAGCGCAACCGTCTGTGACCATGGCTATGGATCGTGTGTGTGTGTGTGTGTGTGGGGGGTAGACTAAGGGAAGGTTCAAGGGGCGGCGCTGGCTAACTGGAGTGGTGGCCTGCTCGTCGGCATGGATCAGAGGAAAAAGAGGGAGGGATTTCTTGGCGGATTGGGATTTGGGAGCAGAGATGCTACGCATGGGGAAGAGAGTGCATAGAGGATAAGCTTTCTCGAAATAAAAAGCGATAGGTGAGAAATGAGCTGCGTGTGTGGGCCCATGAGCGTAGCTGGGAAAGCGACCGGTCGAGAGTTCGGCCGGTGTGCCGTGCCCAAACGATTCCCTATTTGTAAGGTAATGTCTTATACACCTCTAAGCCGAGTACCTAAAAGAAAGCGCATGGCATAATACGGTTCCGCGGCATAACCCGGGCTAAGCCGCCAAAAATGAGCTCGGCTTACATAAAAAAGTTTGCCTTAACTAGAAAATACACTCGGCTTGTAGGCCAACCTCGGCATTGTGGTTGACACATGGTCATCCTCGTCGCGCTTGTCGTCTATGTGACGGTGGGCTATGTAAACCGAGTGCCCACTAACATTGTACTCGGCTTTTTTTTTTCTTTTTTCTTTTTTTAAAACACCGGCCCCAACACCTTCATGTAAGCCGAGTATCCGAAAACAAACACTCGGCTTTATTTCGTGCGTGTCATGCCCCTTCGTCTCCCTACACTTGAATATAGACCTCGGCACGGCAAGCCCTATTCCACCTCATCCTCATTGCCCTTTGCCCCGATCTGCGCCGCCAGCAACCTCCGTCTGGCTGCAGGCGCTGCACCGCCACCTCGACGCTGTTGTTGGGCTCCACCCCCATCAATAGACGTCGTTGCCGGTGTCCACCCCACCGAGGTGAACCTAGGAGTGCACACTCCCAACCTCAAAGTACTCATGCATGGTTGGTGCTATCAGGGTGCATACCCGTTTAGCTAGTCTCTACTATTAATGGGAAGTCTCCCACCGTCGCCGTGATGATTCGACCTCCACTCCCACGATTCACACACCAGCGAAAATAGAAAATGAGCGGCCAAAGAAATGACCCTATGATTGTTCTGGTTTGATGGCACTCATAGTCTAAAGGGTTCCTCCTTGCTGAGAGGATCAAGTATGGCCCGTTATGATCATCATTTGGTTTAATTGTTCTATGTTCGCTGGCAGCCTATTGAAAAAATGGGTCGCAAAATGGAGCGTATATGTTGTCCTACTTAGGAACCATGCCATTTTTCTAAACCTTTGGTTATTCTCTCAAAAATGGATCATGGTGGACAATGCGACAAAATACCCATTTGGTGCATTACACATCAAGGCTCACCAATTAAGATGAAATTACGTTATTGTTTTTTTTACTGCGATGCACTTCTAATAGATGATCAAATCCAATTATATTGAATTATTGTAAATAAAATCTCATCAAACTATATGTTGCTTCTATTATGTGTTAACGATGCAGTTTAATTAAGCAAAAAAATGCGGTAAAAAAATTAAGCAAAAAATGGAGAAATACTATGTAATAGACACTTTTTCCGGACTTCTTTTGTAAGAATCTGATTTCTCATATTGTTCCATAAAATGTTCAAAATAACATATATTTATTTAGTAATGAAAATTCCATAAAAGGTTCTCATACCATTAATTCTCACTATAAATTTTATTCCTATGCAGGACTGCAAAATTCGCGCAGCAACACGCGGGGTATCTTCTAATTGAATAAAGCATAGTAACATGCTAAAAAAAACTTCTGATGCTCCTAGTTTTTTTTTCTAAAAAAAGAAGAAAACAAAACTGAACTTCACCTACCAAAAAAGGTTCCACTACCAACACACATATTCCCTTCTGTGAAGAGTAAACTGATGAAGCCTTTAGGCATTGGTTGTAATAACTATGATAAAGAAAGAGGGTAAATATTTCTGAACGATTTTGATTGCATCATCAACTCATCCAAACAAGAAACTTCCAGAAACCTCAAACCGTCTATACACACCAACCATCAAGCCTCCAAACCAAACATGCATCCAGAGTCCAGACAAAGCTACAGCTCAATTTACAAGCTTCCCTCCAGAGTCCAGACACCAAACAACGCGAAAAACACGGAGAGGACACGCGAAAACTAGGTGCGGAGCGCCATGAACAGGTTCTGCCTTCTCGCGTGCTCTGGAACCAGGCGCTCGGCGACTTCCGGAGGTATACCGTTTAGCTCTGCGAATGGCACATAAAATGGACTGATTCAGCTGACAGCAGTTTACTAGATGCAGATAGGTGCATTTCTGACCTAGGAATACTGAAGGTAAATGTAACTACCGACACACCAAAGGTGCTGGAGAAAGCATGACAAATGCAGCAAGAAGGCAAAGCCTATAGCAACCAAGATTGGCAGGACGCAAATCGCTGAATGTGAAGGTTTGCCTGCTGCTACAGCTATTTAGATACAGTTACACTACCTTGAGATCTGAAGTTGAAGAGGGGAGGAAGAGGGCGACCGTTAGGTAGACGGGTGTTTGGATCTCTCAACTCATCAAAGAACGGGTGCATGCAGGCTTCCATCTGAAGAATGGTCCCATGGTTAGAACATAAACGAGCTCGTAGTGTATCAAATCTGCAAACTGGAAGGCAACATAAGAAAATGATCCTGTGGCCTTACAGCAGTGCACCGAAGATCTGGTGAGTATTGGAGAAACCTGCTGACAAGGTCCATTGCTTCAGGTGGAAGCTTTTTCTGAAAAACCTGAATAAAAAGAAAATTTTGAGGTAACAGAGGAACCATGAGAAAATATGTTGATTTAATTTTGCGCCTGACCGTATAGATGACATCAAGAATGACTTCTATGTCAATTATTATTTCTCACTATTTAACAGCACGGCAGTCAATGTTTCCAAAAGTATGCACCAAATCGAACAGCTGCTGCGCACACCAAACAGCCACTAATCAAGCATGGCAGACATAATATGCAAATTACCTTGTGCCATGGGTGAGCCTTAATTTGTGGGAACTTGAACTCCGTGTAGTTTGGATTCATGCACTTGATCTCTTCCCTTGTTGGAGTACCCAAGACCTGCAAGGCACTATGACTGAACATGTCATTGTAAAGAATACAGGTCTCAGGACAGAACAGTTTAAGATGTCATATAAGTTTTCACCTTGATAATCTCAACCAGCTGATCAACTCCACTTTCCCCAGGAAAAAGAGGCTGCATGGATGAGTATTATGAGAAGAAGCTAGAGAGAGAAAAGAAATGACTATATGCGTGAACAAAACCTGTCCAAGAAGCAGCTCTGCCATGACACAGCCTGTGGACCACAAATCAATGGCTGTGGTATATTCAGTTGCACCAAATATGAGTTCTGGTGCTCGGTAGTATCTTGAGCATATGTAGGAGATATTTGGCTCTCCCTTGACCTGCATATATTCAAAACACTACGTCAAAACAATTTAGAAATCACCATGTCTGGGTAGGTTACTGGCATAAGTGCACACCTTTTTTTATTCTTATTATCAAGAAAGTTTAGCATGCTCTTTTCAAAATCAGCAGGACTCGTGCATTTCAAAACCTAATATAGAAGATAACTTACCAAGACCTTTGCACTGCCAAAATCACATATTTTAAGCTGGTGTGTATGTGGGTTAACCTACAGTGGAAAGTTTACTGGGTTAGTAAAAATGTATTAGTGGTTCTTCAAATATGATTAGTAACTGTTCTTCCTGATGTAAAGAAAGCTCAACTGGCCAAACAATTCAGAGGGTGAGGGAAGATATGTATAGCACAACATATTAAAGCATAGAAAAGGAGGTTAAAATCTCACGAGAACGTTCTGTGGTTTGATATCACGGTGGCAGATGCCAACACAGTTATGTATATAAGCAAGTGCTCTGCATATCTGCAAAGTTACGAGATTACAGGAACAACAATTAGACGACTTGTAACTTGTAACAATCACATCTTGAGCCAATACTAAATATCAAAAGACAACTGAAGGAACAATTCTGTTGCATGGCCGGGACATTATATTTCTGACTTGAACAACTACAAAGAGCAAACAGATTACGGATGTATGGCAAAACTCATTAACTAAACTTTTATCTATAGTCTCCAAAATCAGTGGAATTAAGCATTAGTTGAAGAAAGTAAATAATACAGATGCACTAATGTGTGATTCATAGGTTATTGAAGTCCCTAGTAGTAGAGATAACGTTCATACTACCACAAAAATGTGCGCAAACTTATCTCAGAAAAAAAGTATCTCATCCTCATCGCCTGTGTGATATACACATAGAAAATAGAACCTTACGATTAAGTAAACATACAAGAAGAAAGTGGTAGAACATAAATCCAAAGACTGTAGAATTGACAGGCTGACTTGGTCATACGTTTGAATGTCTCAGAAGTTATTTTGGGTTGCTAGTGAAGCCATCAGTGTGAATAACTAATCTGAAACTTGTAGATAGGTCCCAACACAGTACTCAGCTATTGGAACAATAAGTTTCGAGCAGGCATGAGGACAGAAAAATGCTACAACTAATTAGGGAACATATCATATACCATGAGTTCCACACGACAGCATGTAGATAATTTGGGTAACAAGTATGCCTAGTGCAAAGATTAACCTTAAAATAGTTTTGTAAGAAAATAAAGATGGAGGACAGTTGTGCAAAGCATAACATTGTTCAGAAAGATTACTGCCAGGTCAGGTCAGACCTGATAAGTGTATAGTTTGACATAAATGAGGGGCACTCTTTGATTCATTCTGTTGTACTGTCTTGCCATCCGGTTTACTGTCTCTGGAACGAACTCAAGGACAAGATTAAGATAAAGCTCATTCCTTTCAGTGGTTGAGAAGAAGTAATGCTTAAGACCAACAATGTTCGGATGGTCAAGCATATGCATAATTTGCAATTCCCTGTTTTTGTAACGCTTATCTTGAAGAACCTTTTTGATGGCAACGACTTCTCCTGTTTCTCGACATTTGGCCTGAAAATTGACAATAACAGATTATATGCCTTCAACTATGAGTTGTGCATAGACCAGCTTAGACAACGCAAAGGTCAGAAGTTTACCTGAAATACAACCCCAAAGGAACCAGTTCCAACCACATGTTCAGCGATGTAACTGACGGACTGTTTCATCAACCATCATGTCAGCAAACTGTAATTTGACAGCAAAACATTATAGATTGTCAAGATGAATTTAGCATCACCATTACCTGTTTAGGCAGACCATTTCGACCACGGATTGTGGTTGCAATTATTTGACCAGCTTCAGAACCAGAATCTGCAACCACATCTGGCTCATTGTCCTGAAAATGAAGAGTTGTGTCACTTTATCTAGTAAAACAAGATGCAAAGTTGGTCAACCATTGCCATTAGGCTTGCTGTGAATATATATGAGCCATAACAGAGCGAAACCAGAGCATAAAACCATGCATTCCCAGGATCTCCATTAATTCAGCGATTAGTGACAGATTGCTCATTCTACATCAAACAGTTCAGTCACAAGTCAATCAAACAGGAGCAGAAACCACTGAGAACCAAACCTACCCTTTCATCATCAGCATCATCTGGCTTTGCATCTCTGAGCTGCATCCCCACCATCCCCCTTCCCAGGAACTCAACTGAGCTGCCCTGCCCCTTCAGGCCATTCCCCTGCCGCGACGAGCTCCCGGCACCTGCACCGGCATGCCTCTGTCCAGAATACGCCATCTGCCAGCTGATTGGTAAGGACTCAACGGAGATCACCAAGGTCAGCGTCTGCAAACAGCAGGGTGCTCATCTCATTGCCTGAAGGAGGATCAGCCTACTGCCAATGCAGCTTCCTCCACCACCTCCTTCAACAACAGCTGCCCACCAAAAAAAATAAAAAATCGTTCAAGATTAACTCGGAGTGGATAAATCCCCAACAGAAAATAGTCATCAGGAAATAAATCGCAGACAGGTCATAATTCTTCAGTTAGAGTACACATCTCCAGGAAAAAAAACATCAGCAGAAGATCCACTGAATAAAAAAACCAGCGGCCCTCTCAAAATCGTGAGGGACAAATCCCTCACGAAATTGGACCAGGATCCTCCGAGATAATTGGGTCGAACCAGCCGCCAACCGGGCCGGCGCGAGCGATAAAGATGAACTTTTTCTCCGGCGGGATCAGAGAATCCAGGAACCATTACCTGAAACCGAACCTGCGGGGGAGATCGAAGGCCGAAAATTCTGGAGCAGATCAAGCCGCGGCCCCTCAGCGGTTCCACGGTTCCCGCGATTCTCTCCCTGCGCGAAAATCCGGTTTCGGGGCGCCGGAGGGGGGAGACGTTCACCGGGCCGACCGGCAAGTGGGTTATGGTGACTGATGAGTGAGGGAGAGTGGGAGTGAGTGGAGGGCAGGGGGCGGCTGCTCCTCCCCTTCTACCTTGCAAACTTTTCTTTTTCTGGCAAGAATTATTGGTATGGAGTAGAAAAATAGTCGAGGAGGAGGTGATGGCGAGCATGTGAACTGAAACTGAAAGAAAGGAAGAAAGAAACAAACTGGGACTGAGACTCTGAAGAACTGTGAAGGTGACCCCTTTTATTTGCGGTCAATTTCGCAGCGAAAATTGTGTGGATTGACTGATGGATGGATGGATGGATAATACTAGATGGGATATTTATTTACCTGGGAGTGACCTGTGATGTGAAAGGATTGTCTTAGTATTTAAATTAGTGCCAGTTAAACTGACAGTGAAATGCTTAATATTTTGGATATTTATTACTACGTGCTCAGTGATGCAACTGGCGTTAATTCTGCAGTTGTTATAAGAGAGAAAAAGATACTAGTACTACATGTGCGTGCAAAGGACATTTTTCTGAAAGACGGAAAAGACAAGTATAGCTTTTTCTGCTTTGCAGGAGAGATGATGATGCTTCTGTGAAACAAGCTTTCAAAGCTGCACACACACAAAGACAGAGCATCCAATTCTAATACTGTAATATTCAACACAAAATCCAACACATTGTGATCCCAAGTGGACACAAGGCTGCATGAGCCATGAGGTGTGGTGCCACACAACTTTCGGTAAAACACAGGAGACCACTCTGTCGGTCAGAGGCGGCATTATTCAGTGCTGGAACTCCATGTCATGCAGAGTAGCATTATACTGTACCTGAACAATCAGTGATGTATAGACAGCATGTAACACTTTATCTACATTCTCAACCATGTTTTTTTTTCCTTTTCTCTTTTTGCAAACTACTCCCTCTGTATCAAAATATAAGACGTTTTTTTGACAGTGTAATTTTTTTTCTTATATTAAGTCACACAGGGAGTGCATAAGAAAACTCTGCCTGTCTCTTCTGCATTTGCTGAATAAATCTTCTCGTGTGCAGTACAAAGCAATATGCTGCTTTCTTTTTCTCTGTATCTATTTCCTCCGTTCCAAAATAGATGACCCAACTTTATATTAAAGTTAGTACAAAGTTGAGTCATCTATTTTGGAACGGAGGGAGTACATACTGAACAAAATGCTGCATGGTTCTTCTCCACAGCTCTGCCTGCAATGCAGGGAGAGAAACTTTGATGTAATAAACTGGTGATGATACTTGATGCAATGCATGCAAAGCAAAGTCATAACGCAATGCAGCTGCAGCCACACACACACGACTTTGCCCAACAAGAATGGCAACAAGAAAGAAACAAGTGGCAGCAAACCAGCAACAGAAAGGAGCACTCCAAAAGGTTCATGCTCATCGTGCTCGCTGACCGGGGTCAATGCCAGCCAGGGCAGCTACGAGTATACTACAGTTCTTACATGCCACTGTAAAGTGCAAAGTGCTGGTGCGTCTGTGTGCTGTGAGAAGCTGATTCATCACAGCTGGACTCCAAGCAAAGGTGATGGTAGGTAATCAGTCATGTGCCTAACTTACCACTTTACCAGAACATGTCCTGCACTGAGATGGTTAATTACTCAGATGCCGACGGCGTCGAGGAGCTCCGAGTGCTGCGCCACGGAGACCAGCGTGTTGGCGACGATGGCCCCGCTGGCGGCCACCGCGGGCACGCCGATCCCGGGGAAGGTGGAGTCGCCGCAGCAGAAGAGCTGCGGGACAGGCGTCGCCTGCCCCGGGAACGTCGCCTCCCCGGCCTTTATCGCCGGGCCGTAGGTGCCCCGGTTCCGCCGGAGGAACCGCTTGTGCGTCAGCGGCGTGCCGACCAGCTTCACCTCGCACTTTTCCCGGCTGAACTTCGGGCCCAGGGCCAGCTCCACCGCCTTCCACATCACCTGCAAGGAAAAGTTTCCCATGACAAAGTTGGTTAAGACAGACAGCAGGTAACAGCAGCTCATGGCCAGTAAAAAGGAGTGTCTAAACTAACTTTTGCTTAACTTTTGAGAAAGGAGTTTTTTGCTAAACTTTGGACGAAAGGAGCTCCAAAGGATGTTAAAAGGAGTACTCTGTTAAAAGTGTTAAAGTGGAGCGATTTCTAGCTATCTAGGTTCTGATTCCAAGAGGCCAAGGGGACAAAGCTACTATGTGGGTTACTAGAAGAGTAACAATACTGCATTTCTAGTAGGTAATATGTTGCATATTAATTACCTCGGAACGCTCCTCTTTCAGGCTCCGGTACGCGGCGCTCTTCCGGTCGAGCCCTTCCCACAGGCCGAAAGGCTCCGTCCCCGGCGTGTACGCGTGAAGGATGTGCTTCCCCGGTGGCGCCAGGCCCTCGCTGAGAACGCTGGGGACCGATATCAGCACCACATTCTGCTCGCCGTCGACCCCTTTATCCCAGTCATTAACCACAATATGGTGGATCCCAAGGTCTTCCTTGACACACTGTCCAGTTACATACATAGGTGGTTACAACAAGAAAATGCTCCGACTAAGCAAATTTGGAAATAGACATGACTATAAGGATATACTGTACTCCCTCCATTCCTAAATATAAGGTGTATTAGTTTTTCAAAAAGTCAACTGTTGTCTATGTTTGACCAACTTTACAGTAAAATATATAAAGATTTATAATACTAAATATATAAAATGTAAAAATATAGTTCATGACGAATCTAGTGATAATGATTTGGTATTCTAGATATTGATATTTTTGTCTACAAACTTGGTCAAACTAAGAGAAGTTTGACTTTTTGGAAAAATAATACACATTATATTGAGGAATGGATGACAACCAGATTAACCAACCTCTGCATCGAAACCCAGGTGGAGGTGCATGAACGAATCGCACTGCGGCGTCGCCTTCACTTGATCTTGGTATGATTTCGGGACGGCATCTGGTGGGAGAAGGCCCAAGGTATCCCACATGGACGCGTTGCTAACGACCGCTTTCTTCGCACGTACGATCTGCAAAGAGGAAAACATTCATTCATGACAGGATTTCAGCAGTCGTCGCTTCAATGTTTGAAGCATGATGGAAGTCCATACAAGGGAAAAGAGAAGGTAATCATGCATGGCACTTGAAAACAGATGCATGAGACAACGAGGTCGCTCGTATTGGCCTACAAGATTTCCATGGTCTGCCACTAGCCACTGCAAAAGTGGCAAAGGCCTGAATCTTAATTGGATGGATATCCAGTAGTACAGAAGATATCACTTAGTTTGCTTGGGAAGGATGATACTATATAGTATTGGCTATTGTGGATTCGTACCTTAGTATTGAAAGATTTAGTGGGACACAACTAGTGGCATAAATGATAAAAACCCTATAAGATATTATATAGAGACAATATTTCATATAGTACTTCATAATAAGAAAAGATATGTCACGTGAATCTGAATTGGAGCCTTACTAATCCTTACCGCTCGCTCCGATTCATATTAATTATCGCTCAAACGGATGTATCTAGTACTGAAATACGTCTAGATACATCTGTTTCAGCGACAAGTAATATGGATCGGAGAGAGTAGTGTTTTTTGGATGGGTTGGCATATCTGGCGAACGTTCGCCACAAGAGATGGCATCTGCGAACGTTCGTCTGACAGTTTCAGTATATTTCAGGAAACTGGGCTGCTTTTTGCAAAACTGCCATGGCATTTCTTTTATTCTGGGTGTAAAAAAGTCATCCAATCTGCACCGTCTGATCAAGATCGTGTGGCAGCTTAGGCGTTCGCTGGCAGTTGCTCCCCGGCGAACGTTCGCCAGTTACTACTATTTCATAGTAGTAGTATTGATTTTTACTGTGGGCCCCCCTCCCCTCTGATTTCCAACCATGTATTGACACCTCACCCGGTAACTGTAATCCCGTCAGATTTCGTCCCTCACCTCGGCTGGTTAATTAGGTTGAGCCGCCTCCGTCGTCTTTGGGCCCTTCACCGGCGCCACCCCTGGCCGCCGGCTCTCCTGGCCACCGCTGTTTTCGTCCTCCGAGACTCCGACTCCTCGTCTTCTCGCCACCGCTACCGTCCTTGGATTCTCCCGGCAGATACATCCCCTCGCCCGCTCCTGTGAATCTCCAGTGCTGTGCAAGGTATAGCCTGCTTTCTGAATCTCCAACGCCCACACACACATGCTTTTTGATCTTGTTACCACTTGAAACCTAGCTCGATTATTTTGCATTCTTAATTTATGGCCCACGTTGCCGCTGACTACATTAGATTCCATCTTATATCAGGATCAATTGATGATTCAGTAGCACGCTACCGGTAAATATATAGTAGCCGGATATCGCGGATAATCCAAGGCGTCGCGCATTGTTTGCTGTTGGCTGTTGCTAGGATGCCTTGCTTTCTTATGTAATTTTAGTTCTAAGCAGGCTACTTTTATACAGTTTGCATCCATGCACGATGCTCTCGTTCCAGGAGGCATAAAGAGATTATTTTTATTTGTTGTCAATGTATATATGTGGAGATGCAACTTGTCATAGCCCTATATATACCGGCCATTTGGTACAGAGGGAGTACTATTTATTCGCACCAGTAACGGTAATCTAGCATGTATTTTGAAGAACCTCTATAGATTTGTTCACTTGTGTCAATGTGTGATCAGAAGCTGTGCTGTCTAACACTATGATGATGTGAATCCAAACTCTCAATCAACTAGATGTCTAAATCAATCATGTGTCTATGTTGTTCCAATAGCTATTTCTGTATGGCCTCTTTTGAGGATTATGCTATTTGGAGCTGAGCAGTGATGTTTTGTGTTGCTTCCCGTGTGTTGATCAGACATGGAGAAGGAAACTTTGGTGGCTGATGATGCGGGTCCTAGTTATCCTATAAACCTGCCAATGACGGACATTCTTGCTGAATTCCGTGACATCCCCTTCTACACGAATAAATGCAAGTATCCCTGGGAGGAAGATGAGGAGGAGATTAAGGCGAATGAATACGATGGAATAGATTATAATAAAGTGTCGGGCAAACCGTGGTCGCCCATGCCACATACTAGATCGAGAAAGGGAAAGGGGCGAAGAGGAAGCAATGTTGCTGATTGCCAACAGGGGGAATGGCGTGACAACATGGGATCAGCTTTGGACGTGAGTCTCGGGGAGAAGGTGGATTCACCACAGCCGCTCTTCACCAGTGATGAAGTTCTTCGTGTTCGTTTGGACATGTACCATCTGAAAGGGTCTCAAAATTCAGAAGAGAGCCTCTTCAATTGCCAGGCAGCCAAGGAGGAGCTACGTGCCGACTTCACTCGCACCATGATATACTACTATCATGCCATCCGTGATGGCATCAAAGCAAAGTCCTATTCGCACTTCTTCCACCGATTTACTGGGGAGGTAGGTACACATCTAGATCTTTCCTCCAACATTGATTGAATGTAATGTACCGCATTTGGAGTCTTAGCTTTCTATGTTTTTTGTGTTGACAGTATTCCTCTCCATGTTGTAATTATATTGAACCTACCACCCTGGATGGTGATTTGCAATACATCGAGTTTTTTGACAAGCTAATGGAGTCAGCGAGGTATAGAGAGACCAGAGATGGGGTGCTGGCTAAGGCTATCGTCATGGCAAATAAACATTTCAATAAAATGCTATTTTTCCAAATTAAGATTGCTGTTGATGAGTGCTTAAAACTCATGGAGCATCTGGAGAAGATGGGGCAGAGGCATCAGTTGTATTACTATATTGTGCATGAACTTCTCATTAAAAGAAAGGACCGTCAAGATATTATCGATCAAATCCGAGAAGAAAAAGTTCAATTGGTCTACGATCTTACTGAGTTTGGTGGTCTAGATTTGGAGGATTGTGAATCTACTGTACAAGATACGGTACTGGTTCACATGTATTATTACCATCCATTTAATATTTGTTTACACTCAATATTGCACATTATGGAGTTAATTGTTCTGCATATACTTTTCAGGTTGATCATCTTATTGACCTTACTGGTGCTAAGGTAGCATTCAAAGCTTATCATTTATTTATTTTCCCAACAAGAGCAAATGACCCTTTTAATCAATATCGCTCTTCTGATGTTAGAATTTTGTGTTTCCTCCATAGCATACAACACTTTCCTCGAACAACTCTTTTGCCGTGGTCTCATGTGTTTACCATGAATTTATCTTGTCAAGCGATTTGAGCTATTTATTCATGAAAATTAAAGGAAAACATGCATATGTTTGGTTTGATTGGTGTAGTGCCAACTTTTGCCTTGGCAAGCCAATAAAAATGGCTTCCACTTGGTTTGGCACTAACATTTGGAAATGCCCCAAAAGTTTGGTAATGCTTCTCTCATGTTGGTAGCAAACCAAACGGACCCTATGTTCCTGATGAAGCCTAATTCCTCCATAGAACAAATTTATAGGCTCTGTTATGTTTAGAAACCATACGGACCCTATCTTCTGATTAATATGACTCTTTCAATTCCTCCAATGCATCAGTGCTTAGGCGGTAAATACATGTTTGCTATCCTGTCTTATAGGGAGTTTTCAGGAAAGGCATTTTGTACATATATCCTTAGATGAGATGTGAAAATACTTAAGAGTAGCACTTTGTGGCATTTCTATCTTTGAGGTTGCTTTTTGTCAGAGCTATCTTTCGTTGTCATTTAGTTCTTCGCAACTTATTTATCATTTAAACAGAAGCTAAATTTAAATTGGAATCTAGTTGTACACTTTCAAACTTTTGACGCGCGAGGATTGAAAATGTACTTAACATAACAAGCTTTTCAGATTATTATTTGGTGGAAATTGAGATATCATATTAATCATTGACAAATTGGCTTTGAACAAATAATCTTAAATCCATGCATACCTACACAATTCATCTATTTGCTCAAATTTCTCTGAATTTGCATTTTATTGTCTGTTTATGATTTGGAAATATTCTAATTCAAGTTTTGTTGCGTATAACAAAACACAGTCACCTCCAAAGAAAAGCATCAAGGACGGTACCTACAAAAGGATGATCTGTAACGAGGTCGATAAGCTGGTAACTAAGTTCTGTTTTGTAAAATCTCTCGACTTTTTTTAGTGTTATAAGGGTTCATAAGCAGTGTTGTTAATATCCCCCCTCACAGTTTCCAGGAGATATTGAGCTATATACATATTTTCTGAAGAAGAAGATGGAAACTGCCGAAGAACACAACGTGATACCCAAGGCAAGCTTCTAATGTGGACATAAGAAAGACATTCTTGCTCTTGCTCCACATCTTTTTTCTAACAGTAATTTCTCTTTGCTCGTTTTGAAGGGAACTTGTGAACATCTTGGCGGTTTATGTTCCTTTGACTCAAGAGATAAGAAACTAGGGATAACTAAGTGTATCACCTGCTATTGCTCAGTAAAAGGCTTCGCTTATCCGACTGCTGAAGGGGCGCGGAGAAAGATATAGAGGTGATTAGGCGAGTTCTTGGACATTGGAGCGAGCTGACAATTTGGTTGTTTGAGGCGAGGACATTTCAATCTATTAAGAATTGGGCCAGTGGCTTAGAACACTTCTATTTATGTAGTTTCCTGCCACTAACAGGCTGTATTAATTGTTGCATTGTGTACTGTACCATCAGACTTGAGGAATTTTGGCATCTTGAAGATAATGAAATATATGTCGTCAGAATCAGAGCCTTACTAATAATTGCCAAGCTGTTAATTCCCATGAACTAATATTATACATTATATATTTGGCAATAAAATGGTATCCTCTGGAGTGGCATACCTGTCCACTTCGTAGCTTGACACCAACAGCCCGACCGTTCTCGATCAAAATCTTCTCCACGTGAGAATTAAGAGCAAGTCTTCCACCGAACTTTTCGATACCACGTATGAGGGCATCGATTATCGCTCCACTCCCGCCCAGTGGGTACTCCAGCTTGCATCCTGGCTTGTACCATTCTGCAAACATATAAACCTGACATTGTAGTTAGACCAAATGACGAACATAAATCTTCAGAATTGTATACTTGAAATATTTAGGCGAGTAGGAGTGTTTCAAGGGAGTGTGTTCAACAGAGCCGCCAATGATTAACAAGAGGTAAAGATTGATTACAAGTTTTTACAAAAGCCCATGGCTCCAATGCCAAATATCCGGACATGAATTTGTTCATGGAGCAGGGGCCTCTGTCATGATCCATGGACTATGACTGCCATCCATGGATATGATATTATGTAGACAACTTAAGGAAATTTGTCACAAGTTGTGGCTGTAGTTTAGTGGTGAGAATTCCACGTTGTGGCCGTGGAGACCTGGGCTCGAATCCCAGCAGCCACATCATTTCTTTTTTCCTTTTTATTTCTCTTATAAGATTATTATAGTATAAGAAACACAGAATCTGTTTCCTTTTTCTTTCTAAGAAACACACAAATTAAATTACTTTTTAGCGGCTATTTTTTTAAAAAATTATAAAATTACTACTAGTTTAAGGGCCAGGAACAAACAAGTAGATACAGACTGTGCACCAATTTGTTTCGTTTATTTGATTCACACAACACACTATGGTTTCTAATTATTTTTTTAAAAAATTATAAAATTACTACTAGTTTAAGGGCCAGGAACAAACAAGTAGATACAGACTGTGCACCAATTTGTTTCGTTTATTTGATTCACACAACACACTATGGTTTCTAATTACTGTTCATTATAAAATTACTACTGGAGTCCAACAAGATATTGCCCAGTTTTCATGTAAACGAGATGCGGATTTTTTTGGACAACCACTAAAGAGAAAAGGATAATTTTTTGTTTTTGCGAATAAAGAGAACAGGATAATTAACCTGGTGGAAATTCATCAGCTTACCATTTCTGCAGAAAGCGCACTGTCGGATTTGACGCCCGCAAGCAGAAAGCACAGGAGGTCGATCCAGTTACGGACAAAGGGATTTTTCAGCTCCAGCGAGTCGACAATCTCCGAGAAAGGGCGTAACAGTTTCGTGGCGCCTAGGGCTCCCCGAGGCCCCATTTTTATCAAGGACTGCAACAGAGAAGGCGCGTATCTACCGGCTGCTGTGGAAAGGATGCCCAGATCGCCTCGGATGGAGAGCGGAGGCAGAGCCATTGCAGCTGCAGATATAGGAATGACTGCATCCTGAGATTTGTTTTTGATACATTAGCACTGGTTCTAAGGGGGGCATAACATTAACATGGTAAACTGATTTTGGTCTCACATTTGAATCATGACAGTTCTATAAATTTACATGATACTACTTGTTTATATATGCTATACACAATGCAAAAAGAGGCAATTGATTACCCATTTGGCATCATGTGTTTTTTCAGAAGTTCAGTAGGTACAGCTAAACAGACTTGTACTAAGAAACTGAATATCGAATCCAGGGAACTCACTAGAAGCTTTTGCCACTCCCGGGTCGCGTCAAGACCAACATAAGTCTCAAGGTCCTGCAAGAAAATCACTATTGTGACCAGAGCATTCGAATCGGATACAAACAAAGGGTAACATACAACATCAAACAGAGAACATCATATCAATGAATCCAAAACAATTCACTGCAAATTAACCAAGCAGAGTCTGGCATATGCTACAAGATAACATCACATATCAATGAATCCAAAACAATTCACTGCAAATTAACCAAGCAGAGTCTGGCATGTGCTACTACAAGTTAACTGAACCTTGAGGAAATCAGTAGGCCCTATCCGCGACTCGAACTGGCCTTCAGGGACATGAACCATCCAGGAGTCATACGAGGCACACGGAACCGATTCGCCTAGCGCGTCCAGGACCTGCAAGGCCAGTGAATAATCATTGCATCAGACCAGCCGATAAACAGAGCTCTGACCACAATTTCTGCATTCAGTACAGACAATTCTGTTCTGTTGATTAGTTCAGTTCAGACAGTTAATTTCTCTGAAAGAAACTCCAAGTTGAGCTCTGCTCTGTTGGTGTTTGCAGAGGAAGCAATCAATGGAGGTGGAGGGTGACCTGGGCGAGTGGGTTGGCCTGGGGGCCTCTGGACTGGAAACCGGAGAAGAGCGAGGGGCCGGAGTCGAAGTGGAACCCCTTGACGTCGAACGAGTGGGCGGCGCCGCCGGGCCGGTCGTGGCTCTCCAGCACCACCACGTCCTGCCCGTACCTCGCCAGCAGCCCCGCGCAGCAGAGCCCCCCGAGCCCGCTCCCGATCACCACCACGTCCGCCTCCGGCCTCTCCGCCACCCTGAACCAAACGACGACGGCCCAGGTGATTGCCTGACGCGCTCTTAGCCTCTGGCACGGTTCGAACGGCGAAGAGCCGGTGCGAGTGGTGGGGCAATGATTAATACGTACCCGGGTGGCGAGGGGCCGGCGGGGCGGCCACCGCCCGGCAGCGCGCGGCGGCGCCGACACGGCGCCGCACTGGAGCGGCGGAGGCGGCGGCAGCCGGGCGCGCGCGAGGCTGGCGGTTGCCGCGCGGCGCCGGGGAGGCCAGCGCGGAGGAAGCCATCTGGGCCTGCGGTCTCGTCGCCGGTGGCGCGCGCGGCAATGTCACGAGTTTGGGTGGGGAAGAGGGAGCTGGAGTGGAGCTCGTGAGTGAGGCAGCGGCTGGGTACACGTGGCGCTTCGGCGGCCTCTCTCCACTTGCGGCTGAGCTCTCTCGCTTGTGCTGCTGCTAGTTGGCTTCGTAATCTTCCACGAGAATTGAAAAACGATTTTTATTTAAAAATGAAGCTGTTTAACAAGAATAAAGAATGAATAACCAACTTCAGCTAGGTATCACGAAGCTTCTTGTAAAAAAATATAATTCATTCTTTATTCTTGTTTCTAACCCTGATGCGCTGGGATACCACTGTCCCTCTAACTATCCAACCACAGGCTGGTTCTTGTTTCTAATGCCTAGCTGAAGTTGGTTATGCTGATATTGTGGGTGCACACGACGGGCCCCAATCCAAACAAGGTGTCCAAAAAAGCGCCATATACGTCAGTCATTGGTTTCCTTCGAAGGAGAAGTCCAGAACTCGCCGATGACCAGATCAAAGAGGACTGATCAAAGGTACAATGGTGACTTCGCACGAAGACCACTAGGGCTACCCAGATCAGCTCTGCATCACCGTACGTTCGGCGGACCTATGTTAAGCCTAAAAAGAAGGCCACAAACATGACAGAAAATATCGCGGCATAATGATGGTTTGTGTGATGGTGTACAGAGGTCATGAATGCAACTAGGAGCACTGTAAGGAAGCCAAGGCACGAGTCTATTGATGATCCTAACATATCGTAATGTCATACAGTATGAGAAGACGCTTCTGGACGAGTTGTCATCTCTTTGGCCCACTTTCTCACCCTCCAACATATGATTTATCCCGATGCCTTTCATTCTCAGAGCTCTTCACCATGTTCTTGACCGGAACCGCTATTTTAAGCATTAAATGTATATATAACATTGTTACACTCTTGTAGCTAATCATCTAATTTTGTGTTGTGTAAGGAAACATATTGTATTCATGCTAAGGTTAAGCGTTGAGTGTAGAATATGAAATTCACAATCGAAGAAGTGGAGGGTTTATATAGGCGAGTGATCTTAATATGGGTGGGGAAGTGGGTGAAGAAATAATGTACCCCCTGTATCATGAGAGCGAAGATGAGTCGTACACTATTTATTGTGTAGGTCAGTGATCTGAAATTGATTTATTTCACACATCACAGTTATAATAATGTGTACGCATCATAGTTATAATACTGTTCACCGGGTGCAGATGAGTTCAGGCTTAAAAAATGGATATCCGGTTACGGAGAATACTTTCTATCTAAATTTCTTGAGAAAATATTTCTTTCAAGATACTCGCAAGGAGGTCTGCGCAGCAGAGCCCTCCGAACCAACTCCGGTTGACCACCATGTATGCCTCTGGCCTCTCTCAGCCACCCGGATGAAACAACGACGGCCATGACGGTCCAAGTGATTGCTTGTCGCGCTCTTTCACGATTTGAGCGGTGAAAAGCTGGTGCGAGTGGTTGATGAAAATTAATACATACCTGAGTGCCTCGTATCGGGGTGGTCACCACCTGGCAAGCGAGCAACGTCGACACGACTCGGCACTGGAGCGGCGGTGGCTGCTACTACTAGGCATGCGCGAGGGTGGTAGTTGACGTGCGACGGAGGGGAGCCCAATGCAGAGGAAGCAATTTGGGCTGACGGTCTCGTCGCCGCTAGAGCGGAGGTGACGCGCGCAGGCAAGTCCACGAGTTTGGGGTGGTAAGAGGGAGCACGAGTGGAGCACCTGACTGAGGCAGCGGCTTGGGACACGTGTCGCCTCGCCAACATCTCCGGCTTCACCTAATTGCGTAATCTACCCAAAGAAGCGGTTAAATGAGAAGGCAAAACAAATGGAAACGAATTATTGTATTTTTACAAGAATCTACTGAACAAGAAGACACAAGACACATAAGAGGACCGAAGTCGCGGTCGGTGGACCTATGAACTTCTAGAAGCCTAGAAAAAGGCCAGAAATATGACCGAAAATAACGTCTGCCATCAGAGGAACAAGGAGCATAGCCGGGAAGCCAAGCCATGAGACCGTAGATGGTCCTAATCTATTGTTATATTATACAGGGCAGACACATATTGCTGGCCGAGTCATCATTTCTTCGGCCTACTCTCTCATCCTCACATGTAACTATCTTTTTTTTTTCATATACAATCAAACTTGCTATATTCATGCTTAGATATGAGGCTGGGGTGTAGACCATGAAATTCACGAGCTAACAAGCGGACGATTTATAGGCGAGTTGATGTTGCTATGGACGCGAAAGTGGTTGAAGAAGTAATGTACACCATGTACAGTGTCGTAAGCAGCACAAATGAGTCGGGTAAGAGCAACTCCAGCGCGCCTATGCATTCTGTCCACGTGTGCAAGTTTGGGTTGAGACGGACACAAATTATGGCCCAAGGCACTGACGCAAACGGACAACTCAATTCATGCCCAAAGTTGGCCGGGTTTGTGTGGGTGTAGACAAGGCGTGAACGTGCACGACTTCCGTCCTTGTCCTCCCCCTGGCCCGCCACACAGTGGCACACCCACTTAATTTCCCCCTTCCCTCCCAAAACCCTCCGGCTCGCTCGCCCACCCCGCCCAGTCACCATGGCCGAGACGCCAAGCCCCGCCGCCCCTGCCACCACTGTCGACAAGACCCGCGCCGTCCGCAAAAAGGCGACCAGGCCCAATAAAGAGCAGACGCCGACGCAGCAGACCGTGCAGTCGACCACGAGGGCTGCCTAATAAGAGGCCGCCATGGCGGGTAATCAGGACCTTGTCACCAAGGCCACGCAATAGGCCCTTTTACTCCTAGCACTAGTAGAAAACCACCCATTAGTCCCGGTTCGTAAGGGCCTTTAGTCCCGGTTCAAGAACTGGGACTAATGAGTCGTTACTAATACCTCCACCGATTAGTCCCGGTTCAAACACGAACTGGGACCAATGTGCCTCCACGTGGCCCTGTGCGCCGAGCCCAGCCAGGGGGCCTTTGGTCCCGGTTGGTGGCTCCAACCGGGACCAAAAGGCATCCACGCGTCTGCATTCCAGTGGCTGGAGTTTTTTTGAAAGGAGGGGGGTTGGGGGTTTTGGGGGGTTAATTTAGGTGTTTCGTATATTGTGTTAGCTAGCTAATTAATAGAGAGAAGTGTCCTCTCTTACGCTACGTAGTATATATACATAAGTGATCGAGAGAACCATTCAGTACAGAAGTTCGTCATGCATACTAAGAGAAGTGATCGATCGACCTCTCCTTCTCCGAGAGATTGGTCGAACAACAAGTTTTTTACTGGCTACATACATGTACAATATGTATAAGATCTCTTAATTACAAACCCCTAGCATTTGAAATCAACTTCCACATGGTATTCTCCGGCTTTACTGATGACGTGTTCAAGAAAGAATCCCGCCAATTCCTCTTGAATTGCTTTCATGCGATCTAGTTCTAGGAGTTCTTCCCGCATCTGCCACGTCTAATTTGAAGAAGGGGGTTAATTAATACATATATATGAATGAAACTCAACAGAAATGATGGTGTAATAAAATGAAATTGTGAATATTATTGCTTACGCACTTCATATTGTCTTCTAGAGTAGCCCGCTTGTTTTTCAAAGTCGCGTTGTGGATGAACTCGCACACGTAGTATCCATAGAAATCATTCCCTTCCTCCTGCCACAAGCAATTTATGAGAAATAGAGGTCAATCAAACTGATAATGAAGCATTATAAATGGCATTGATGAAAGTATAGCTATAGAATCAACGGGAGATGCGCGCAACTAGCTAGCCAGTAGTACTTACTTTCGGGTATATATATCGCAGCTCCTTCGGCAGTCCCGGAGCTTGTGCGGTGAACTGTTTCCAAACCCTGCAAGACAAAGAAAATAATCATTATTACTTGAGATGTCAGGAAATGAACAAAAAGTTGCCGATATGGTGCGATAACGATCGATTGAACTTACTTGCTGAGCATTTCAGTCATGTCCGCATAGGTGCTGGGATCTTTCCGTCTCGAGTCTAAGACGGTTACTAGTCCACGCTCAAGCTTAATCTCCAAAATAATATAGTGGTACCTGCGCACGCATGCATAACTCATCAATTACATTACTATAACCTCGCTCGAGTAATAAGGGAAACCGAATATGCACACGACAGTAACACTCACGGGCCATTGTAAGGAAAGAGTATGGTATCTTTGTTTTGATTTTTGATCAACGATTGTAGCAAGTTGTCCTCGGCCTCTTCGACATGCTTTTTAACCAGAAATACATCTATGATATTTGTGTTAATGAACCCAATATCATAAATTTCTTGTTTTTTGCACTCGACGATCTTCAATCTGCATAATATATTGAGAATAATTAATTATAAATACATGCAATGAAAGAGCCGAGCTATATATAGAGAGTTAATGATAGAAATAGTACTTACAGGCAGTAGCAAAAGACCATTAATTTATCGAGGGCCCTTTGATTGAAGAACTCGAAGAACTCCTCAAATGGAACACACAATAGGTCATTTGAAACGAGGTCGTGCTCCTCTTTAATGTTCAGATACAAACTGTTCGTCCCCTCAGACTCTCTGCAGATTTTCATGTACCAACTATGGAATCTTCGCATCATTGTTGTCAGAGATTTTTCATCTTTGACGAGAGGCTTCCCGTACTCGTATCTGAATTCGTCCACCTCCATGAAATCAGGAAGTGCATCGTCAGGCAGGTAATCTTCAAGATTGCCATAACCGGCCACCGTCCCCGGAGCATTAGACACATTGAGCGGGGGGCACGATTGCTGTGCTTGTTCGCCGAGCTGGGCAATTTTTTTCCCCTTTGCTCGTTCTTTTGACCTTTTGTCACTGACAGTAGTTCCCGACCGCTTGGCTTGGAGATATGTCTGTTCTGTAATGCGCTCATAGTTGGTTCTCGATGGAGACTTTGGTGGTTTCCTCAGGGCATCGAGAGTGCGCTTTGCTTTCATCGGATCTACCTTCTCCTCCGGAGGTGGATGTCTCTTTGCTTTCACCCCTTCAAAGAACTCCTTCACGTGGGCCTGCACGATTGTATTGTTTTCCTCCTTGGTCCTCTCGTATGGTAACTTATCTAGAGGCTTTAGAGGTGGACCGTATCTGTATTGCCTCTCTCCTCTTCTTGTGCTGCTAGACGCCGGAGCAGACGGAGCGGCTGCGGCGTCTGTCTTCTTTCGTGCTTGCTTACGAGGCGGAGGAGAAGGACTACGACGCGCCGGAGCAGCCGGGGCGGCGGCGGGTCTCTTCCGCCCTTGCTGGCGAGGCGGAGAAGGAGGAGGCGGAGTGCCGCCACGCGCCGGAGAAGGAGGCGGAGTGCCACCACGTGTGCCCTGATCGTCACTCGCCGGAGGAGGAGGCGGTGGAGGAGGCGGAGTGCCGCCACGCATGCCCTGATCGTCACTCGCCGAAGGAGGAGGCGGTGGAGGAGGCGGAGTGCCCTGACTCGCCGGAGGAGGAGGAGGAGGCGGAGGCGTCCAGTTCAGAAGGTTGATGAGCTCCTTCCGCCATAGGCATGGAGTCTTCAGAGTAGAACCCAACCTAGTCTCCCCTTCACCGGTAGGGTGCTCAAGCAGGAGGTCCTCAAATCCCTCCGTTATTTCATCCACCATCACCTTAGCAAATCCTTCTGGAATCGGCTGGCAGTGATAGGTTGTGCCGGGTCCACTAGGATAAACTTGGCCAACAGCCGCCTTGACCTTCAAATTCATCCATCGCGCCATAATGTGGCAATTTTGAGGCTCAGTGATACCATCCACGGGATAGTTGGCAGGAGCCGTCAAGACATGCTCCGGCTGAAGCAGCTCGATGGAAGCCACACTGCTTCTCCGCTGAGATGGCGGGGTAGCTGCGGGGGAAGCTTCGGCAGGTTGTTTGTTGCGATCTGCTGCTTCTCGTACCTCTTCTCGTTCCTCTAGCCCCATTACCCTTTCGTGCAGCGCCTGCATTTGGTCCTGCTCCAGTTTCTTCCTCCTCTCGTGGGTTTTGTAACCCCCTGCGTCCGGAAAACCAACCTTCCACGGAATGGAGCCTGGCGTGCCTCGTGTCCGTCCAGGGTGCTCAGGATTCCCAAGGGCCATTGTGAGCTCGTCCTTCTCCCTGTTTGGAAGGAACGTCCCTCGCTGCGCTGCATCGATATAGTGTCGAAGGTTCTTGACTGGTGTTTGCAGTTGCTCGTCCGTCCACTGACACTTCCCTATTACAGGGTCCAAGGTTCTGCCAGCCCCGAAAAACCAAGTCCGGCAACCGTCTGGCCAGCGCATTGTCTCTGGTTCGATCCCTTTTTCAAGCAGATCATGCTCAGCCTTGGACCACTTAGGCCGGGCTTTGAGGTAGCCACCTGACCCCGTGCGATGGTGAAGCTTCTTCTTCGCAGCATTTTGCTTGTTTGTCGCCGACATCTTCTTACTCTTTTCCGATGTATTGTGGGCCAAAAATGCGGGCCAGTGATCTTTGATCTTCTCATATTTGCCGATGAATTCTAGTGTCTTTTTTTCTCCACAAACTGGTTCAGCTCTTTCCTGCACCTCCTCATTAGGGTTGCCATCTTCTTAAGAGCACAAGACTTGATTAATTGCTCTTTAACTGGCTTCTTCGGATCCTCCTCTGGCGGTAGGGTGAAATTTGCCTTCAGCTCAGTCCAAAGATCTTCTTTTTGCATATCATTGATATAAGACACATCAGGGTCTTCGTCCTTAGTAGGCTTATACCATTGCTGGATGCTGATCGGGATCTTGTCCCTAACAAGAACCCCGCACTGAGCAGAAAATGCCTTCCTTGTCCGGATGGGTTCAATCGGTTCGCCATCGGGCGCGATTTCTATGATCTCAAACTTTTCATCCGAGCTCAACTTTTTCTTTGGGCCTCGTCTCCTTACCGAAGTTGTGCTCGATCCGGAGGGCTAGAAATTATAAGGAAGAAAGACAAGAGTAATTAATATGTGTACATATACCAAAACAATGGATGCATCAATTAACTAGTCAGCACGGGCTTAACTAATATATATACCTGGCCGGACTCGGTTCGGTGACCGGAGCAGTCAGCACGGTCTCCTTCTTGTACCTCCATTGTGTCACCGGAGCCATCATGAACATAGTCATCTTCTTGTACCGGCATTAATGGGTCGAAGCCATCATGAACATAGCCCTCTTCTTCATCCAGTCCTTCCTGACCATCGGTGTCGTTGAGAAATGACGCAACTTCATCACTTCCTTGTGCGATTATTTTCCCCAACATCGCTTCTGTTTCTCCGTCTCGGGAGTGCTCCATAGTTTCTGCAAATATTTACAACATGTCAAATTATTATTCAAACATGGTACAGATGGAGATATATATATATATTAGTGGCAAACATAGAACTAGCTAGCTAATCACAATAAGGAATCATGTTAGTGGCCTCGACGCTGCTTCTCTAGGGTTTGGGGTCGCCTCGACACAATGCTTCAAGGGTTTGGGGTGGCCTCGACGACAACGCTCTTTTAACTTGATAAATTTGGGTGGCCTCGAGAGAGTTAATTTGTCGGGTAGGGGCGCGGCGGGAGGGGGTAGGAGACCAACATCGTTTTCTCTCTAGGGTTTGGGTGTCCTCGAGAGTTTTGGTTGAGCGAGAGGGCCGAGGGGGGTGCTGCAGTTGTATAAGTTATCACGGTCGAGAGGGGATATATATATCGACCGCCCCTCATGTCGAAGTTATCTAGAGGGGGATATATCGACAACGACGCGACATACATATACATGGGAAAATAATGTTATCGGGGAGGGGGTATCGGTACCACCCCCTCGTGTTGAAGTTTCTTCTTTCTCCTCTATTCCTTTCTTTCTTCTTCTCCTCTTCTTTTTCTTCTTCTCCCTCGAGAAAGGAAAATAATTAAGGAAAAGGAAGAAAAGAGGAAGAAGGAAGAAGGAAGAAGAAGAAGAAGAAAAAGAAGAAAAAAAAGAGGAGAAGAAGAAAAAATAGAATTTTTTTTCTTCTATTTTTTCTTCTTCTTCTCCTCTTCTTTTTCTTCTTTTTTCCTCTTCTTATTTATTTCTCGTCTTCTTCCTCTCCTCTCTTTCTCCTCTCTTCCTCTTCTTATTTTCCTTTTTCCTCTCATTCTTTTTCTTCTTCTTCTTCCTTCTTCCTTCTTCCTCTTTTCTTCCTTTTCCTTATTTTACTTTCTCCTCTACACTAACCTAAAATGCACTAACCTAAAATCAATATCTACTAACAACCTAAATATTAAATTAATACATATATGAAAAAGCACATATAAAAAAATTCTATGAACATTATATTCATACATACATATATAGCCACATCCATTCATCATATATATATATAGCTACCACATACATATATACATTATACATATGAAAAAATGCAACGAACAAAAAAATACACTTATGAAAAAAATACTATGAACATGTACACATATATACACATACAAACACATATACACAAAAAATGCAAAAAATGCTATGGAGGAAAATGCAGGGCAGGGGGCGGCATGGCAGCACATGCGTCACAGCAGGTGGGGCAGCGCATGGCCGCAGGGCGTGGGGGCGGCAGGTGGCAGGCAGGCAGGCAGGAGCGAGATGCGGCGTGAGCAGAGAGGGGCGGCGCATACACAGCTGCACAGGCAGCTGGACGGAGGGGCACGGGAGCAGGCTATGCTCACAGGGCGGCGGCGGCGCGGCGAGCAGCCTGACGGCGTCGGTGGCGGCGGCGACGGCAAGGTGGAGCAGGGGCGTCGGGCGGCGACGGCGACGAGGAGGAGCAGGGGGCGTCGGGGGAGAAGTGGGCGATTTGGCCGGAAACTGCTAAGTGCTGCTTATATAGCACAGCCTTTAGTCCCGGTTGGTGGCTCCAACCGGGACTAATGCCCCCTTTAGTCCCGGTTGGTGCCACCAACCGGGACCAAAGGCCTCTTTTCGGCAGCCCAAAGGGCGGAAGCTCACCTTTGGTTCGGTTGGTGGCTCCAACTGAGACTAAAAGTGCATTGGTCCCGGTTGGTGCGACGAACCGTACCAATGCACCTTTAGTCCCGGTTGGAGCCACCAACCGGGACCAATGGCCCCTGTCTTGCCGTGATCGGGCCAAAGTTTAGTCCCACTCACTAGTTGAGAGGGCGCGCAGCGGGCTTATAAGCCCCACCGCCGCACCTCTCGAGCTCCTCTCCGCTGCAGCTTATGGGCCTACTTGCTACTGCTTTGCCTGATGGGCCTTCTGGGCCTACTGCGGGCCTGAATCCTGGCCCAAAGTAGGGATTCAAGTCATATTCAGGCCATGGGGGCCCAGTACGGGGCATTTTTTTTTGTTTTTTTGTTTTCGTTACTTATTGTTGCTATTTTTATTTTTATTTTTGCAATTTTTTTGTTTTGTTTTCTGCGTTATTTATTTTCTTTTGTTTTTTGCTTTATTTTTTAATTCTTTTTGCTTTTAGTTTTAGGAAAATTATAAACTTTCTGTTAGTGCCATTACTTTTCAAATTTGAAAACACTTTTTTTGTTTTCTTTCTTGCTTTATTTATTTTATTTTGTTTCTACTTACAACAAAATACTTATTGTTGTTTTTTGTTTTGTTTTCTGCATTATTTTTTTCTTTTGTTTTTGCTTTATTTTTAATTCTTTTTGCTTTTAGTTTTAGGAAAATTATAAACTTTCTGTTAGTGACATTACTTTTCAAATTTGAAAACACTTTTTTTTTCTTTTTTTCTTGCTTTATTTATTTTATTTTGTTTCTACTTACAACAAAATACTTATTGTTGCTATTTTTAATTATTACGAGGGCCGAACCATAAGACATTAAAGCATTTCAAATGAACTCTGAAAAAGTTGAAAGTTGGCATGGTATCATAAATTGACCCACACATAGCATGTGCATGTACAAAACGGACAATGGTATCATACTTGTCAGTTATAAAGTTGGCATGGTATCATCATAATAGTTGCGGGAGAAAGTCTTCACTTTTTCTTCGCTTGTACGTGTCATTTGCTTATTGCGCCGTAACCATGGATAATCTTCATCGTTTATCAGGATGCTGGGGTCAGCCTTGACTTTAAAGGGAGGAATTTCATGAAACTTTTCATAATCTTCAGACATGTCATCTTGTCCTCCACTCCCACGATGTCCCTTTTTCCTGAAAGAACTATGTGGCGCTTTGGCTCATCGTATGATGTATTCGCTTCCTTATCTTTTCTCTTTCTCGGTCTGGTAGACATGTCCTTCACATAGATAACCTGTGCCACATCATTGGCTAGGACGAACGGTTCGTCAGTGTACCCAAGATTTTTCAGATCCACTGTTGTCATTCCGTACTGTGGGTCTACCTGTACCCCGCCTCCTGACAGATTGACCCATTTGCACTTAAACAAAGGGACCTTAAAATCATGTCCGTAGTCAAGTTCCCATATGTCCACTATGTAACCATAATATGTGTCCTTTCCCCTCTCGGTTGTTGCATCAAAGCGGACACCGCTGTTTTGGTTGGTGCTCTTTTGATCTTGGTCAATCGTGTAAAATGTATTCCCATTTATCTCGTATCCTTTCCAAATCAATACAGTCAAAGATGGTCCCCTGGATAACAAGTTCAGCTCATCACAAACAGTGTTGTCACCTCGACACGTGCTTCCAACCAACTGCTGAAAGTCCCGATGTGTTCACATGTAATCCATCGTCGCCTTTGCTCCGGTGTTTGGAGCGCAGATCGTTCTTGTGTTCATCGACATACGGGTCACCAAGGTAGAGTTCTCAGAGAACTGTAGTGTGCTTGAGACCAAGAATATCCGTCCTGCATATTATTGAGTCCCTTCCAAGCGTGCCTTTTTCCAAGTCTCCCCTCATACCGCGATTTAGGAGACCTATCTTCTTAAGGCCAGGAATGAAGTCAACACAAAACCCGATGACATCCTCTGTTTGATGGCCCATGGAGATGCTTCCTTCTGACCAAGCGCGGTTTACGGACATATTTCTTTAGGACTCTCATGAACCTCTCAAAGGGGTACATATTGTGTAGAAATACGGGGCCCGGAATGACAATCTCGTCAATTAGATGAACTAGGACGTGCGTCATGATATTGAAGAAGGATGGTGGGAACACCAGCTCGAAACTGACAAGACATTGCACCACATCACTCCTTAGACTTGGTATGATTTCTGGATCGATCACCTTCTGAGAGATTGCATTGAGGAATGCACATAGCTTCACAATGGCTAATCAGACGTTTTTGGGTAGAAGCCCCCTCAATGCAACCGGAAGCAGTTGTGTCATAATCACGTGGCAGTCATGAGACTTTAGGTTCTGAAACTTTTTCTCGCCATATTTATTATTCCTTTTATATTCGACGAGAAGCCAGTCGGGACCTTCATACTCAGCAGGCATTCAAAGAAGATTTCCTTCTCTTCTTTGGTAAGAGCATAGCTGGCAGGACCTTCATACTGCTTTGGAGGCATGCCGTCTTTTTCGTGCAAACGTTGCAGGTCCTCCCGTGCCTCAGCTATATCTTTTGTCTTCCCATACACGCCCAAGAAGCCTAGCAGGTTCACGCAAAGGTTCTTTGTCATGTGCATCACGTCGATCGAAGAGCGGACCTCTAGGTCTTTCCAGTAGGGTAGGTCCCAAAATATAGATTTCTTCTTCCACATGGGTGCGTGTCCCCCAGCGTCACTCGGAACAGCTAGTCCGCTAGGACCCTTTCCAAAGATTACGTGTAAATCATTGACCATAGCAAGTACGTGATAACCGGTACGCATGGCGGGCTTCTTCTGGTGATCTGCCTTGCCTTTGAAATGCTTGCCTTCATTTCGACATTGATGGTTGGTCGGAAGAAATCGACAATGGCCCAGGTACACATTCTTCCTGCAGCTTGCCAGGTATATACTATCGGTGTCAAGTAAACAGTGCGTGCATGCATGGTATCCCTTTGTCAGGCAGAGCATTCTCTGCCTTCCACTGCAGCAATTCCAGTACGGTACCGAGCTTTGTGTTGCCATCTTCGCAATTGGGGTACAACCCTTTTTTGTGGTCCTCTAACATGCGATCGGACTTCAGCTTCTCCTTTTGACTTTCGCATTGCGTCCTTGCATCGACAATGACCCGGCGGAGATCATCATCATCGGGCACATTGTCTGGTTCCTCTTGATCTTCATAATTGTCATAAACAATAAATGAACCAATAGTTATGAAAAGATAATATATACCACATCCGAACCATCGCACTATATAAGATGCAATAATAAAAGTAAGAAAATTATACAAGTGTCTATCTAAACATACAAGTAAGAATATTTTTCCTTTCAGAAAGAAGATAAGAACAAGAGGCTCACCACGGTGGTGCCGGCGATGAGATCGGCGCGGGTGATCGACGACGGTGAAGACGGGGACGGGGCGTGACAGACCGCTAAACCTAGACAAATATTGAGAAAAATGGATCTTGGCGGTCGAGCTTGGAGAGGAGAAACCTTAAGTAGTGTGGCTCGGGCATTCCATCAAACACCTTGTGTGCATAGGAGGTGAGCTAGAGCACCACTGCCCTCTCCCCTCGGCCGAAAAAAACAGAGCAATGTGCTCGCTCTTGCGCGAGGGGGTATATATAGGCACCACCATTGGTCCCGGTTGGTCCCATGAACCGGGACTAAAGGGTTGCCTTTGGTCCCGGTTCGTGCCACCAACCGGGACCAGTGGTGGTGGGCCAGGAGCGAGGCCCATTGGTCCCGGTTCGTCCCACCAACCGGGACCAAAAGGTCCAGACGAACCGGGACCAATGGCCCACGTGGCCCGGCCGGCCCCCGGGGCTCACGAACCGGGTCCAATGCCCCCATTGGTCCCGGTTTTGGATTGAACCGGGACTAATGGGCTGGACCGTCCTGGACCATTGCCCCCTTTTCTACTAGTGTAGGGTTCAGCAATGGCCACAACCAGCTGCCCACTATGGGCGCTGTTGCCATGGCTGCGGCCAGTACGGGTTTGTCGGTAGTGTGTCCGCCACAACAGAGTCGACGCACACATAAACCACACCATAGACGCCCGGTCATCATCTCCAACAGCAAGTGCTACTTCTTGAGCATGCGTTGGTTTTTCCTTTAAAGAGAAAAGGGTGATGCAGCAAAGTAGAGATAAGTGTATCCCTCAGTTGAGAACCAATGTATCAATCCAGTAAACGGAACACACAAGTCACCAATGGTTGCACCTACACGGTTACATGCAAGGATGAAATCTTATAGAGATAGGTATAGAAGATAAATAAAAGTACAAAATAAATTAAACGTAAATAAATTGCAGCAAGGTATTTTTAAGTTTTTGGTTTCGTAGATTCGAAAATAATATGATAAAAGATAGATCCGGGGGCCATAGTTTTAACTAGAGACTTCTCTCTTGAAAGAATGCATACGGTTGGTAAACAAATTACTGTCGAGCAATTGATAGAAAAGCGCAAAGTTATGATGATATCTAAGAAAATGATCATGAATATAGACATCACGTCCATGACAAGTAGACCTACTCCTGCCTGCATCTACTACTATTACTCCATACGTCGACCGCTATCTAGCATGCATCTAGTGTTTTATGATAACAAGAACGGAGTAGCGCCTTAAGCAAGATGACAAGATGTAGAGGGATATATCCAATCAATATGAACAAACCCCACCTTTTTATCCTTGATGGAAACAATACAAATACGTGTCATGTCCCCTTTTATCACTGGGAATAAGCACTGCAAGATTAAACCCATTACAAAGCACCTCTACCATGGCAAGAAAAATAAATCTAGTTGGCCAAACAAAATCAATAGATCGGGGAGAAATACAAACCTATCTTAATCATTTATAGAAGAGTTTAGAGAAGACTCAATAACATTCATAGATAAGAAGATCACATATCCACAATTCATTGGATCTCAATAGACGCACCGTAAAAGAAGATTACATTGAATAGATCTACAAGAATATCAAGGAGAACATTGTATTGAAGATCAAAGAGAGAGAAAAAGCCATCTAGCTACTAGGTATGGACCTGTAGGTCTGTGGTAAACTACTCATACATCATCGGAAGTGCAACAAGGTTTATGTAGAGGCCCTCCGTGATCGAACCCCTCTCCGATGGAGTGCCAGAACATGTCTCCAGATGGGATCTCACGAGGACAATAATTTGCGGCGGCGAAAAAGTATTTTTGGTGCACTCTCTGGTCTACGGGGAATATTTGGGTATTTATAGAAGAAGAATTAGGGTTAGAGGAGACTCAGGGGCCCACAAGCTTGCCGGGCGCGCTCCCTAGGGCCCACCCTGTGAGCTTGCACCAATCTGTGCTCCCCTGACCTCCTCCCAAACGCTCCTGGGTATCTCGTGGTCCAAGAAAATTAGTCAAAAAGTTTCATTCTGTTTGGACTCCATTTGGTATTGATTTTCTGTAAAAGCGAAAAACAAGGGAAAAACAACAACTGACACTTGGCACTAGGTTAGCAGGTTAGTCCCTAAAAATGATATAAAATAGCATAATAATACATATAAAACATTCAAGATGGATAATATAATAGCATGTAACAATAAAAAATTAGAGATACGTTGGAGACATATCAAGCATCCCCAAACTTAATTCCTGCTCACCCTCTAGTAGGTAAATGATAAAAACAGAATTTTTGATGTGGGACGCTACCTAACATGTTTATCATGTAATCTTTCTTAATGTGGCATGAATATTCAGATCCATAAGATTCGAAACAAAAGTTTAGTATTTACATAAAAATAGTACTTCAAGCATAATAAAAAGCAATCATGTCTTCTCAAAATATCATGACTAAAGAAAGGTATTTCTACAAAATCAAATAATCTTTTCATGCTCTATCTTCTTAACACAAAGTATTTAACATGCACAAGCCCGATGACAGGCCAAGCAATTGGTTCATACTTTTTAACGCGCTTCAGCTTTTTCAACTCTCACGTAATACATGAGCATGTGCCATGGATATAGCACTATGAGTGAAATAGAATATGATGGTGGATGTTTTGTGGAGAAGACAAAAAAGGAGAAAGTCTCACATTGAGGAGGCTAATCAACGGGTTGTGGAGATGCCCATCAATTGATGTCAATGCAAGGAGTAGGGATTGCCATGCAACAGATGCACTAGAGCTATAAGTGTATGAAAGCTCAAAAGGAAACTAAGTGGGTGTGCATCCAACTTGATTGCTCATGAAGACCTAGGGCACTTGAGGAAGCCCATCATTGAAATATACAAGCCAAGTTCTATAATGAAAAATTCTCACTGGTAATATATGAAATTGACAAAATAGGAGACTCTCTATCATGAAGAACATGGCGCTACTTTGAAGCACAAGCATGGAAAAGTATAGTAACACTGTCCCTTCTCTCTTTTTCTCTCATTTTTTATTTTTTTTATTTTTTTATTTTGGGCTCGTTGGCCTCTTTCTTTTCTTTTATTTTCTTTTTTATTTATCAAAATCCGGAGTCTCATCCCGACTTGCGGCGGAATCATAGTCTACATCATCCTTTCCTCGCATGGGATAATGCTCTAATAATGATGATCATCACACTTTTATTTACTTACAACTCAAGAATTACAACTCGATACTAGAACAAAAATATGACTCTATATGAATGCCTCCGGCGGTGTACCGGGATGTGCAATGATCTAGCATGACATGTATAAAAAATATGAGCAGTGGGCAAGCCACAAATACTATGTCAACTATGTGATATTGCAAAGCAATATGACAATGATGGTATGTGTCATAATAAACGGGAATGGTGGAAGTTGCATGGAAAAATATCTCAGAATGGCTATGGAAATGCCATAACAGGTTAGTATGATGGCTGTTTTGAGGAAGATATAAGGTGGCTTATGGGTGAAAGAGCGCATCATATCACGGGGTTTGATTGCACCGGCGAAGTTTGCACCACAACTCAAGGTGAGTAGGGGCAATGCACGGTACCGAAGAGGCTAAAAAAATGCAGGCGAGAGTGCGTATAATCATGAACTCAACATTAGTCATAAAGAACTCACATACTTATTGAAAAAGGTTATTATTCCTCGAAGCAAAGTACTACTATGCATGCTCCTAGGGGGATAGATTGGTAGGAAAAGACCATCGCTCGTCTGTGACCACCACTCATGAGCAAGATAATAAAAAATAAATCATGCTCCAATTTCATAGCATAATGAGAGACCATGCACGCATGCTTTGGGAATCACAAACCTTAACTCAAATATTCTTACTAAATGATAATTACTCACAACATGACTCTAATATCACCATCTTTATATCTCAAAACAAATGCAAGGAGTCAAACTTCTCATATATTCAATGATCTTCATGAAAGTTTTTATTATTTCCCTCTTGAATACCCATCATATTAGGACTAAATTCATAATCTAAGAAAATTGTCATACTATTTATAAGACTCTCAAAATAATATAAGTGAAGCATGAGAGTTCAATAATTTCTTCAAAATATAACCACCATCATGCTCCAAAAGATATAAGTGAAGCACTAGAGAAACTAGCTAGCTCAAAAAATATAAGTGGAGCACACAGAGTATTCTAATAAATTCACGATTAATGTGTGTCCCTCTAAAAACGTGTGTACAAAAAGGATGACGATGGAAAACTAAAAAGTAAATAAAGAAAATACTCATATAATACAAGACGCTCCAAGTAAAACACATATCATGTGGTGAACAAAAATATTGCCTCAAGTAACTTACCGATGGATCGTACACAAAAAGGGATGTCATCCGGGGCATCCCCGAGCTTAGATGCTTGGTTGTCCTTCAATATTACCTTGGGGTGCCATGGGCATCCCCAAGCTTAGGCTCTTGCCACTCCTTATTCCGTAGTCCATCGAAAGTTCACCAAAAACTTGAAAACTTCACAACACAAAACTCAACAGAAAACTCGTGAGATTGTTAGTATAATAAAGGAAATAACCACCTTTAGGTACTGTTGTAAACTCATTTCAATTTTATATTTTCATTATATCTACTGTATTCTAACTAAACCATGGTTCATACCCCCAGATACTACCCATAGATTCATCAAAATAAGCGAACAACACAATGAAAACAGAATCTGTCAAAAACAGAACAGTTTGTAGTAATCTAGACTTTAGCCAAACTTCCGCAACTCCAAAAATTCTGAAAAATTAGGAAAACATAGGAAATTTGTATATCAGTCTTGTATAAAACACTCAGATCAAAATCACGTTTATGTGAATTTTCAAAATTCCATAACTGAGCGCAAACGTTTTTGTTTTTCATCAGAATCGAATAAACTATCACCCAAATCAGCCCAAAGCTCTCACTTGGCTCACACACTAATTAGAACACTACAACACAATCATAATAGAAGCATAATTGCATATTTTTTGAAAAATAGAAGCAATAAAAAAATAAAATAAAATAAAATAGGGTTGCCTCCCGACAAGCGCTATTGTGTTATGCCCCTAGCTAGGCATATTGCATAGATCTACGTATTGTCATCTTTTGTATTCAATCCATAAGTGACCCTCATAATAGATTCATATGACAACTTAATTTTGTTTCTTGGAAAGTGTTCCATGCCCTTCCTTAACATAATTTGAAATCTAATGTTTCCTTCTTTCATATCAATAATTGCGCCAATCTTTCTAAGGAAGGTCTACCAAGAACAACAGGGCATGTAGGATTGCAATCTATATCAAACACAATAAAATCTATGGGCACATAATTCCTATTTGCAATAATAAGAACATCATTAATTCTTGCCATAGGTTTCTTAATAGTTGAATCCGCAAAGTGCAAATTTAAAGAACAATCATCAAGTTTATGGAAACCTAGCACATCACATAAAGTTTTTGAAATAGTGGAAACACTATCACCCAAATCACACAAAGTATTGCACACATAATCTTCAATTTAATCTTAATAGTAGGTTCCCATTCATCATAAAGCTTTCTAGGGATTGAAACTTCCAACTCAAGTTTTTCTTCAAAACTTTTCATCGTAGCATCAACGATATGTTTCGTAAAAGCTTTATACTGATTATAAGCATGAGGTGAATTAAGCATAGATTGTAATAATGAAATACAAAAAAAAATCAAAGAACAATTATCATAATTAAAATCCTTGAAATCCAAAAGAGTGGGCTCATCACTAGTTAAAGTTTTGACCTCGCCAAACCCACTTTTATCAATTTTTTCATTAGGATCTTCACCCTCCAAATTATTTGGATGCCTTCTTGCTAAAGTTGACTCATCTCTATTCCCTTCTTTATCAAGTTTTATATTAGCAAAAAAGATTCAATAGGAGTCACACCAATCACTTTAAGATCTTCATCATGATTATCACGAAAACTAGAAGAACATGCTTTTTCTAGCCATTCTCTCTTAGCTCGCATCCTAGCGGTTCTCTCGATACTTTCATTTATAGAAATTTGAATAGATTTCATAGAATCATTAATATTAAGCTGGGGTGAAATAGATATAATCTTAAAAGAATCAATCTCGTGAGAAATTCTAGCAACGCTTCTTGCCAAATCATCAATCTTAAGCAATTTTTCTTCTACCATAACATTGAAAATCTTTTGGGAGTTAATAAAATCTTTAATACTATTCTCAAGATCAGAGGGTATCTTATTATAATTTCCATAACAAATATTGTAGGAATTACCATAATTATTAGAGGAATTACTAGGAAACGGGCTAGGATTAAATTTGCCTCTATACGCGTTATTACCAAAATTGTTCCTACCAACAAAATTCACATCCATAGGTTATTCTCATTCAAAGTAGACAAAGGCATATTATTAGGATCAGTAGGAGCACTCTTCTAGCAATCAATTTCATAAGTTCATCCATCTTTCCACTCAAAGTATTAATTTCTTGAATAGCATGCATTTTTTTACTAGAAGAAGATCTTTCGGTATGCCATTGAGAGTAATTTGCCATAATATTATCTAGGAGTTTAGTAGCTTCTCCTCATGTGATTTCCGTAAAAGTACCACCCCCGGCGGAATCTCAAAGATTTCTTGATGCAAAGTTCAATCCAACATAAAAAATTTGTATGATCATCCATAAACTTAAACCATGAGTAGGGCAATTTCTTGTCATCAATTTCATCCTCTCCCATGATTGTGCAACATGTTCATGACCAGGTTACTTAAAATTTATTATATCATTCCTAAGAGAGATGATCTTAGAGGGAGGAAAATAAAAGCATCCTTACACTTATTCCATGAATCAATACTATTCTTAGGCAAGGACGATGAAAACAAATTTTTAGCACGATCTCGTAGTCAGAAAGGAAATAACTTCAGTTTAACAATATCATTATCCACATCTTTTTTATTTTGCATATCACACAATTCACCGAAAGTATTAAGATGGGATGCAACATCTTCATTAGGAGTACCAGAAAATTGTTCTTTCCTAAAAAGATTCAACAAAGCGACATTAATTTCATAAGATTCCGCACTAGTGGCGGGAGCAATCGTAGTACTAATAAAATCATTATTATTAGTGTTGGAAAATCACACAACTTAGTACTTTCTTGAGACATCATGACACAAGCAAACAAAAAGCAAACGAATAGACGAATGGAAAGAAGGCAAATAAAACTGCAAATATTTTTGTGTTTTTCTGAAAACATTTTAGAAGTGGGGGAGAGGAAAACGAGAGGAAAATGGAAAATAATGTAAATGCAAGAGGTGAGAGTTTATGATGTGTACTTGGTAGGCTTGATGTAGATCCTCCCTGGCAACGGTGCTAGAAATTCTTCTTGCTACTTCTTGAGCTTGTATTGTTTTTTCCCTTGAAGAGGAAAGGGTGATGCAACAAAATAGAGGTAAGTATTTCCCTCAGTTGAGAACCAAGGTATTAATCCAGTTGGAGGAACACGCAAGTCACCGATGGTTGCACTTACACAAACAAACAAATACTTGCACCCAACGCGATAAAGGGTTGTCAATCCCTTCACGGTTACTTCCAAGGATTATATCTAATAGAGATAGGTATAAAAGATAAATAAAAATGAAATATAAAGTAAAGGTAAATAAATTGCAGTAAGATATTTTTAGTTTTTTGGTTTTGTAGATATGAAAATAATACGATAAAAGATAGACCTGGGGGCCATAGTTTTCTCTAGAGGCTTCTCTCTTAAAAGAACGCATACGGTGGGTAAATAAATTACTGTTGAGGAATTGATAGAAAAGTGCAAAGTTATGACGATATCTAAGGCAATGATCAAGAATATAGGCATTACGTCCGTGAAAAGTAGACCGACTCCTGCCTGCATCTACTACTATTACTCCACACATCTACCGCTATCCAGTATGCATCTAGTGTATTAACTTAACAAGAACGGAGTAACGCCTTAAGCAAGATGACATGATGTAGAGGGATATATCCAATCAATATGAACAAACCCCGCCTTTTTTCCTTAATGGCAACAATATAAATACGTGTCATGTCCCGTTCTGTCACTAGGAATAAGCACCGCAAGATTGAACCCATTACAAAGCATCTCTCCCAAGGCAACAAAAATTAGTCTAGTTGGCTAAACCAAATCAATAGATCGGAGAGGAATACAAATATATCTTAATCATGCATAAAAGAGTTTAGAGAAGACACAAATAATATTCATACATAATCTGGTCATAAATCCACAACTCATCGGATCTCAACAAACGCACCGCAAAACAAGATTACATCAAATAGATCTTCAAGAACATCAAGAACTTTAGTTCAGACACTTAATGATTTCTCTGAAAGAAACTCCCCGTTGAGTTTTGCTCTGCTGTTATTTGCAGAGGAATCAATCAATGGAGGGTGACCTGGGCGAGGGGGTTGGCCTAGGGGCCTCTGGACTGGAAGGCGGAGAAGAGCGAGGGGCCGGATTCGAAGTGGAACCCTTGACGTCGAACGAGTGGGCGGCGCCGCCGGGAGGGGGGTTGTGGCTCTCCAGCACCACCACGTCCTGGACGTACCTTGCCAGCAGCCCCGCGCAGCAGAGCCCCCCGAGCCCGCTCCTGATCACCACCACGTTCGCCTCTGGCCTCTTCACCACCCTGAACGGAATGTAAAGACGACGACGACGATGACAACCAAAGTGATTGCCTGATGAGCTCTTACACGGTTTGAACGGCGAAGAGCCAGTGCGAGTGGAGGCTTAATGATTAATACCCGGGTGACGAGGGGCCGGTGGGGGCAGCCACGGCCTGGCAGCGCGCGACGGCGCCGACACGGCACGACAATGGAGAGGCGGCTGGTGGTTGGAGCGCGTGAGGGTGGTGGTGGGTCGGAGGGTGCATCGCGGGAGGCCAGTGCGGCGGAAGCCATCTCGTTCGGCGCTCTCGTCGCTGGTTAAGCGGAGGTGGCGCTCGAGTTTGGGTGGGCGAGGGATAGTCGAAAGAAGATGAAGGGGAGTGGAGCACATCAGTGAGTGAGGCAGGGGCTGGACACACATGGCGCCTCGCAGGCCTCTCTCACCTGACCTCCTGCTGCTGCTGCTGCTACCTGGCTTCCTTCAAGCCTTTGACATATTGCGTAATCTGGCGAGAAATGAAAACGATTTTATTTGAAAACCGAAGCTATCTAACAAGAAGGCAAAACAAATACTTCCTCGGTCCCATAATATAAAGGCATTTTTCACACTATAAAAATGAATTATGTAGTATATCCAGTATTTTTTTTGCGGGTCATGTAGTATATCCAGTTAACAAGAAGACACGAAAAACAGAAATGGACTAGATTCACGATTGGTGATTCTTTAAATTAACTTCTCAAAGCCTAGAAAAAGACCACAAATATGATTAAAAGAATATCCTCGGCACGACGATGATTTGTTACATGGTGTACACGCGTCGGCAGCTGAACAACGAGCACTGCCGGGAAGGCAAGGCATGAGTCTGTTGTCCTAATTTACTGTAATAGTAGAGGATCGAAAGGAATTCTTGGACGAGTCCTCATTTCTTCAGCCCTCTTTCTCATCCTCCAGCATATCATTTATCCGGATGCCTTTCATTCTCAAAGCTCTTCGCCATGTTCTTCACTGGGAACCACTATTTTAAGCATGAAATGAATATAGCATTGACACACTTTGTAACTAATCGTCTAATTATTGTGATGTGTAAGAAAACATATTATATTCAAGCTAAGGTGTAAGCGTGGAGTGTACAATATGAAATTCACGAGCAAAGAAGTGAAGGCTTTATATAGGTGAGGATGTTAATATGGGTGGGAAAGTGGGTGAAGAAATAATAGACGCCATGTATCGTGGGAGCAGAGATGAGTCGTACACTACTTATTGTATAGGGAAGTGATATGAAATTGATTTATTTCACACATCACATTTATAATAATATGTACACATCACAGCTATAATACTATTCACTAGATGCAGACTCGGGGCTTAGAATGGATATTAGATTGCGGAGGATACTTATCCAAAATTTCTTGAGAAAATATGTTTTCTCAAGAAACTTGCCAGGAGGCCCGCCCAGCAGAGCCCTTCGAGCCCGCTCCCGGTGACCACCACGTCTGCCTCCGGCCTCTCGGCCACCCTTGATGATCCAACGACGACGATGACGGTTCAAGTGATTGCTTGCTGTGCTCTTTCACGATGTGACCGGTGAAGAGCTGGTGCGAGGTGTCGGTAAAAAATAATACATACCGAGTCGCCACTGCCTGACAGCAAGCGGCGACGTCGACACGGCACGACACTGGAGCGGCGGTGGCTGCTGCTGCTGGGCACGCGCGAGGGTGGCAATTGACACGCGGAGGAGGAGAGGCCAATGTGGAGGAAGCCATCTGGCCCGACGGTCTCGTCGCCGCTGGAGCGAAGGTGGTGCACAGAGCAAGGTCACAAGTTCGGGTGGGAAGAGCGAGCACGAGTGGAGCACCTGATTGAGGTAGCGGCTGGGGACAAGTGTCGCCTTGCTAGCCTTTTTGCCCTCGTAGTTGAGCTCTCTCGCCCCACCTCACCTTCTTCTGCTCAAGCCTTTAACTTATTGCGTAATCTACCCTGAGAAATGAAATGATTTTATTTTTAAAAATAAATTTGTTTAACAAGAAGGCAAAACAAATTGTTGTATTTTTACAATAATCTACTGAACAAGAAGACACAAGACATGGAGATGGACCAAAGTCATGGTCGGTGGACCTATGAACTTCTAGAAACCTAGAAAAAGGTCAGAAATATGACCGAATATATCCTCTTGAACAAGAGAATCTGTTCGTTGACGTACAGCCGCCATGACAGGCACAAGGAGCATAGCCGGGAAGCCAAGGCATGAGCCTGCCGATGCTCCCAATCTATCTTAAAATAATATCGGACTGAAAGACATTACTGTCCGAGTCGAAATTTCTTCAGCCCACTCTCTCGTCCTCACATGTATCATTTGTCCCGATGCCTTTCATTCTCAAACCTTTCCACCATGCTCTTGACCAGGAACCACTATTAAGCATTAGATTACTATAGCACTGGCATGCTCTTTGTAACTAATTGTCTATTGATTTTATGTACAAGCAAACTTGTTAAAATTTATGCTAAGATGTGAGGCTGGGGTGTGACTATGAAATTCTCGAGCTGTTAAGCGAACGATTTATAGGCGAGTGGATGTTGCTATGGATGGGAAAGTGGTTGAAGAAGTAATGTACACCATGTGCCGTATCGTAAGCAGGACAAAGGAGTCCGGGAGTTCTATTTATTGTGTAGGTTAAGAATACGAAATTGATTCATTTCACACATCAATTACTTTCTTCATCTTAAAATAAGTGTCTTAACTTTGCACTGATTTTAATACAAAGTGTTGAGCCACTTATTTTAAGAGGGAGGAAGTAACTTATGCTTATCGGTTGCGGAGGGTACCTTTTATCTAAACTTTTGTGAGAAAATATGTTTTGTTCATAATGCCGATAGATGCTCACCCAGTTGCTATGGATGAAAAAACATAGTGCATTTAAATATAATAAGATGCAACATCAAGAGTTTAAGGCATGGAAGAAGCATGTCTGAAGTGAAAACAGAGTTCCCCTAAAAAAAGTGAAAACAGAGTTACCAGTGGAACATGTCTAAGGAAGATACATTATTATTGCAGTACAAGTAGTAGTAAACCAAATGTAAGAAACAACTTTTTCTAGAGGCCTGAACAATCAGCAGTTCCTGATATGCACGCATACTGTTTGATTGGGCGACACAAATCGGTTGCTCTTGACCCTGCAGATTTGGCACTATACCGAAGAGGCTACGATAGCTACTGGGCATGCACGAGGGTGGCAACTGGCAAGTGGCTGTGGCGGTGCCACGCGGAGAGGGGGGTGTCGTAGCTCTCCAGCGCCACCACGTCCTGGCCGTACCTCGCCAGGAGGCCACCGCAGCAGAGGCCCCGGAGCCCGCTCCCGATCACCACCACGTCTGCCTCCGGTCTCTCCGCCACCCTGAACGAAATGTAAAGACCACGTCGACGGTTCAAGTGCTTGCTTGACGCGCTCCTACACGGTTTGAACGGCGAAGAGCTGGTGTGAGTGGTTGGGTAATAATTGTAGGAGATTAGAGGATTGATGCAACTCACGATATATTGATCGGGTGCATATGCACGTATATATATAGGTACAAAGGTAGTCACGTCCTCAACTATACAAGGGAGGAGGACGGCTTGTGGTACAAGAAATATACATGCAATATACATATCTCAACACCCCCCCGCAGTCGAAGCATCGGGACGTCCGACGCAGAGACTGGAGCGAAAATCCTCGAAAGACGCCGTAGGCAACCCTTTGGTCATGATGTCCGCAAACTGTTGGGAAGTGGGGACATGAAGAACCCGGATGTGTCCAAGGGCTACCTGTTCCCGAACAAAATGAATATCGAGCTCAATATGTTTGGTGCGTCGGTGATGAACTGGGTTGGCGGAGAGGTACACAGCGGAGACGTTGTCGCAGTAGACAATGGTGGCCTTGGCGACAGGACAAGAGAGCTCAAGAAGAAGCTGACGAAGCCAGGAGCACTCTGCAACAACATTAGCCACTGCTCGATACTCGGCTTCAACACTGGAGCGAGAAACAGCGGGCTGTCGCTTAGACGACCAAGAGATCAACGACGGTCCAAGATAAACACAATAGCTCGAGGTGGAACGTCGCGTGTCAGGGCAGCCAGCCCAGTCAGCATCCGAGTAAGCAGTGATGTCCAGAGCCGTAGAGGCATGAAGAGACAAACCGAAATCCAAGGTGCCGCGGATGTAGCGAAGGACCCGCTTGACCGCATTCCAATGAGCATCACGAGGAGCATGCATGTGTAAGCAGACTTGCTGAACGGCGTACTGAAGCTCCGGGCGTGTCAAAGTGAGATACTGAAGGGCGCCCACAATAGACCGATAAAATGAAGCATCCGGAGCAGGTGATCCGTCGGTGGCAGAGAGCTTGGCCTTCGTGTCGACAGGAGTAGACGCGGGTTTGCAATTAAGCATCCCAGCGCGATCAAGAAGCTCATGAGCATACTTCCGCTGATGAAGAAAGAAACCATCCGCACGTCGAACAACCTCGATGCCGAGGAAATAGTGCAGAGGACCCAGGTCCTTAATGGCGAACTCAGCGCGAAGACGATCGGTAAGCTGTCGAAGAAGAGCACTAGAGCAAGCTGTCATGATGATGTCGTCGACATAAAGAAGTAAGTAGGCGGTAGCATCCCCGTGTTGGTAAATGAACAGCGAAGCATCGGAGCGAGCGGCGCGGAAGCCGAGTTGATGAAGAAACACTGCGATGCGCTGGTACCAAGCGCGGGGAGCCTGCTTGAGCCCGTACAAGGAGCGAGAAAGCAGGCAAACATGCTCCAGACGAGTGTCGTCGACGAACCCCGTAGGCTGCTGGCAATAGACCTGCTCCTCAAGGTGGCCATGAAGGAAGGCGTTGGAGACGTCCATCTGGTGCACCGGCCAGGCACGAGATACCGCGAGCTGAAGAACAGTGCGAATCGTCCCGGGCTTGACAACCGGTGCGAATGTATCCGTGAAGTCAACGCCAGCACGCTGTCGAAAACCTCGGACCACCCAACGTGCTTTATAGCGGTCGAGTGTGCCATCGGGATGAAACTTGTGCTTTAACACCCACTTCCCGGTAATGATGTTGGCGTGCCGGCGGCGGGGAACAAGCTGCCAAGTCGCATTGCGCTGTAGAGCCTCAAATTCCTCCTTCATCGCTGCATACCAAAGCGGGTCGCGAAGAGCCATACGAGCGGAGGTCGGAAGAGGCGACAGTGGCACCGTAGATGCCGGGCAAGCATACTCATCAGTAGAGTAACGGAGACTCGGCCGATGAACACCCATGCGTGCACGAGTAATAGGACCAGCAGGTGGTGGTGCAGTAGACGTAGAAGCAGCAGGAGCCCGGGGCGCGCCATGCACGGCCGGACGAGGCGACTGCCCTGACTAGGCTGGTGAGGGCGCCGGCGTGGCCAGCGAAGTGCCCGGGGCGGCCGGCGAATAGCCCGGCGTGGCCGGGGTGATCGGCGAGGCCGGCGAAGAGCCCGGCGTGGCTGACGAGCGAGGCGAGGCCGGCGAAGAGTCTGGCGTGGCCGGAGTCACCGGCGAGGCTGGCGAAGATCCCGGCGCGGCCGACGAGCCAGGCGAGGCCGGTGAAGAACCCGGCGTGGCCGGGTTGACCGGCGAGGCCGGCGAAGAGCAAGGCGTGGCCGACGAGCCAGGCGAAGCCGGCCTGGACTCCAACGAAGTCAGCAGAGGAGCTGGCGATGCTAACGGTGCACGACCCAAAGGAAAGGGTCCCAGTGCAACTCGTTGATGAGTAGAGCCAGCCAAGGGGTGATCATCTCCAGCAGGTGGCACCTCCGTTTGTTCCTGTGCAAAAGGAAAAGAGCACTCGTCGAAGTAAACATGCCTAGAGGTGATGACACGGTTAGATACCGGATCATAACATCGATAGCCTTTAGTGTTAGCCGGGTAACCGAGGAAGACACAAGGCAAAGAGCGAGGGGCAAGTTTGTGAGGGGCGGTGGCTGCGACACTAGGATAACAGAGGCATCCGAAAATGCGAAGACCGTCGTAGGATGGAGGAGACCCAAAGAGAAGATGATGCGGGGTGTAGTTCCAACGGACACGGCACGGACGTAGATTAACGAGGAGGGTGGCGGTGGCAAGGGCATCCGGCCAAAACCGGGGTGGCATGTAGGCGTGAAACAGAAGAGTGCGGACGCAGTCATTAAGAGTGCGAAGAACGCGTTCGGCCCGACCGTTTTGCTGGGAAGTGTATGGACAGGTTAACCGAAAGATGGTGCCGTGGTTGACGAGAAGTGTACGGATGGTGAGGTTATCGAATTCCTTCCCGTTGTCGGTTTGTAGAGCATGGATGGGACGACCGAACTGTGTAGACACATAGGAGAAAAAGGCGAGGAGGGTGGCAGCAACGTCAGATTTCCTACGAAGCGGAAAGGTCCATACGAAATGAGAGTAGTCATCGAGAATAACAAGATAATATAGAAAACCAGAATTACTTGTGATAGGTGACGTCCACACATCGCTATGAATTAATTCAAAAGGATAAGAAGCAACTGTCGAAGAAGAACTAAATGGGAGTCTAACATGTTTGTCCATGCTTGACAATAATTAATACGTACTCCGTCCGTTTCAAAATAGATGACCCAACTTTGTATTAACTTTGTACTAAAGTTAGTACAAAGTTGAGTTGTCTATTTTGGAACGGAGGAAGTACCAGGCTAGCGAGGGGCCCGTGGGGGCGTCCACCGCCCGGCGGCGCGCCATCGGAGCGGCGGCGGCTGCTGCTGCTGGGCACGCGCGAGGGTGGCGGGTGCCGCGTGGCGGAGGGCACGTCGCCGGGGAGGCCAACGCGGAGGAAGCCATCTAGGCCAGCGGTCTCATCGCCGGTGGCACACACGGCAATGTCACGAGTTTGGGTGGGGAGGAGGAGGCTGGAGTGGAGCTCGTGAGTGAGGCCACGGCTGGGTACACGTGGCGCCTCAGCTGCCTCTCTCCCCTTGCGGCTGAGCTGTCTCGCCTCCGCTGCTGCGTTGACTACCGTATTCTGCAACGAGAAATGGAAACCGATTTTTATTTAAAAATAAAGCTGTTTAATAATGATAATAAACAATGAATTATTATATTTTTTAGAAGAAGCCAGTTAACAAGGCACCAGAAACACAAATGGATGTATTACAGTAACGGTCGGTAGACCTATCAATTTCTCGAGGCCTGAAAAAAGGCCACAAATATGACTGAAAATATCCATGGCATGGCGATTGTTTGTCTGCTGTTTTACGTGTGCCAGCGACGCAACTAGGAGCACTGTCAGGAAGCCAAGGCATGAGTCTATCGACGATCCTAACATATCGTAATATCATACTATATGGGCATGGAATTCTGAACGAGTTGTCATTTCGTTTGCTCATTTTTTCGCCCTCTAACATATCATTTATCCCGATGCCTTCCATTCTCAGAGCTCTTCGCCATGTTCTTGACCAGGAACCGCTATTTTAAGCATTAAATGAATATATAACATTGACACACTCTTATCACTAGTCGTCTAATTTTTGTGATGTGTAAGAAAACCTATTGTATTCATGCTACGGTGTAAGCGTGAACTGTAGAATATGAAATTCATGATCAAACAAGTGGGGAGTTTATATAGGCGAGTGAATGTTAATATGGGTCGGAAAGTGGGTGAAGGAATAATGTACGCCATGTACCATAGCATAAGCAGTAGACCGGAGTCGGACATAACTTATTTGTGTAGGTCAATGATATGAAATTGGTCTATTTCACACATCAGTTATAATATATACACGTAAGCTTGTAGGTTGCGGGGATACTTTTCATCTAAACTATCTTGAGAAAATATTATCTGTTCATAAAGTGCGCATAGTGCAGAGGTCAGGGTTTCAACCTCCTTTTCGGAAAAATATATGCATAGATGAACAAAACATACGTAGCCGATTTAAATATAAGATGCAATTATCAAGAGTTAAGGGCGTGCAAACATGTCTAAGTTTCAAACCGATTCACCACTAGAACATGTCTCAAGAAGATAAATTATTCTTGCTGCAAAAGTAGTAATGAACTACATGTGAAAAAAAGATTTTTCCTTGAAGCCCAAACAACCAACTTTTCATGGCATGCACATGTACTTTTGAATGGCAACGAGTTGGCGAGAGTGATTGGGCGACACGGCTAGGGGCCTGCCACCACGCGGTAGATCACGACCGCCCAAAGTCTACATAGAAGAGGATGCGGTGGCTACTGGGCATGCGCAAGGGTAGCTAGTGGTGGTGGGCTGGTGGCGGTGCCGCATGTTAGGGAAGTCAGCAGAGCGGAGGTCTAGTCATCGTTGATGTGAAGGTCGCATGTGTTGCAAGGGTTTGAGCTTAGGTAGGCGAGGGGAGAGGATTTGTTGCACGCATGGGTTAGGGCACGCAACCCTCTTTTTCATTTGACTTTCGATTTACAATCTTTCATATTTTTTGAACAAAAAATCAAATTAAGTTTCGTTTGCATATTCGTGTTTCTGGTGACTAGGGCTTTCAAATTAGATCCATTTTGAAGACATTTTGATGAGTTTTTAAAATTTTGTTAACTTTCATCTTCTGAAAATTTGTACAAGCGATCGATAAAATCATAAGTTTCAGAACCTGTGACCAACAAAATCATAATTTTTTAGTGTCAATTTCGGAACTTGGTGAGAGCGTCCGAAAAAATTGTAAGTTTCAGAACCTATGGCCGAGTATGTTTCTGCAACTAAAACCTAAAACTTGTTGTGGCCTCATGAAGGATCCAACTACTTTATGGATCGCGGGCAATCAGACAGCTAGCACGGCTGGGCAGATGCGTGCTCCATACTTGTCTGTGGCAGAGCTAAATCTGGCATACCTCCTCTAGGGATCCTAAACTAGGCTTCATGGGACGATGATACCAGTGACACAAAATTCGCGCAGGTTTGTGCTCTTGGAAGAGACAAAACCCTACGTCTTGTATGTGTTTTATTGTGTTGGAGTGTGTACAGAGTACATGTAAACTACCAAGAGATTTCTGATATGTATCTACAAGCCAGGCCCCTCGGTTTATATGGCACACCGGGGGTCCTATGGTACATGTCTCAAGAAGAGTGGGTGCGAGTGGTTGGGTAATAATTAATACGTACCCGGGTGGAGGTGGGCCAGAGGGGGCGGCCACCGCCCGGCTGCGCGAGGCGACGCCGACATGGTGCCGCACCAGAGTGGCGGCGGTTGCGGCTGTTGAGCGCGCGCGAGGCTGGCGGCTGCTGCGCGGCGGAGGGAGCGGCGCCGGGGAGGCCAACACGGAGGAAGCCATCTGGGCTAGCGGTCACGTCTGCGAAGTGGAGGTGTCTCGCGTGGCAAGGTCATGAGTTTTGGGTGGGGAAGAGGGAGCAGAAGTGGAGTGAGGCAGCGGCTGGGTACACGTGTCACCTCAGCAGCCTTTCTCCCCTAGCGGCTGAACTCTCTCTCCTCACCTCACTTGGTGTTGGTGCCTGGTGGTGAGCTCTTTGACAAGAAGGTAAAACAAAAATAAATTGATTTCTTTAAAAAGTCAAGAAGGCGCGAGAAACGGAAATTGACTCAAGTCAAGGTTGGGTTGGTCGGTGTCCATATGAACTTTTCCAAGACTAGAAAAACATCCACAAATACATATGAAAATATCTGCGCACCACGACATTCTTCTCATTGCCGTACAAGTGCCATGATCAGAACGAAGAACATTGCTGGGATGCCAAGGTAGGAGTCTGTCGATGCTCCTAGCATATCATAATACCATACAGCATTGGAAACGCCTTCTACATGACTTGGCATTTCTTCGGCTGACTTTCTTATCCTTCTGCGTGTTATTTCTTCTGATGCCTTTCATTCTCAGAGTTCTTTGCCATGTTCTTCACTGGGGATCACTATTACATTAGATGAATATAGCATTGCCATGCTCTTATAACTAGCCGTCTAACTTCTGTGATGTATAAGCAAACTTGTTATATTCATGCTAAGATGTAAGTGTGGACTCTAGACTATGGAATTCACTGGCTAGCACCTGAAGGGTTTATATAGGTGTGTGGATTTTGCTATGGGTGGGAAAGTGGGTGAAGAAATAATGTACAACATGTTCCGTGAATACTCATAGTCGGGCACTACTTATTGTGTAGGTCAAGGGTACATAATTGGTTTGTCTCACACATTAATTATAATGGAGGAAACTATATTTTTCGTCATTGTGCTCTCTGGAAAGAATAGAAATCTCCCATCAACTCTAAAACTAGCAAAACTTAGTCCCTCAAGTAATTAAACAAAATTAGTTTAGCCATGCATAACGGTCAACATGTAATAACGGTCAAAATAAAAGAAGTTGACTTTGGCACCAAGTCAGCCCGACGGGTTTGTCCCGCATGTCATAAACGTGTTTAAATCGTCTAAACTGGCCATTTCTGAAAGTGGTAGCTTTTATTCACAAAAAAAAATTGATAGTTTTCGGTCACTTTTTTAAAATGCTAATTCAGTGGGACGCAAACCCCAAATGTTGTAGTTTTCTGTCAAACACTCCTATATCATGAAGTGCACGCACAATTCTTCAGCTCTAATAGAGAAAGATAAAATATAAGTAAATCTTTGATAAAGCCAAACTTTGCGTTTGGTATTGCAATGGGCTGGGATAGTACTTCTTGTCCACTTGTTTTTGCTTACTTAGTGTTTGTTTAACTTGTTTTCGCCTACTTCTAGTTGATTTTCAACAGTGGATTATAAAATAAACGTAGCACAACACAGTCCAACAACCACAAATACCAGAGCATTTTCAGATTTGACTCTTGCAAGTGTCAGCCTTCAGATAAATCATATTAATACGGGTGGAGTGTAGAATATGAAATTCATGATCAAACAAGTGGAGGGTTTACATAGGCGAATGGATGTTAATATGGGCGGGAAAGTGGGTGAAGAAATAATATACACCATGTACCATAGCATAAGCAGCAGACATTAGTCGGACACTATTTATTGTGTAGGCCAGTGATATGAAATCGATTTATTTCACACATCTGTTATGATATATACGCTTACGCTTGTAGGTTGCGGGGGACACTTTTTTTCTGAACTTTCTTGAGAAAATATGTTCTGTTCATAAAGTGCGCATAGTGCAGAGGTCAGGGGTTTCAACCTCCTTTTCGAGAAACAAAATTAAGCATAGAAACTTGTCCAACTGCTATGGATGAACAAAAACGTACATAGCGTATTTAAATATAAGATGCAATTATTAAGAGTTAAAGGCATGAAAACAAGTTTAAAACTGATTCGCCACTAGAACAATGTCTGGAGAAGATAAATTATTGTTGCAGTAAAAGTAGTAATGAACTACAAGTGACAAAAGACTTTCATTGAGGCATAAACAACCAGCTTTTCATGGCATGCACATGTATTGTTTGAAAGGCAATGAGTTGGCGAGAGTGATTGGGCGACACGGCTAGGGGCTGACCACCACCCGGTAGCTCGCGACCACCCTAAGTCTACACCGAAGAGGATGCTGTGGCTACTGGGCATGCGCTATGATGGCGAGTGGTGATGGCGGTGTCGCATGCAAGGGAAGTCGGTGGAGCAGAGGCCATCTTGTGGGGACGGTCTAGTCGTCGTTGATGTCAAGGTGGCATGTGTTGCAAGGGTTTGAACTTAGGTAGGCGAGGGGAGAGGATTTGTAGCACGACAGGGGTGAGGGCATGCAACCCCCTTTTTTCATTTGGCTTTCGATTTACAATCTTTCATATCTTTTGAACCAAAAGTTCAAATTAAATTTCGTTTGCATATTCGTGTTTCTAGTGACGAGGGATTGCAAACACTAGTAGAAAAAGGGCCATTTGTCCCGGTTCATAAGGCCCATCTGTCCCGGTTGGGGAACCGGGACTAAAGGGACGTCACTAATGCCTAGGCCTTTAGTTCGGTTCTTATACTAACCGGGACAGATGGGCCTCCACGTGGCCGGTGCTGCGAGCCCAGGCAGGAGGCCCTTTAGTCCCGGTTGGTGGCACCAACCGAGACCAATAGGCATCCACGCGTCAGTTGGTCAGGGGCTAGAGTTTTTGTTTTTTTTTTCTAAAAGGGGGGTGGATTTGGCGGTTTTGTATGGTTAGTTAAGGTGTTTCATATATTGTGTTAGGTAGCTAATTAATTAATAGAGAGAAGTGTCCTCTCTTATCTTCGTGCTTGGTCGACGGTATGTACTATACGTATAGAGAGGCCCTCAACATGCTAGCTAGTAAGAAAATGAAGGAAACCATTAAGTACAAAAGTTCGTCATGCATACTGAGAGAAGTGATCGACCTCTCCTTCTCCGAGAGATTGGTCGAACAACAAGTTTTCATATTATCTATCCGACGCTACTGGCTACATACATATACAATATGTAAGATCTCTTACAATCCCCTAGCATTTGAACTCAACTTCCACATGGTATTCTCCGGTTTTATTGATGACGTGGTCAAGAAAAAATCCCGCCAATTCCTCTTGAATTGCTTTCATGCGATCTTGTGGTAGGAGTTCATTCCGCATCTGCCACGTCTAATTTGAAGAAGGGGGTTAATACATATATATGAATGAAACTCAACAGAAATGATGGTGTAATAAAATGAAATTGTGAATATTATTGCTTACGCACTTCATATTGTCTTTCGGAGTAGCCCCGCTTATCTTTGCAAGTCGTGTTGTAGATGAACTCGCACACGTAGTATCCACAGTAATCATTCCCTTGTTCCTGCCACAAGCACTTTACGAGAAATAGAGGTCAATCAAACTGATAATGAAGCATTATAAATGACATTGATGAAAGTAGCTAGAATCAACGGGAGATGCGCGCAACTAGCTAGCTAGTAGTACTTACTTTCGGGTATGTATATCGCAGCTCCTTCGGCAGTCCCGGAGCTTCTGCGGTGAACTGTTTCCAAACCCTGGAAGACAAAGAAAATAATTATTACTTGAGATATCAGGACATGAACAAAAAGTTGCCGATATGGTGCGATAATGATCGATTGAACTTACTTGTTGAGAATTTTAGTCATGTTCGCATAGGTCTCGGGATCTTTTCGTCTCGAGTCTAAGACGGTTACTAGTCCCCGCTCAAGCTTAATCTCCAGGAAAATATAGTGGAAGCTGCGCACGCATGCATAACTCATCAATTACATTACTATAACCTCGCTCGAGTAATAAGGGAAACCGAATATGCACACGACAGTAACACTCACTTGAAGTTGTAAGGAAAGAGTATTAAATCTTTGTTTTGATTTATTAACAATGATTTGAGCAAGTTGGCCTCGGCCTCTTTGGCCCTCTTTTTAACCTAAAATTCATCTATGAGATTTGTGTTAATGAACCCAATATCATACATGTCTTCTTTTCTGCACTTGACGATCTTCAATCTGCATAATATAGTGAGGATAATTATAAATACATGCAATGAAAGAGCTGAGCTATATATAGAGACTTAATGACAGAAGTAGTACTTACAGACAGTAGCAAGTGACCGTTCATTTATCGAGGACCTTTTGATTGTAGAACTGGAAGACCTCCTCAAATGGAACAGTCAACAGATCAATTCCAACGAGGTCGTGCTCCTCTTTAACTCTCAGATACAAAGTATTCGTCCCCCCAGAATCTCTACAGGTTTTCATGTACCAATTATGGAATCTTCGCATCATCGTTGTTAGAGATTTTTCATCTTTGACGAGAGGCTTCCCGTACTCGTATCTGTGTTCGTCCACCTCCAAGAAATCATAATGTACATCGCCGGGCAGGTAATCTCCAAGATTTCTATAACCGGGCACCATCCCCGGAGCATTAGCGACGATGTCACTAGACACATTGAGTGGGGGGCACGATTGGTTCGCTTGTTCGCCGAGCTTGGCAATTTTTTTCCCAGCTGCTCGTCGCTCTTTTAACCTTTGATCACTGACAGTACTTCCCGACCGCTCCGTTTCGAGATATGTCTTTTCAGTAATGCGCTCATAGTTGGTTTTCGGCGGAGACTTTGGTGGTTTCCTCAGGGCATCGATAGTCGCTTTGCTTTCACTGCATCTACCTTCTCCTCCAAAGGTGGATGTCTCTCTGCTTTCACCCCTTCAAAGAATTCCTTCACTTCTTTTTGCATGATCTTCTTGTTTTCTTCCACGGTCATCTCGTACGGTAACTTCTCTAGAGGCTTGAGAGGTGGACCGTATCTGTATTGCCTCCCGCCTCTGGCTGTACTGCTAGACGCCGGAACAGACGGAGCGGCTGCGGCTGTCTTCCTTCGTGCTTGCTTACGAGGCGGAGGAGAAGGACTACAACGCGCCGGAGCAGCCGGGGCGGCGGCGGGTATCTTCCGCCATTGCTGGCGAGGCAGAGAAGGAGGAGGCTGGTGGCTGCTCGGGCGCGCCGGTGCAGGCGGAGAAGGAGGCGGAGTGCCGCCACGCACCGGAGAAGGAGGCTGAGTGCCCTGATCGTCACTCGCCGGAGGAGGAGGCGGTTGAGGAGGCGGAGTGCCCTGACTCGCCGGAGGAGGAGGCGGTCGAGGAGGCGGAGTGCCCTAACTCGCCGGAGGAGGAGGAGGAGACGGACACATCCAGTTCGGAAGGTTGATGAGCTCCTTCCGCCATAGGCATGGAGTCTTCAGACAAGAACCCAGCCGAGTCTCCCCTTCACCCGTAGGGTGGTTAAGCTGGAGGTCCTCAAATCCATTTGTGATTTCATCCACCATCACCCTAGCATATCCTTCTGGAATCGGTCGGTAGTGAAAAGTTGCGCCAGGTTCAGGAGGTGCAATAGAGCCAACAGCCGCCTTGACTTTCAATTCCATCCACTGCGTCATAAGGTGGCAATGCTGAGACTCCGTGATAGCATCTACGGGGTGATACGTGCCACCTCTTGAGCACTGCGTTGGATTTCCCCGAAGAGGAGAGGATGATGCATCAAATTAGCATAAGTATTTCCCTCAGTTTTTGAGAACCAAGGTATCAATCCAGTAGGAGACCACGCACAAGTCCCTCGTACCTACACAAAACAATAGCTCCTCGCAACCAACGCGATTAGGGGTTGTCAATCCCTTCACGGTCACTTACGAGAGTGAGATCTGATAGAGATGATAAATAATATTTTTGGTATTTTTGATAGATAGATGCAAAGTGAAAAGTAAAAGGCAAAGTAAAAACAAAGCAAGTAATAAAGTAATGGAGATTGATTTGATGAGAATAGACCCGGGGGCCATAGGTTTCACTAGTGGCTTCTCTCAAGAACATAGATTTTATACGGTGGGTGAACAAATTACTGTTGAGCAATTGACAGAATTGAGCATAGTTATGAGTATATCTAGGTATGATCATGTATATAGGCATCACATATGAGACAAGTAGATCGAAACGATTCTACATCTACTACTATTACTCCACTCATCGACCGCTATCCAGCATGCATCTAGAGTATTAAGTTAAAAATAGAGTAATGCCTTAAGCAAAATGACATGATGTAGAGGGATAAATTCATGCAATATGATAAAAACCCCATCTTGTTATCCTCGATGGCAACAATACAATACGTGCCTTGCTGCCCCTTCTGTCACTGGGAAAGGACACTGCAAGATTGAACCCAAAGCTAAGCACTTCTCCCATTGCAAGAACTACCAATCTAGTTGGCCAAACCAAGCGGATAATTCGAAGAGACTTGCAAAGATAACTCAATCATACATAAAAGAATTTAGAGAAGATTCAAATATTGTTCATAGATAAACTGGACCATAAACCCACAATTCATCGGTCTCAACAAACACACCGCAAAAAGAAGATTACATCGAATAGATCTCCACGAGAGAGGGGGAGAACATTGTATTGAGATCCAAAAAGAGAGAAGAAGCCATCTATATACTAGCTATGGACCCGAAGGTCTGATGTAAACTACTCACACTTCATTGGAGGGGCTATGGTGTTGATGTAGAAGCCCTCCGTGGTGGATGCCCCCTCCGGCGGAGCTCCAGAACAGGCCCCAAGATGGGATCTCGTGGATACAGAAGGTTGCGGCGGTGGAATTAGGTTTTTGGCTCCTCTTCTGATCATTTGGGGATACGTAGGTATATATAGGAGGAAGGAGTACGTCGATGGAGCAACAGGGGGGCCACGAGGCAGGGTGGAGCGCCCTAGGGGGGGCGCCCCCACCCTCGTGACCGCCTCTGTTACTTCTAGAGTAGGGTCCAAGTCTCCTGGATCACGTTCAGTGAGAAAATCACGTTCCCGAAGGTTTCATTCCGTTTGGACTCCGTTTGATATTCCGTTTCTTCGAAACACCGAAATAGGCAAAAAATAGCAATTCTGGGTTGGGCCTCCGGCTAATAGGTTAGTCCCAAAAATAATATAAAAGTGGAAAATAAAGCCCAATATAGTCCAAAACAGTAGATAAAGTAGGATGGAGCAATCAAAAAATATAGATACGTTGGAGACGTATCAGGCATCCCAAAGCTTAATTCCTGCTCGTCCTCGAGTAGGTAAATGATAAAAAAGAATTTTTGATGCGGAGTGATACTTTGGCATAATTTCAATGTAAATCTTCTTAATTGTGGCATGAATATTCAGATCCAAAAGATTCAAGACAAAATTTCATATTGACATAAAAAATAATAATACTTCAAGCATACTAATCAAAGCAATCATGTCTTCTCAAAATAGCATGGCAAAAAAAAGTTCATCCCTACAAAATTATATAGTTACGCTATGCTTCATTTCCGTCACACAAAGATGTTCCCAACTTCTATACCCCCGATGACAAGCCAAGCAATTGTTTCATACTTAAATAATCTCAAACTTTTTCAACCTTCACGCAATACATGAGCGTGAGCCATGGATATAGCACTATGGGTGGAATAGAATATGATGATGGGGATTGTGTGGAGAAGACAAAATAGGAGAAAGTCTCACATTGACGAGGATAATCAACGGGCTATGGAGATGCCCATCAATTGATGTCAACATGAGGAGTAGGGATTGCCATGCAACGGATGCACTAGAGCTATGAATGCTCAACAAAAGAAAACTAGTGGGTGTGCATCCAACTCGCTTGCTCATGAAGACCTAGGGCATTTGAGGAAGCCCATTGTAGAAATATACAAGCCAAGTTCTATAATGAAAAATTCTCACTAGTATAAAAAGACAACTTATGAGACTCACTACATGAAGAACAAGGTGCTACTTTGAAGCACAATATATGAGACTCACTACATGAAGAACAAGGTGCTACTTTCAAGCACAAGTGTGGAAAAAGAGATAGTAGCATTCCCCCTTTTTTTTGGGCCTTTTTTTCTTTTGGCCTTTCTTTTTATTTTTTATTTGGGCAATGCTCTAATAATGATGATCATCACACTTCTATTGATTACCGCATAAGGATTACAACTCGAAACTTAGAACAAGATATGACTCTATATGAATGCCTCCGGCGGTGTACCGGGATGGTGCAATGAATCAAGAGTGACATGTATAAAAAAATAATGCATGGTGGATTTGCCACAAATATGATGTCAACTACATGATCATGCAATGGCAATATGACAAAAGTAATGTATGTCATGATGATGATGATGGAAGTTGCATGGCAATATATCTCGGAATGGCTATGGAAATGCCATGATAGATAGGTATGATGGCTGTTTTGAGGAAGATATAAGGAGGTTTATGTGTGATAGAGCGTATCGTATCACGGGGTTTGGATGCACCGGCGAAGTTTGCACCAACTCTCAAGGTGAGAAAGGGCAATGCACGGCATCAAGAGGCTAGCAAAGGCGGAAAGGTGAGAGTGCGTATAATCCATGGACTCAACATTAGTCAAAAGAACTCATATACTTATTGCAAAAATTTAGAAGTCATCAAAAATCAAGTACTATGCGCATGCTACTAGGGGGATAGATTGGTAGGAAAAGACCATCGCTCGTCCCCGACCGCCACTCATAAGGATGCACAAGCCAGGAACACTTTATGTTTCAAATTTGTTACACAACTTTAACCATACATGCATGCTACGGGACTTGCAAACTTCAACACAAGCATTTCTCAAATTCACAATTACTCAACTAGCACGACTTTGATATTATCACCTCCATATCTCAAAATAATTATCAAGCATCAAACTTATCTTAGTATTCAATTCACTCAAAAGAAAGTTTCACATATCTTGAATACCAAGTATATTATCATTAAGCAAATTACCATGCTATTAACGACTCTCAAAATAATCTAAGAGAAGCATGAGAGATCAATAGTTTCTTTAAAACAAATCCACCACCGTGCTCTAAAAGATCTAAGTGAAGCACTAGAGCAAAAATTATCACGCACAAAAGATATAAGTGAAGCACTATGAGCGAAACTATCAAGCTTAAAAGATATAAGTGAAGCACATAGAGTATTCTAACAAATTCCAATTTATGTATGGCTCTCTCAAAAGGTGTGTACAACAAGGATGATTGTGGTAAACTAACAATCAAAGACGCAAATGATACAAGACACTCCAAGCAAATCACATATCATGTGGTGAATAAAAATATAGCTCCAAGTAAATTACCGATGGAAGTAGACGAAAGAGGGGATGCCTTCTGGGTCATCCCCAAGATTTGACTTTTTGGTGTCCTTAGATTATCTTGGAGGTGCCATGGGCATCCCCAAGCTTAGGCTCTTGCCACTCCTTGTTCCATAATCCATCAAAAGAATTCACCCAAAACTTGAAAACTTCACAACACAAAACTCAATAGATATCTCGTGAGCTCCGTTAGAGAAAGAAAACAAAAGACTACTTCAAGGTACTGTAATGAACTCATTCTTTATTTATATTGGTGTTAAACCTACTGTATTCCAACTTCTCTATGGATTATAAACTATTTTAGTAGCCATAGATTCATCAAAATAAGCAAACAACACACGCAAAACAGACCACGCATACCATTCTGACCCAGCCGGTTGGCTCCCCATGATCACGATGATGACGCTGTTTCTCCGTTCTGACCCAGCCATGTACGTATGCGTGATAGGCGTTAGAGACCCTGCCCGTATGTACGTACGTGGCCGTATTTTCTTTGTTGCACCCTCGCCATTGTACGTACGTGTACATGCTACGTGCGCGCCTCTACTACAACACGTGCGCGCCTCTACATCCACCAGTATATATGTACGTACACGTTCGCGACCAGAATGACAACGCTACTTACGCTTAGACCAGGTGGGTCCCGACTGTCAGGCACTTCCTTGCTTATGAAGATGTAGCTGGTGGGTCCCAGCAGTCAGGGGGGCGAATCATTTTGTTTTTTTTTGCCCGGACGCACTTCCTTGCATGCAAAGATGTAGCTGGTGGGTCCCAACAGTCAGGGGGGCGAATCGTTTTTTTTCGGACGCACTTCCTTGCATACGAGGATGTAGCTGGTGGGTCCCAGCAGACAGGGGAAACATTTTTTCGCGAAATACGGTGGCCCGGCCGGTGGGTCCCCGCTGTCAGGTGGAGGAATAATTATTTTGCGCGTAATAAGGAGGCACTTCCTTGCTGCGGCCGTGGACCCAGCTGTCAGCCTCTCCACGTACAGTCCACGTCCGATGGAAGCCATTCCTTAACCACGTTAACCACGCCGCGCCAAGAGCACCAGGGCGTTGGACGAGGGCGAGGCCTAGGAAGGGGACGACGCGGAGCCAGGGAAGACGCGGCAGTGGATGCCCACGCGTAGAGGAGTATGAGGGTTCACTCGTTCGGCTGTGGTGTGAGGCTGCCGTCGCCGCAGAATAACAGGGGGTGTGGGTGCGTAGAGGGATGGCCTGGCAGCGGTGGGAGTAGTAGGGGGCGGTGAGGCCCTCACGGCATCACAGCCGGCCACGGACGGCAGGAGCAGGCGGCACGACCGGCGCTGCTTTGGGCGGCTGGAGCAAGAAGACCAGAGGTTGAAGAAGCACTACGGCCGTTGGATGGACATCGTACGATCACTGGAGCTAGAATCATTCATATATTGACTAAAGTTGACAAAGGCCTCCGTCCCAGTGAACTTAGTAGGCCCACAAGTCATCCTCCCACCAAGGTTGGTCCTAGCTAGCAGGGGGTATTCATTTTTTTGTGCGTAATAAGGAGGCACTTCCGGTGGGTCCGAGCTGACAGCGGGGGGAACGTTTTTTTCGCGAAATACGTTGGCTCGACCTGTGGGTCCCAGCATTCAGGGGGAAACATTATTTTCGCGAAATACTGGTGGCCCGTTCAGTGGGTCCCAGATGTCAGGTGGAGGAATAATTATTTTCCGCGTAATAAGGAGGCACTTCCTTGCGGCTGCCGTGGACGCAGCTGTCAGCCTCTCCACATACAGTACTCTTCCGATGGAAGTCGGTCGTTGACCTCATTGACCATGCCGCGACGAGAGCACCACGGCGGTGGACAACGGCGAGGCCTAGGAAGGGGACAACAGGGAGCCGGGGAAGACGCGGCAGCGGAAGCCCGCGCGGAGAGGAGTACGAGGGTTCACCGGTTCGGCTGCGGTGTGAGGCTGCCGTCGCCGCAGAATAACAGGGGGTGTGGGTGAGTAGAGGGATGCCCTGGCCAGCGGTGGGAGTAGTAGGGGCGGTGAGGCCTGCGCGGCAGCACAACCGGCCACGGGAGGCGGGAGCAGGCGGTCCCGCCGGCGCTGCTTTGGCGGCTGGAGCAAGAAGATCAGAGATTGAAGAAACACGACGGCCGTTGGATTGACATCCAACGGTTACGTCTGCTAGAATCGTTTGTTGACGTAGTATATAATAACTAAAAAAATCTTGCATACGCGTCAACTAAACAGGCCCACAAGTCAGACCACTCCCTCTTTTTTTAATAATTTATATATAGTTCATGGCAACTTCTTATGCAATTTATTGCAGTCGTTTTTTTTGGTTGGCCAGGGCCAATTTCGCATATTTCTGTGGGTTCAAAACTATTTTTAATACCGAAATGTCGAGCCAGATTTAAAGTACTTTGAAGATATATTTGAATTAGGTTAATGCCCAGTGAAATATGAATCTGAAAATGTGAAAAAAACAGAAATTATAAAGTAATTGCCAATTTGTCATCTGTTTTTATATTTACAACCCATTTCATATTACTTTCAAGGCGTAGAAAAATAAGTAGGCCTGGAGTGGGTATTCTTCAGAAAAAATAAATAGGGCTCATTTGCATAAAGAAAAAATAGCTGGGCTGGTCACATGGTGAACATAAAATATAAGCCTGGGCTAGACGGGCCACAGCCCAGTTCAAACCCTGCTCCGTCTCAACAATACCAAACAAAAAAATACTGCTCGAGTAGCTACGTCCCAGGTGTCAGCCGATCTTGTGTTGTTCTCTTGTCTATTGACTATATATGCTCACAATGTCGTGGGTCCCAGATGTCAGGAAAACACTAGGAGGAAGCATTTTATTTTTCCATACGCTGACATGATGGGCCCCTACTGTCATCCTCTCCATGTACTTCTGCCGATTCCTATTGTTTGTTGACCATGTTGACAACGCGAGAGGGTGGCGCCGCGGCGAGCGCACCAAAGCACGCGGAGGACGTCGATGTTAACGATTTAGGAGACGGTGGGGCGGCGATGCGTGCGTTGAGGCGCAGCCAGGCGTGGGAGACGGAAGCAGGCAGCCTCGCCGGCGCTGGTTTGGTTTTGGCGGCTGGAGGAAGACATGACTAAAGAAACACGACAAACTATAAAAGCAGCAGGAGTACTTAACAACCTTAACTGAAACCAGCAGGGGCACTTAACAACCAAAGCTAAAAGTAGTATGAGTACTTATACAAGTTCAACAGTACAAAGCACGCCTTGAACAGTGCTACTTTTCCTACAGGCTATAGTTAATCGGCTCGTGTTCGACCTTTCGGTCTCCGTGTTCCAAGGCCATGTCTGTACATGCTAGGCTCGTCAAGTTAACCCTAAGTGTTTTGCATGTGTAAATGTCTTACACCCGTTGTATGTGAACGTAAGGATCTATCACACCCGATCATCACGTGGTGCTTCAAAACGACGAACTGTAGCAACGGTGCACAGTTAGGGGAGAACACTTCTTGAAACTGTTGTGAGGGATCATCTTATTTACTACCGTTGTCCTAAGTAAACAAGATGCATAAACATAATAAACATCACATGCAATTATATAGTTGTGACATGATATGGCCAATATCATATAGCTCCATTGATCTCCATCTTCGAGGCTCCATGATCATCTTGTCACCGGCTTGACACCATGATCTCCATCATCATGATCTCCATCATCGTGTCTTCATGAAGTTGTCACGCCAACGACTACTTCTACTTCTATGGCTAACGCGTTTAGCAATAAAGTAAAGTAGTTTACATGGCGTTCTTCAATGACACGCAGGTCATACAAAAAATAAAGACAACTCCTATGGCTCCTGCCGGTTGTCATACTCATCGACATGCAAGTCGTGAATCCTATTACAAGAACATGATCTCATACATCATAATTCATCATTCATCACAACTTCTGGCCATATCACATCACATTATCAATCGCTGCAAAAACAAGTTAGACGTCCTCTAATTGTTGTTGCATCTTTTACGTGGCTGCAATTGGGTTCTAGCAAGACCGTTTTCTTACCTACGAATAACCACAACGTGATTTTGTCAACTTCTATTTACCCTTCATAAGGACCCTTTTCATCGAATCCGCTCCAACTAAAGTGGGAGAGACAGACACCCGCCAGCCACCTTATGCAACTAGTGCATGTCAATCGGTGGAACCGGTCTCACGTAAGCGTACGTGTAAGGTTGGTCCGGGCCGCATCATCCCACAATATCGCTGAAGCAAGAAAAGACTAGTAGTGGCAAGCAAGTTGACAAGATCCACGCCCACAACAAAATTGTGTTCTACTCGTGCATTAGAGAACTACACATAGACCTAGCTCATGATGCCACTGTTGGGGAACGTTGCAGAAAATTAAAATTTTTCTTACGGTTTCACCAAGATCCATCTATGAGTTCATCTAAGCAACGAGTCAAGGGAGTGAGTTTGCATCTACATACCACTTGTAGATCGGGTGCGGAAGCGTTCAAGGGGATGGTGATGATGGAGTCGTACTCGCCGTGATTCAGATCACCGATGACCAAGTGCTGAACGGACAGCACCTCCGCGTTCAACACACGTACGGGACGGGAGACGTCTCCTCCTTCTTGATCCAGCAAGGGGGAAGGAGAGGTTGATGATGATCCAGCAGCACGACGGCGTGGTGGTGGATGCAGCAGAACTCCAGCAGGGCTTCGCCAAGCGACTACGGGAGGAGGACGAGGTGTAGCAGGGGGAGGGAGGCGCCAAGCACAAGGGTGCGGCTTCCTCCCCCCTGCCCTCCTTTATATAGGCCCCCAGGGGGGGGGGCGGCCCTGGGAGATTGAATCTCCCAAGGGGGCGGCGGCCAAGGGGGGAGGAGTGCCCCCCAAGGCATGTGGTGCGCCCCCCACCCTAGGGTTTCAACCCTAGGCGCAGGGGGTGGGCCTAGGGGGGCGCACCAGCCCACTATGGGCTGGCTCCCCTCCCACTTCAGCCCATGGGGCCCTTCGGGATAGGTGGCCCCACCCGGTGGACCCCCGGGACCCTTCCAGTGGTCCCAGTACATTACCGGGTGACCCCGAAACTTTCCCGATGGCCGAAATACCACTTCCTATATATAATTCTTTACCTCCGGACCATTCCGAAACTCCTCGTGACTTCCGGGATCTCATCCGGGACTCCGAACAACATTCGGTATGCTGCATACTCATATTCATACAACCCTAGCGTCACCGAACCTTAAGTGTGTAGACCCTACGGGTTTGGGAGACACGCAGACATGACCGAGACGACTCTCGGGCAATAATCAACAGCGGGATCTGGATACCCATGTTGGCTCCCACATGCTCCTCGATGATTTCATCGGATGAACCACGATGTCGAGGATTAAACAACCCCGTATACAATTCCCTTTGTCAAACGGTATGTTTCTTGCCCGAGACTCGATCGTCGGTATCCCAATACCTTGTTCAGTCTCGTTACCGGCAAGTCACTTTACTCGTACCGTAATGCATGATCCCGTGATCAACCACTTGGTCACTCTGAGCTCATTATGATGATGCATTACCGAGTGGGCCCAGAGATACCTCTCCGTCATACGGAGTGACAAATCCCTGTCTCGATCCGTGTCAACCCAACAGACACTTTCGGAGATACCTGTAGTGCACCTTTATAGTCACCCAGTTATGTTGTGACGTTTGATACACCCAAAGCACTCCTACGGTATCCGGGAGTTACACGATCTCGTGGTCGAAGGAAGAGATACTTGACATTGGAAAAGCTCTAGCAAACGAACTACTCGATCTTTATGCTATGCTTAGGACTGGGTCTTGTCCATCACATCATTCTCCCAATGATGTGATCCCGTTATCAACGACATCCAATGTCCATAGCCAGGAAACCATGACTATCTGTTGATCACAACGAGCTAGTCAACTAGAGGCTCACTAGGGACATATTGTGGTCTATGTATTCACACGTGTATTACGATTTCCGGATAATACAGTTATAGCATGAATACAAGACAATTATCATGAACAATGAAATATAATAATACTTTTATTATTGCCTCTAGGGCATATTTCCAATAGAACTCACATACTTATTGAAAAAGGTTATTATTCCTCGAAGCAAAGTACTACTATGCATGCTCCTAGGGGGATAGATTGGTAGGAAAAGACCATCGCTCGTCTCTGAGCACCACTCATGAGGAAGATAACAAAAAATAAATCATGCTCCAATTTCATAGCATAACGAGAGACCATGCGCGCATGCTTCGGGAATCACAAACCTTAATACAAATATTCTTACTAAACGATAATTACTCACAACATGAATCTAATATCACCATCTTTATATCTCAAAACAAATGCAAGGAGTCAAACTTCTCATATATTCAATGATCTTCATGAAAGTTTTTATTATTTCCCTCTTGAATACCCATCATATTAGGACTAAATTCATAATCTAAGAAAATTGTCATACTATTTACAAGACTCTCAAAATAATATAAGTGAAGCATGAGAGTTCAATAATTTCTTCAAAATATAACCACCATCGTGCTCCAAAAGATATAAGTGAAGCACTAGAGCAACTACCTAGCTCAAAAAAAAAAGGTGGAGCACGCACAGTATTCTAATAAATTCACGATTAATGTGTGTCCCTCTCAAAACGTGTGTACAACAAGGATGACTATGGCAAACTAAAAAGTAAATAAAGCAAATACTCATATAATACAAGACGCTCCAAGCAAAACACATATCATGTGGTGAATAAAAATATAGCTTCAAGTAACTTACCGATAGATCGTACACAAAAAGGGATATCATTCTGGGCATCCCCGAGCTTAGATGCTTGGTTGTCCTTCAGTATTACCTTGGGATGCCATGGGCATCCCCAAGCTTAGTATCTTGCCACTCCTTATTCCGCAGTCCATGGAAAGTTCACCAAAAATTTGAAAACTTCACAACACAAAACTCAACAGAAAACTCGTGAGACTGTTAGTATAATAAAGGAAATCACCACCTTTAGGTACTGTTGTAAACTCATTCCAATTTTATATTTTCATTATATCTACTGTATTCTAACTAAACCATGGTTCATACCCCCAAATACTACCCATAGATTCATCAAAATAAGCGAACAACACAATGAAAACAGAATCTGTCAAAAACAGAACAGTTTGTAGTAATCTGGACTTTAGCCAAACTTCCGCAACTCCAAAAATTCTGAAAAATTAGGACAACATAGGAAATTTGTATACCGGTCTTGTATAAAACAATTAGATCAAAATCATGTTTATGCGAATTTTCAAAATTCCATAACTGAGCGTAAAAGTTTTTGTTTTTCATCAGAATCGAATCAACTATCACCCAAATCAGCCCAAAGCTCTCACTTGGCTCACACACTAATTAGAACACTAGCACACAATCATAATAGAAGCATAATTGCATATTTGTTGAAAAAGAGAAGCAAAAACAAAAATAAAATAAAATAAAATAGGGTTGCCTCCCGACAAGCGCTATTGTGTTATGCCCCTAGCTAGGCATATTGCATAGATCTAGGTATTGTCATCTTTTATATTCAATCCATAAGTGACCCTCATAATAGATTCATATGACAACTTAATTTTGTTTCTTGGAAAGTGTTCCATGACCTGCCTTAACGGAAATTGAAATCTAATGTTTCCTTCTTTCATATCAATAATTGTGCCAATCTTTCTAAGGAAAGGTCTACCAAGAACAACAGGGCATGTAGGATTGCACTCTATATCAAACACAATAAAATCTACGGTGACATAATTCCTATTTGCAATAACAAGAACATCATCAATTCTTCCCATAGGTTTCTTAATAGTTGAATCCGCTAAGTGCAAATTTAAAGAACAATCATCAAGTTTATGGAAACCTAGCACATCACATAAAGTTTTTGAAATAGTGGAAACACTATCACCCAAATCACACAAAGCATTGCACTCCTAATCTTCAATTTAATCTTAATAGCAGGTTCCCGTTCATCATAAAGCTTTCTAGGGATTGAAACTTCCAACTCAAGTTTTTCTTCAAAACATTTCATCGTAGCATCAATGATATGTTTAGTAAAAGCTTTATATTGATTATAAGCATGAGGTGAATTAAGCATAGATTGTAACAATGAAATACAAAAAATCAAAGAACAATTATCATAATTAAAATCCTTGAAATCCAAAAGAGTGGGCTCATCACTAGTTAAAGTTTTGACCTCGCCAAACCCACTTTTATCAATTTTTTCATTAAGATCTTCACCCTCCAAATTATTTGGATGCCTTCTTGCTAAAGTTGACTCATCTCTATTCCCTTCTTTATCAAGTTTTATATTAGCAAAAAAGATTCAATAGGAGTCACACAAATCACTCTAAGATCTTCATCATGATTATCGCGAAAACTAGAAGAACATGCTTTTTCTAGCCATTCTCTCTTAGCTCGCATCCTAGCGGTTCTCTCCATACTTTCATTTATAGAAATTTGAATATATTTCATAGAATCATTAATATTAATCTTGGGTGACATAGATTTTCTTAAAAGAATCAATCTCATGATAAATTCTAGGAACGTTTCTAGCCAAATCATCAATCTTAAGCAATTTTTCTTCTACCATAACATTGAAAATCTTTTGGGAGTTAATAAAATATTTAATACTATTCTCAAGATCAGAGGGTATCATATTATAATTTCCATAAGAATTATTGTAGGAATTACCAAAATTATTAGAGGAAGTACTAGGAAACGGTCTAGGATTAAATTTGCCTCTATACGCGTTATTACCAAAATTGTTCCTACCAACAAAATTCACATCCATAGGTTATTCTCATTCAAAGTAGACAAAGGCATATTATTAGGATCAGTAGGAGCACTCTTGCTAGCAATCAATTTCATAAGTTCATCCATCTTTCCACTCAAAGTATTAATTTCTTCAATAGCATGCATTTTTTTACTAGTAGAAGATTTTTCGGTATGCCATTGAGAGTAATTTTCCATAATATTATCTAGGTGTTTAGTAGCTTCTCCTAATGTGATATCTGTAAAAGTACCACCCCCGGCGGAATCTCAAAGATTTCTTGATGCAAAGTTCAATCCAACATAAAAAAATTGTATGATCATCCATAAACTTAAACCATGAGTAGGGCAATTTCTTATCATCAATTTCATTCTCTCCCATGATTGTGCAACATGTTCATGACCAGGTTACTTAAAATTCATTATATCATTCCTAAGAGAGATGATCTTAGCAGGAGGAAAATAAAAGCATCCTTACACTTATTCCATGAATCAATACTATTCTTAGGCAAGGACGATGAAAACAAAGTTTTAGAACGATGTCGTAGTCAGAAAGGAACTAACTTCAGTTTAACAATATCATTATCCACACCTTTTTTTTTCTTTTGCATATCACACAATTCACCGAAATTATTAAGATGGGATGCAACATCTTCATTAGGAGTACCAGAAAATTGTTCTTTCCTAAAAAAGATTCAACAAAGTGACATTAATTTCATAAGATTCCACACTAGTGGCGGGAGCAATCATAGTACTAATAAAATCATTATTATTAGTGTTGGAAAATCACACAACTTAGTACTTTCTTGAGACATCATGACACAAGCAAACAAAAAGCAACCGAAGAGACGAATGGAAAGAAGGCTAATAAAACGGCAAATATTTTTGTGTTTTTCTGAAAACGTTTTAGAAGTGGGGGAGAGGAAAACGAGAGGAAAATGGAAAATAATGTAAATGCAAGAGGTGAGAGTTTATGATGTGTGCTTGGTAGGCTTGATGTAGATCCTCCCTGGCAACGGTGCTAGAAACTCTTTTTGCTACTTCTTGAGCTTGTGTTGTGTTTTCCCTTGAAGAGGAAAGGGTGATGCAACAAAATGGAGATAAGTATTTCCCTCAGTTGAGAACCAAGGTATTAATCCAGTAGGAGTAACACGCAAGTCACCGATGGTTGCACTTACACAAACAAACAAATACTTGCACCCAACGCGATAAAGGATTGTCAATCCCTTCACGGTTATTTCCAAGGATTAGATCTGATAGAGATAGGTATAAAAGATAAATAAAAATGAAATATAAAGTAAAGGTAAATAAATTGCAGTAAGATATTTTTGGTTTTTTGGTTTTGTAGATATGAAAATAATACGATAAAAGATAGACCTGTGGGCCATAGTTTTCTCTAGAGGCTTCTCTCTTAAAAGAACGCATACGGTGGGTAAACAAATTACTGTTGAGGAATTGATAGAAAAGCGCAAAGTTATGACGATATCTAAGGCAATGATCATGAATATAGGCATTACGTCCGTGAAAAGTAGACCGACTCCTGCCTGCATCTACTACTATTACTCCACACATCTACCGCTATCCAGCATGCATCTAGTGTATTAACTTAACAAGAACGGAGTAACGCCTTAAGCAAGATGACATGATGTAGAGGGATATATCCAATCAATATGAACAAACCCCGCCTTTTTATCCTTAATGGCAACAATATAAATACATGTCATGTCCCGTTCTGTCACTAGGAATAAGCACCGCAAGATTGAACCCATTACAAAGCACCTCTCCCAAGGCAACAAAAATCAGTCTAGTTGGCTAAACCAAATCAATAGATCGGAGAGGAATACAAATATATCTTAATCATGCATAAAAGAGTTTAGAGAAGACACAAATAATATTCATACATAATCTGGTCATAAATTCACAAACGCACCGCAAAATAAGATTACATCGAATAGATCTTCAAGAACATCAAGAACATTAGTTCAGACACTTAATGGTTTCTCTGAAAGAAACTCCCAGTTAAGTTTTGCTCTACTGTTATTTGCGGAGGAATCAATCAATGGAGGGTGACCTGGGCGAGGGGGTTGGCCTAGGGGCCTCTGGACTGGAAGGCGGAGAAGAGCGAGGGGCCGGAGTCGAAGTGGAACCCTTGACGTCGAACAAGTGGGCGGCGCCGCCGGGAGGGGGGTTGTGGCTCTCCAGCACCACCACGTCCTGGTCGTACCTTGCCAGTAGCCCCGCGCAGCAGAGCCCCCCGAGCCTGCTCCTGATCACCGCCACGTCCGCCTCTGACCTCTTCGCCAACCTGAATGGAACATAAAGACGACGAAGAGGATGACAACCAAAGTGATTGCCTGATGAGCTCTTACACGGTTTGAACGGCGAAGAGCCAGTGCGAGTGGAGGGTTAATGATTAATACGTACCCGGGTGACGAGGGGCCGGTGGGGGCAGCCATGGCCCGGCAGCACGCGACGGCGCCGACACAGCACGACAATGGAGCGGCGGTTGGTGGTTGGAGCGCGTGAGGGTGGTGGCGGGTCGGAGGGTGCATCGCGGGAGGCCAGTGCGGCGGAAGCCATCTCGTCCGGCGCTCTCGTCGCTGGTTAAGCGGAGGTGGCGCTCGAGTTTGGGTGGGCGAGGGCTAGTCGGAAGAAGATGAAGGGGAGTGGAGCACATCAGTGAGTGAGGCAGGGACTGGGCACACGTGGCGCGTCGCAGGCCTCTCTCACCTGACCGCCTCCTCCTGCTGCTGCTACCTGGCTTCCTTCAAGCCTTTGACATATTGCGTAATCTGGCGAGAAATGAAAACGATTTTATTTGAAAGCCGAAGGTATCTAACAAGAAGGCAAAACAAATACTTCCTCGGTCCCATAATATAAAGGCATTTTTCACACTATAAAAATGAATTATGTAGTATATCCAGTATTTTTTTTGCGGGTCATGTAGTATATCCAGTTAACAAGAAGACACGAAAAACAGAAATGGACTAGATTCATGATTGGTGATTCTTTAAATTAACTTCTCAAAGCCTAGAAAAAGACCACAACTATGATTAAAAGAATATCCTCGGCACGACGATGATTTGTTACATGGTGTACTCGCGTCGGCAGCTGAACAACGAGCACTGCCGGGAAGGCAAGGCATGAGTCGGTTGTCCTAATTTACTGTAATATCATAGAGGATCGAAAGGAATTCTTGGACGAGTCCTCATTTCTTCTGCCCTCTTTCTCATCCTCCAGCGTATCATTTATCTGGATGCCTTTCATTCTCAAAGCTCTTCGCCATGTTCTTCACTGGGAATCACTATTTTAAGCATGAAATGAATATAGCATTGACACACTTTGTAACTAATCGTCTAATTATTGTAATGTGTAAGAAAACATATTATATTCAAGCTAAGGTGTAAGCGTGGAGTGTAGAATATGAAATTCACGAGCAAAGATGTGAAGGCTTTATATAGGCGAGGATGTTGATATGGGTGGGAAAGTGGGTGAAGAAATAATAGACACCATGTATCGTGGAAGCAGAGATGCGTCGGACACTACTTATTGTATAGGGAAGTGATATGAAATTGATTTATTTCACACATCACATTTATAATAATATGTACACATCACAGCTATAATACTATTCACTAGATGCAGACTCGGGGCTTAGAAATGGATATTGATTGCGGAGGATACTTTTTATCCAAAATTTCTTGAGAAAATATGTTTTCTCAAGAAACTTGCCAGGAGGCCCGCCCAGCAGAGCCCTTCGAGCCCGCTCCCGGTGACCACCACGTCTGCCTCCGGCCTCTCGGCCACCCTTGATGATACAACGACGACGATGACGGTTCAAGTGATTGCTTGCTGTGCTTTTTCACGATGTGAACTGTGAAGAGCTGGTGCGAGGTGTCGGTAAAAAATAATACGTACCGAGTTGCCACCGCCCGACAGCAAGCGGCGACGTCGACACGGCACAACATTGGAGCGGCGGTGGCTGCTGCTGCTGGGCACGCGCGAGGGTGGCAATTGACACGCGGAGGAGGAGAGGCCAATGTGGAGGAAGCCATCTGGGCTGACGGTCTCGTCGCCGCTGGAGCAAAGGTGGTGCACAGAGCAAGGTCACAAGTTCGGGTGGGAAGAGGGAGCACGAGTGGAGCACCTGATTGAGGTAGCGGCTGGGGACAGGTGTCGCCTTGCTAGCCTTTTTGCCCTCGTAGTTGAGCTCTCTCGCCCCACCTCACCTTCTTCTGCTACTATTGGAGTAGTTGGTATGTATGAGCGTTTGCGTCTATACTGATGTTCAAAAAAAAAAGAAACAAAAATGGAATGGAGTCACGTTGGGCGGACGTTTTTTAAAAAGTGAAATATATTAATATCAAGTACACCCAGCCTCTGCACCAATGCACACAGCCAAAAGAACAAAATAAGAACAGATAAAGAGAAAAAAATGACCCTGCCACGATGATCAATCACCCGAAGTAGTAGCACTCTAACCACCACCAAAGACAGCACCCGGACTACAAAGAAGGTTCTCAAAAAACAACGCCTCCACAAAGGAAACAATGCACAAGTGTTGTCATTGCCAAATCAAAGATCGTAGGTTTTCATCCTGGAAACAATGCCTTCAACAAGGCCACTGCCAGGCACAATCAATAAAGGCCAGACCTTAGGTTTTCACCTTGAAAAGCACGATTCGATACTCAAAGAAGCACCACCAACAATGAAATCCTCCAATGCTGCCGCCCCCTCTTGCAACTGATCTTCGTGATACCCTGCTGAAGCTGGTTATGCTGATATTGCGGGTGCACACGACTGGCCCCAATCCAAACAAGGTGTCCAAAAAGCACCATATACGTCAGTCATTGGTTTCTTTCGAAGGAGAAGTCCGGAACTCGCCGATGGCCAGATCAAAGAGGACTGATAAAAGGTACAATGGTGACTTCGCGTGTAGTGGTCACCGTATGTTCGGCGGACCTATGTTAAGCCTAAAAAATAGGCCACAAACATGACAGAAAATATCGCGGCATAATGATGGTTTGTGTGATGGTGTACAGACGTCTTGAATGCAACTAGGAGCACTGTAAGGAAGCCAATGCACGAGTTTATCGATGATCCTAACATATCGTAATATCATACAATATGAGAAGACACTTCTGGACGAGTTATCATTTCTTTGGCCCACTTTCTCGCCCTCCAACATACTCCCCCCGTTTAATATAAAGTTAATACAAAGTTGAGCCATCTATTTTGGAACGAAGGGAGTATCATTTATCCCGATGCCTTTCATTCTCATAGCTCTTCACCATGTTCTTGACCCGAACCGCTATTTTAAGCATTAAATGTATATATAACATTGTTACACTCTTGTAGCTAATCATCTAATTTTTGCGATGTGTAAGAAAACATATTGTATTCATGCTAAGGTTAGGCGTCGAGTGTAGAATATGAAATTCACAATCAAACAAGTGGAGGGTTTATATAGGCAAGTGGATGTTAATATGGGTGGGAAAGTGGGTGAAGAAACAATATACGCCATGTATCGTGGGAGCAGAGATGAGTCTGACACTACTTATTGTATAGGGAAGTGATATAAAATTGATTTATTTCACACATCAAATTTATATAATATGTACACATCACATTTATAATACTGTTCACTGGATGCAGACCAGTATTGCGGAGGATACTTTTTATCTAACATTTCTTGTGAAAATATGTTGTTTTCTAGAGAAACTTGCCAGGAGGCCCGCGCAGCAGAGCCCTTCAAGCCCGCACCCGGTGGCCACCATGTCTGCCTCCGGCCTCTCGGCCACCGTTGATGAAACAACGACGACGATGACGGTTCAAGTGATTGTTTGTCATGCTCTTTCACTATGTGAACAGTGAAGAGCTGGTGCGAGTTGTCTGTTAAAAATAATACGCACCGAGTCGCCACTGCCCGACAGCAAGCAATGATGTCGACACGACACGACACTTGAGCGGCGGTGGCTGCTGCTGCTGGGCACGCACGAGGGTGGCAGTTCACGCGCGGCGGAGGAGAGGCCACTGTGGAGGAAGCCATCTGGGCCAACGGTCTCGTCGCCGCTGGAGCGGAGGTGGTGCACAGAGCAAGGTCACGAGTTTGGGTGGGAAGAGGGAGCACCAGTAGAGCACCTGATTGAGGCAGCGGCTGGGGACAAGTGTGTCTCCTCGCTAGCCTTTCTGCCCTCGTAGTTGCGCTATCTCGCCCCACCTCCTTTTCTGCTACTACTGGAGTATTTGGCTTGCTTCAAGCATTTAACTTATTGCGTAATCTACCCTGAGAAATGAAAATGATTTTATTTTTAAAAATAAAGCGGTTTAACGAAATGGCAAAACGAATAGAAATGAATTGTTGTATTTTTACACGAATATACTGAACAAGAAGGCACAAGACACAGAGAAGGGCCAAAGTCGTGGCCGGTGGACCTATGAACTTCTACAAACCTATATAAAGACCAGAAATATGACCGAGAATATCCTCTGGAACAAGAGGATCTGTTCGTTGACGTACAGCCGCCATGACAGGCACAAGGAGCATAGCCCGGAAGCCAAGGCATGAGCCTGTCGATGCTCCTAATCTATCATAAAATCATATCGGACTGAAAGACATTACTGTCCGAGTTGAAATTTCTTCAGCCCACTCTCTCGTCCTCACATGTATCATTTTTCCCGATGCCTTTCATTCTCAAACCTTTTCACCATGCTCTTGACCAGGAACCACTATTAAGCTTTAGATTACTATAGCACTGGCACGCTCTTGTAACCAATCGTCTATTTATTTTATGTACAAGCAAACTTGTTAAAATTCAAGCTAAGATGCGAGGCTCAGGTGTAGACTATGAAATTCACGAGCTGTTAAGCGAACGATTTATAGGAGAGTGGATGTTGCTATGGATGGGAAAGTGGTTGAGGAAGTAATGTACACGTATCGTAAGCAGCACAAAGGAGTCCGGGAGTACTATTTATTGTGTAGGTCAAGAATACAAAATTGATTCATTTCACACATGAATTACTTTCTCCGCCTCAAAATAAGTGTCTTAACTTTGTATTGACTTTAGTGCAAAGTGTTGAGTCACTTATTTTAAGCGGGAGGGCGTAACTTATGCTTGTCAGTTGGGAGGGTACCTTTTATCTAAACTTTCTCGAGAAAATATGTTTTGTTCATAAAGTGCCGATAGATGCTCATCAAGTTGCTATGGATGAAAAAAAACATAGTGCATTCGAATATAAGATGCAACATCAAGAGTTAAAGGCGTGGAAGCATGTCTGAAGTGAAAACAGAGTTACCAGTGGAACATGTCTAAAGAAGATACATTATTATTGCAGTACAAGTAGCAATAAACCAAATGTAAGAAAAGACTTTTTCTAGAGGCCTGAACAATCAGCATTTCCTGGGCCGTACAGCACCACCACTTCCTGGCCGTACATCGCCAGGAGGCCCGCGCAGCAGAGCCGCCGGAGCCGCTCCCGATCACCACCACGTCCGCCTCCGATCTCTCCACCACCCTGAACGAACGTAAAGACGACGTCGACGGTTCAAGTGCTTGCTTGACGCGCTCCTACACGGTTTGAACGGCAAAGAGCCGGTAGCAGCGGTCGGGTACTAATTAATACGTAGTACCCAGCTAGCGAGGGGCCTGTAGGGGCGGCCACCACCCGGCAGCGCGTTGCGGCACCGAGACGGCGCGACACTTGAGCGGCGGCGGCTACTGCTGTGCACGCGCGAGGGTGGCGGTTGGCGCGCGCGGGAGGGCGATGCGCCGGGGAGGCCAACACGGTGGAAGCTATCTAGTCCGGTAGTCTCATCGCCCGGTGGCGCGCACGGCAATGTCTCTAGTTTGGGTGGGGAAGAGGGAGCTGGAGTGCAGCTCGTGAGTGAGGCAGAGGCTGGATACACGTGGCGCCTCGCCAGCCTCTCTCCCCCAGCGGCTGAGCTCTCTCGCCTCTGCTACTGCTAGGCTCGCGTAATCTGCCACAAGAAATGAAAAACAATTTTTATTAAAAAATGAAGCTGTTTAACAAAAATAAAGGATGAATCATTATATTTTCTTTACGAGAAGGCACTTCACAGGGTACCAGAAACGCAAATGGATGGATTGAAGTCAGCCTCGGCGGACCTATCAATTTCTCGGAGCATGGAAAAAAGAAAAAAGGCCACAAATTCGACCGAAAATATCTGCTGCACCACGATGGTTACTATGGAGGTGTACGCGCGTCTTTGACTCAAGTAGGAGCACCGTCAGGAAGCCATATCGTAATATCATACGATATGGAGAGGGATTTCTCAAAGAGTTGTAATTTCTTTGGCTCACATTCTCGCCTTCCAACATATCATTTATCCCGATGCCTTTCATTCTCAGAGCTCTTCGTCATGTTCTTGACCGGGAACCGCTATTTTAAGCAATAAATGAACATATAGCATTGACACGCTCTTGGAACTAATGGTCTAATTTTTGTGATGTGTATGAAAACCTATTGTATTCACGCTAAGGTGTAAGCGTGGAGTGTATAATATGAACTTCGTGATCAAACAAGTGAAGGGTTTATGTAGGCGAGTGGATGTTAATATGGGTGGGAGAGTAGGTGACGAAATAATGTACGCCATGTACCATACCATAACAGTAGACATTAGTCGGACACTACTTATTGTGTAGGTCAATGATATGAAATTGATTTTATTTCACACATCTGTTATAATATGTACACTTGATGCATGCCGACATTCATGACATGATGGCTCTCCTCCCCTCTCCTTCCCCTGTCGCCCCTCTCGCCCCCCTCCTTCCCCTCCCCTACCCCTCCGGCACCGCTCCGTGCTCCTCCGACACTGCCCTGGGCTCCGGTTCGTCCCTCCCCCCCGCGTCTGGTTCCTCTTCCGGTGCTCGCCCGTCGGTGCTTTGCACTTCAGCCCCTCCCCCGTCGCCGCTTCGCTCCCGCTTTTGGGCTCTCTCCTCCGATGAGGAGTGCTCATCGGACGAGGCACCCCCCGGCTCGCCTTCGCCGGTCCTCCATGTGCGGGTCCCCTCCCCCACCGCTGCGCCCCGTTCCTGCAAGGCACCGTCTTCCGCTGCTGGTTGGGTTCAGATCTCCCTTCGTCAGCGCAAATCCGATAAGTTCTCCTATCCCTCGCCCGGATCGGGATCCTGGGTGCAGCTCCGGATGTGGTATGCCCTCCCTCCCCGTCCTCTGCTTCTGGTCCGGCCTCCCCGTCTCCGGCGGCTGCGGCGTCGGGGTGTGGCGCAGGGCCCGTGTCGCTTGCCCTAGATCTGGTCTCCCTCCCATTGACCAGTTGGTCGCGGGGTGGGCTGCCTGTTGGGCCTGGTGGGCCTCCTGATCTCTCTCTGGCTACCCAGCCCACTTCTCCTACTCTGTCGTCAGTTGACGAATTCCCTCCCATTCTGTTTGCGGGCCCGGCGCGGCTTCCCCCTACTTCTGGATTCCCCGCCCCTTCCCCGGCCCGCGTGGCCCGTCAGGCCCATGTGCGCACGGCTCGGTCTGGGTATTTATGGACCCCCCCGCGGCTCTTCCCCCCTTTGCTAGGGTTTCCGGCTTCCGCCGCAGACTTGCATATATATCGCTTCCCCGTTCGTCGTCTCGTCAGATCCACTCCTCCCCCCTTCTCATCTCTTTCGCGGCAGAGCTCTCCATGGATAAGTCGAGGGGTTCTTCCTGCGACGCGGTCTCGGGCAGCAAGCGCCGGCGGGAGGACTCGCCGGGCTCGGCCGTGGATCTGGAGCTCAAGGATTTCCTTCGCTCCAAGCTGGAGGCGGAGCAGGCAGCCCGTGAGCAGGTGGCTTGCGACCGCGCTGTGTGGGCTGCTGGTCCGGAGTGGCTCCAGCGCTCGGAGCAGGAGCGCGCTCCTCCTGGATCGGGTCCGCAAGCATCTGGATCTGGGGCGTCCCTCTCTTCGGCGTTGGATCCTTGGGAGGCAGCGGCGGCGGCTGGTGGGGGGATCTCTTCCTCGTCGGGTTCCTTGCCTTTCCAAGGCATGGGGCGTGGCGCTTCTGCCCCGGCATCCTGCTAGACCTCATCCTGGCGTGGCCTCATCGGGAGTGGTTGATGGGCTCCTGCCTCCTCCCGCCTCCCTTCCACAACTTCGTCCCAATCCTTCCACCCCAAGTAACCCCTCTGCGCTCACATGTTTTGCCTGTCATAGGCCAGGGCACTTCCAATCCAGATGTACCAAGCCCCCTTTCTGCTTAATTTGCCGTTCGGATGGGTACCTCACTGTCAACTGTCAGAACCGCCAAAAACCTCCCTCCTTCCTCCAATTTGGCTTGGTTCTCCTTGGTTGCACCTTTTTTGCTTTGGATAGCAATCTGCCTGTCTTGGCGGCACCCCCTCCCTCTCAAATGCTGCCATAGTCTCGGTGCAAGATCAAAAGATCTCTTCCCAAACTCTGCCTAAAGTGCTCCGGATTTGGGATGTTGAACGTTGGGATTGGCAAGTCAATCAGCTGTCTGACTTTGAGTTCTCGATTGTGTTGCCCTCCAAGGATTGCCTTCGTATGATTGCCTCTTGCACCAGTTTCACCCTTCCCCTCAATCAACTAGTGGTATCAGTGAAACCTGCTACTTGCAGTGGAAAAGCTGTTGGTCCTCTCACTCAGGTGTGGGTGTTGGTGGATGATGTGCCAGCTGGGCTCCGATCTTCTTCCTTCCTGATGGCATTTGGTGCCCTAATTGGGAAGCCTGTGGAGGTGGACGTGGAGTCGCTAGAGAGGGTTGGTCCTTCTCGTATCAAAATCTGGTGTGTTGACCCACTTTGCGTTCATGGATCTATTGATGTTTTTCCTTCGCCCAATGGTGTCAGGCTTCATGTTCGGGTGGAAGGGGCTGAAGCCTTCCACCCCCCGCCTGTTGGGGAACGTAGTAATTTCAAAAAAATTCCTACGCACACGCAAGATCATGGTGATGACATAGCAACGAGGGGAGAGTGTTGTCTACGTACCCTCGTAGACCGAAGCGAAGCGTTGACACAACATAGTGGAAGTAGTCGACGCCTTCCGGTTCAACCGATCCAGCACCGTTATTCCGGCACCTCCGAGTTCTTGACACACGTACAGCTCGATGACGCACCCTCGTTCTCCAATCCAGTAGAGGCTCCGGGGGGTGTTCCGTCAGCACGACGGCGTGGTGACAATCTTGATGTTCTTCTGTCGCAGGGCTTCGCCTAAGCACCGCTACAATATGACCGAGGTGTAATATCGTGGAGGGGGGCACCGCACACGGCTAAGGAACGATCAATGATCAACTTGTGTGTTCTAGGGTGCCCCCCTACCCCCGTATATAAAGGAGGGAGGGAGGAGGTGGCCGGCCCAAAGGGGGGGCGTGCAAAAGGGAGGGGGAAACCTACTCCAAGTAGGTTTCCCTCTCTCTTCCTTATCTTATTTGGAGGGGGAAGGAAGGAGTACTAGTATTAGGAAGTAGTACTAGTAGTAGGAATAGGAAGAGGGGGAAGGAGAAAGGAAAGGGGGGGCCGGTCCCCCTCCCCAATTCGGATTGGTCTTGGGGGGGGCGCGCCCCCTCCCTTGCTCCTTCTTCCTTCCTCCTATATGGGCCCAATAAGGCCCATATACCTCCCGGGGGGTTCCGGTAACCTCCCGGAGCTCCAAACTCTTCCGGAACCTTTCTGGTGTCCAAATATATCCGTCCAATATATCAATCTTTATGTCTCTACCATTTCGAGACTCCTCGTCATGTCCGTGATCACATCCGGGACTCCGAACAAACTGCGGTACATCAAAATACATAAACTCATAATATAACTGTCATCGAAACCTTAAGCGTGCGGACCCTACGGTTCGAGAACAATGTAGACATGACCGAGACACGTCTCTGGTCAATAACCAATAGCGGGACCTGGATGCCCATATTGGTTCCTACATATTCTACGAAGATCTTTATCGGTCAAACTGCATAACAACATACGTTATTCCCTTTGTCATTGGTATGTTACTTGCCCGAGATTTGAACGTCGGTATCCAATACCTAGTTCAATCTCGTTACCAGCAAGTCTCTTTACTCGTTCCGTAATACGTCATCTCATAACTAACTCATTAGTTACATGCTTGCAAGGCTTGGGTGATGAGTATTACCGATAGGGTCCAGAGATACCTCTCCGACAATCGGAGTGACAAAACCTAATCTCGAATTATGCTAACTCAACATGTACCTTCGGAAACACTTGTAGTACTCCTTTATAATCACCCAGTTACGTTGTGACGTTTGGTAGTACCCAAAGTGTTCTTCCGGTAAACGGGAGTTACACAATTCTCATAGTTACAGGAACATGTATAAGTCATGAAGGAAGCATTAGCAGAATACTAAACGATCAAGTGCTAGGCTAACGGGATGGGTCATGTCAATGACATCATTCTCCTAATGATGTGATCCCATTAATCAAATGACAACACATGTCTATGGTTAGGAAACATAACCATCTTTGATTAATGAGCTAGTCAAGTAGAGGCATACTAGTGACTATATGTTTGTCTATGTATTCACACTTGTATCATGTTTCCGGTTAATACAATTCTAGCATGAATAATAAACATTTATCATGATATGAGGAAATAAATAATAACTTTATTATTGCCTCTAGGGCATATTTCCTTCAGTCTCCCACTTGCACTAGAGTCAATAATCTAGATTACAAAGTAATGATTCTAACACCCATGGAGTCTTGGTGCTGATCATGTTTTGCTCGTGAGAGAGGCTTAGTCAATGGGTTTGCAACATTTCAGATCCGCATGTATCTTGCAAATCTCTATGTCTCCCACTTGGACTTGGTCCCGAATGGAATTGAAGCGTCTCTTGATGTGCTTGGTCCTCTTGTGAAATCTGGATTCCTTTGCCAAGGCAATTGCACCAAGATTGTCACGAAGATTTTCATTGGTCCCGATGCACTAGGTATGACACCTAGATCGAAATGAACTCCTTCATCCGCACTCCTTCATTCGCCGCTTGAAGCAGCTATGTACTCCGCTTCACATGTAGATCCCGCTCACGATGCTTTGTTTTGAACTGCACCAACTTACAGCTCCACCGTTTAATATAAACACGTATCCGGTTTGCGATTTAGAATCGTCCGGATCAGTGTCAAAGCTTGCATCGACGTAACCATTTACGACTAGCTCTTTGTCACCTCCATATACGAGAAACATATCCTTAGTCCTTTTCAGGTATTTCAGGATGTTCTTGACCGCTGTCCAGTGATCCACTCCTGGATTACTATGGTACCTACCTGCCAAGCTTATTGCTAAGCATACGTCAGGTCTGGTACACAACATTGCATACATGATAGAGCCTATGGCTGAAGCATAGGGAACTTCTTTCATTTTCTCTCTATCTTCTGCTGTGGTCGGGCATTGAGTTCGACTCAACTTCACACCTTGTAGCACAGGCAAGAATCCTTTCTTTGCCTGATCCATTTTGAACTTTTTCAAAATTTTGTCAAGGTATGTGCTTTGTGAAAGTCCTATTAAGCGTCTTGATCTATCTCTATAGATCTTGATGCCCAATATGTAAGCAGCTTCACCGAGGTCTTTCATTGAAAAACTTTTATTCAAGTATCCCTTTATGCTATCCAGAAATTCTATATCATTTCCAATTAATAATATGTCATCAACATATAAAACTAGAAATGCTACAGAGCTCCCACTCACTTTCTAGTAAATACAGGCTTCTCCAAAAGTCTGTATAAAACCATATGCTTTGATCACACTGTCAAAGCGTTTATTCCAACTCCGAGATGCTTGCACCAGTCCATAAATGGAACGCTGGAGTTTGCACACTTTGTTAGCACCTTTTGGATCAATAAAACCTTCAGGCTGCATCATATACAACTCTTCTTCTAGAAATTCATTCAAGAATGCAGTCTTGACATCCATTTGCCAAATTTCATAATCATGAAATGCAGCAATAGCCAACATGATTCAGACAGACTTAAGCATCGCTACGGGTGAGAAAGTCTCATCGTAGTCAACCCCTTGAACTTGTCGAAAACCTTTTGCAACAAGTCGAGCTTTGTAGACAGTAACATTACCATCAGCGTCAGTCTTCTTCTTAAAGATCCATTTATTCTCAATGGCTTGCCGATCATCGGGCAAGTCAACCAAAGTCCATACTTTGTTTTCATACATGGATCCTTTCTCAGATTTCATGGCCTCTAGCCATTTTGCGGAATCTGGGCTAATCATCGCTTCCTCATAGTTCGTAGGTTCATCATGGTCAAGTAACATGACTTCCAGAATAGGATTTCCGTACCACTCAGTGCGGATCTTACTCTAGTAGACCTACGAGGTTCGATAGAAACTTGATCTGAAGTTTCATGATCAATATCATTAGCTTCCTCACTAATTGGTGTAGTTGTCACAGGAACCGGTTCTTGTGATGAACTACTTTTCAATAAGGGAGTAGATACAGTTATCTCATCAAGTTCTACTTTCCTCCCACTCACTTCTTTCGAGAGAAACTCCTTCTCTAGAAAGGATCCGAATTTAGCAACGAAAATCTTGCCCTCAGATCTGTGATAGAAGGTGTACCCAATAGTCTCTTTTGGGTATCCTATGAAGACACATTTCTCCGATTTGAGTTCGAGCTTATCTGGTTGAAGTTTCTTCACATAAGCATCACAGCCCCAAACTTTGAGAAACGACAACTTTGGTTTCTTGCCAAACCATAGTTCATAAGGCGTCGTCTCAACGGATTTTAATGGTGCCCTATTTAACGTGAATGCGGCCGTCTCTAAAGCATAACCCCAAAATGATAGCGGTAAATCGGTAAGAGACATCATAGATCGTACCATAAAGTAAAGTACGATTACGACGTTCGGACACACCATTTCGTTGTGGTGTTCCAGGTGGCGTGAGTTGCGAAACTATTCCACAGTGTTTCAAATGTAAACCAAACTCGTAACTCAAATATTCTCCTCCACGATCAGATCGTAGAAACTTTATTTTCTTGTTACGATGATTTTCTACTTCACTCTGAAATTCTTTGAACTTTTCAAATGTTTCAGACTTGTGCTTCATTAAGTAGATATACCCATATCTGCTCAAATCATCTGTGAAGGTGAGAAAATAACGATATCCGCCACGAGCCTCAACATTCATCGGGCCACATACATCTATATGTATGATTTCCAACAAATCTGTTGCTCTCTCCATAGATCCGGAGAACGGTGTTTTGGTCATCTTGCCCATGAGGCACGGTTCGTTAGTACCAAGTGATTCATAATCAAGTGATTCCAGAAGTCCATCAGTATGGAGTTTCTTCATGCGTTTTATACCGATATGACCTAAACGGCAGTGCCACAAATATGTTGCACTATCATTATCAACTCTGCATCTTTTGGCTTCAACATTATGAATATGTGTATCACTACTATCGAGATTCAGTAAAAATAGACCACTCTTCAAGGGTGCATGACCATAAAAGATATTACTCATATAAATAGAACAACCATTATTCTCTGATTTAAATGAATAACCGTCTCGCATTAAACAAGATCCAGATATAATGTTCATGCTCAACGCAGGCACCAAATAATAATTATTCAGGTCTAAAACTAATCCCGATGGTAGATGTAGAGGTAGCGTGCCGACCGCGATCACATCGACTTTGGAACCATTTCCTACGCGCATCGTCACCTCGTCCTTAGCTAATCTTCGCTAATCCGTAGTCCCTGCTTTGAGTTGCAAATGTTAGCAAGAACCAGTATCAAATACTCAAGTGCTCTGCGAGCATTAGTAAGGTACACGTCAATAACATGTATATCACATATACCTTTGTTCACTTTGCCATCCTTCTTATCCGCCAAATACTTGGGGCAGTTCCGCTTCGATGTCGATCGCTTGCGGAGAAGCACTCGATTTCAGGCTTAGGTCCAGACTTGGGTTTCTTCTCTTGAGCAGCAACTTGTTTGCTGTTCTTTTGAAGTTCCTTCTTGTTCCCTTTGGCCCTTTTCTTGAAACCAGTGGTCTTGTTGACCATCAACACTTGATGCTCCTTTTGATTTCTACCTTCGCGCTTTCAAAGATCGCGAAGAGCTCGAAATAGTCTTGTTCATCCCTTGCATATTATAGTTCATCACAAAGCTCTTGTAGCTTGGTGGCAGTGATTGGAGAATTCTGTCAATGACGCTATCATCCGGAAGATTAACTCCCAGTTGAATCAAGTGATTATTATACCCAGACATTTTGAGTATATGCTCACTGACAGAACTGTTCTCCTCCATCTTGCAGCTATAGAACTTATTGGAGACTTCATATCTCTCAATCCGGGCATTTGCTTGAAATATTAACTTCAACTCCTGGAACATCTCATATGCTCCATGACGTTCAAAACGTCGTTGAAGACCCGGTTCTAAGCCGTAAAGCATGGCACACTGAACTATAGAGTAGTCATCAGCTTTGCTCTGCCAGACGTTCTTAACGTCGTCAGTTGCATCAGCAGCAGGCCTGGCACCCAGCGGTGCTTCCAGGATGTAACTCTTCTGTGCAGCAATGAGGATAATCCTCTAGTTCGGACCCGATCCGTGTAATTGCTACCATCATCTTTCAACTTTGCTTTCTCAAGGAACGCATTAAAATTCAACGGAACAACAGCATGAGCCATCTATCTACAAACAAACATAGACAAGCAAAATACTATCAGGTACTAAGTTCATGATAAATTTAAGTTCAATTAATCATATTACTAAAGAACTCCCACTTAGACAGACATCTCTCTAGTCATCTAAGTGATTACGTGATCCAAATCAACTAAACCATGTCCTATCATCACGTGAGATGGAGTAGTTTCAATGGTGAACATCTCTATGTTGATCATATCTACTATATGATTCACGCTCGACCTTCGGTCTCCGTGTTCGAGGCCGTATCTGTATATGCTAGGCTCGTCAAGTATAACCTGAGTATTCGCGTGTGCAACTGTTTTGCACCGTTGTATTTGAACGTAGAGCCTATCACACCCGATCATCACGTGGTGTCTCAGCACGAAGAACTTTCGCAACGGTGCATACTCAGGGAGAACACTTCTTGATAATTAGTGAGAGATCATCTTAAAATGCTACCGTCAATCAAAGCAAGATAAGATGCATAAAGGATAAACATCACATGCAATCAATATAAGTGATATGATATGGCCATCATCATCTTGTGCTTGTGATCTCCACTTCGAAGCACCGTCGTGATCACCATCGTCACCGGCGCGACACCTTGATCTCCATCGTAGTATCGTTGTCGTTTACGCCATCTATTGCTTCTACGACTATCGCTACCGCTTAGTGATAAAGCAAAGCAATTACAGGGCATTTGCATTTCATACAATAAAGCGACAACCATATGGCTCCTGCCAGTTGCCGATAACTTTGGTTACAAAACATGATCATCTCATACAATAAAATATAGCATCACATCTTGGCCATATCACATCACAACATGCCCTGCAAAAACAAGTTAGACGTCCTCTACTTTGTTGTTGCAAATTTTACGTGGCTGCTACGGGCTTAAGCAAGAACCAATCTCACCTACGCATCAAAACCACAACAATAGTTTGTCAAATAGACTCTGTTTTAACCTTCACAAGGACCGGCGTAGCCACACTCAGTTCAACTAAAGTTGGAGAAACAGACACCCGCTAGTCACCTGTGTGCAAAGCACGGCGGTAAAACAAGTCTCGCATAAGCGTACGCGTAATGTCGGTCCGGGCCGCTTCATCCAACAATACCGCTGAACCAAAGTATGACATGCTGGTAGGCAGTATGACTTATATCGTCCACAACTCACTTGTGTTCTACTCGTGCATATAACATCAAACCATAAAACCTAGGCTCGGATGCCACTGTTGGGGAACGTAGTAATTTCAAAAAATTTCCTACGCACACGCAAGATCATGGTGATGACATAGCAACGAGGGGAGAGTGTTGTCTACGTACCCTCGTAGACCGAAGCGGAACCGTTGACACAGCGTAGTGGAAGTAGTCGTACGTCTTCCCGGTTCAACCGATCCAGGCACCGTTACTTCGGCACCTCCGAGTTCTTGACACACGTACAGCTCGATGACGCACCCTTGTTCTCCAGTCCAGTAGAGGCTCCGGGGGGGGAGTTCCGTCAGCACGACGGCGTGGTGACGATCTTGATGTTCTTCTGTCGCAGGGCTTCGCCTAAGCACCGCTACAATATGACCGAGGTGTAATATCGTCGAGGGGGGCACCGCACACGGCTAAGGAACGATCAATGATCAACTTGTGTGTTCTAGGGTGCCCCCCTACCGCCGTATATAAAGGAGGGAGGGAGGAGGTGGCCGGCCCAAAGGGGGGGGCGCGCCATAGGGAGGGTAGGTTTCCCTCTCTTTTCCTTATCTTATTTGGAGGGGGAAGGAAGGAGTACTAGTATTAGGAAGTAGTACTAGTAGTAGGAATAGGAAGAGGGGGAAGGAGAAAGGAAAGGGGGGGCCGGCCCCCCTCCCCAATTCGGATTGGGCTTGGGGGGGCGCGCCCCCCTCCCTTGCTCCTTCTTCCTTCCTCCTATATGGGCCCAATAAGGCCCATATACCTCCCGGGGGGTTCCGGTAACCTCCCGGAGCTCCAAACTCTTCCGGAACCTTTCCGGTGTGCAAATATATCCGTCCAATATAACAATCTTTATGTCTTGACCATTTGGAGACTCCTCGTCATGTCCGTGATCACATCCGGGACTCCGAACAAACTTCGGTACATCAAAATACATAAACTCATAATATAACTGTCATCGAAACCTTAAGCGTGCGGACCCTACGGTTCGAGAACAATGTAGACATGACCGAGACACGTCTCTGGTCAATAACCAATAGCGGGACCTGGATGCCCATATTGGTTCCTACATATTCTACGAAGATCTTTATCGGTCAAACCGCATAACAACATCGTTATTCCCTTTGTCATCGGTATGTTACTTGCCCGAGATTTGATCGTCGGTATCAATACCTAGTTCAATCTCTTTACCGCAAGTCTCTTTACTCGTTCCGTAATCGTCATCTCATAACTAACTCATTAGTTACATGCTTGCAAGGCTTGGGTGATGAGTATTACCGAGAGGGCCCAGAGATACCTCTCCGACAATCGGAGTGACAAAACCTAATCTCGAATTATGCTAACTCAACATGTACCTTCGAAACACTTGTAGTACTCCTTTATAATCACCCGATTCGTTGTGGCGTTTGGTAGTACCAAAGTGTTCTTCCGTAAACGGAGTTACACAATTCTCATAGTTACGTGAACATGTATAAGTCATTAAGGAAGCATTAGCAGAATACTAAATGATCAAGTGCTAGGCTAACGGGATGGGTCATGTCAATCACATCATTCTCCTAATGATATGATCCGATTAATCAAATGACAACACATGTCTATGGTTAGGAAACATAACCATCTTTGATTAATGAGCTACTCAAGTAGAGGCATACTAGTGACTATATGTTTGTCTATGTATTCACACATGTATCATGTTTCCGGTTAATACAATTCTAGCATGAATAATAAACATTTATCATGATATGAGGAAATAAATAATAACTTTATTATTGCCTCTAGGGCATATTTCCTTCACCGCCTCCCCCCTCCAACACCTCGGACAAACATGATAAGAATGGGGACGGTTCTACGGGTGGGCATAACCCTAGTGGTGGCTCTGACCTGCGCTTCACTCACTCCGAGTGGGACGAGCTGGCTGATTCTGAGCGTGAGTTATTCAAGTCCCAAGTGTCTGTTGATAAGGCCCCCAGCGAGGCGGTGGCTGCTCCTCCTGCTGCCCCTGAGAAGCCTGTTGCTAATGAATTGCTGCGCAAGAATCAGTCTGCTAGGGTCATCCCCATCTCGGGGGCCTGCTCCAACCTTCCGGGCCGTCCTCTCTCTCCCACTCGCTCGGGCATTGAGGACCTGCCCATCTCCCTTGGACGTGATGATGATGGCTCTCTTTCTAAGAGGAAGAAGAAGTCCACAGTGTGGAAATTCTCGGCGAAGAGCAGGGCCTCTTCGGGCTCTAAGCAGTCGATGACTAGTGTCTGTCATCGCCTCGATAAGGATCTGGGATGATGTCATGTTCCGGCCCCGTCCCGGCTTCTCCCGTGGCCCGCTCTCCTTTGATTCAGTCACCCACCTCCACGACTCGCAAGGGCAGGCGGGTGGGTGATGCGGGTGAATCTATCATGGCGCGGGCGGAGCGGCGGGCTGCTGCTAAGGATCTTCCTCCTTCAGGTAATCATCTTGGTCCGATCCCCTCCCCTTCCCCGATTCAGCTTGTTCTTCCTTCTCTTTCTGATGATCACCTGTTAAATATTATGTCTGATGTGGGGGTTTCGATAGATCCCGAGTTAGGCTCCCCTTCTTCTCTCCTTTCTTCTATTTGGGCCAATGAGATGGCCCAGGCGGCCATTGCTAAAGCCAAAGAGGCTGTTGCCTCTGCGGCTGCAGTTTCGATGGGAGTCGGGGCTCAGGGTGCTGGTGTGGAGGTTGGTAGTGGCCAACCCCAGCCTAGCGTTTCCAGGAGGGGTCCTGCTAAAAGATCTAAACCCTGCGTGGCTCCTAGCAGGTCGAGTCTCCATATCAAAAACCTTTCTTATAAATGAAAGCCCTGTTCTGGAACATAAGGGGTTTTGGTGCTAGGGGGCACCGTGACCAGATTAAAGACTTGGTGTGTGGGAACAATATTGATTTGGTTGGGCTGGTCGAAACCTTTAAAGAATCCTTCTCCCCTAACGATCTTTCTGGTATCGCGGGCATGGACAGATTCGATTGGCATGTGTTACCTGCTTCGGGTCACTTGGGAGGGATCCTGATTGGCTCGAAAAAAGATGTCTTCGACTTCATCGCTTTTGATCATGGTGTTTTTTTGGGCAAGTACTGTAGTCTGTCATAAAGCTCTGAATGTTTTGTGGGAAGTCATTGTGGTTTATGGTCCGTCTGATCTCTCGCTTTCCTCTTTATTCCTAGACAAGCTCTCTGCTAAGATTGAGGTGTGCAACTTACCTATAGTTATCGGTGGTGATTTCAACCTCCTTCGTTTGCCTTTTGACAAAAGCAATGGAAACTTTTCCCGGACTCTAGCTAACGCCTTCAATGCCTTTATCAGCTCCAATGCTATCCGTGAGCTTCCTAGGATAGGGGCTCGTTTCACCTGGTCCAACCATTAGGTCAGCCCGATTAGATCAGTGATTGATATAGTTTTTATGTGTTCTAGATGGGATTCTCTTTTCCCCCGGGCCTTCCTTCTCGCCAAAAGTATCATCGGTGCTGATCACACTCCTCTTCTTCTTGATGGTGGGCTGCATTAAGATAGACCTCCTAGATTCCAATTTGATGCTTCTGGCTGCTCGTCGAAGGGTTTAATGATATGCTGGCCTCGAAGATTATCAATTTCTTATCCTCAAATTCTCGCTCCTTTGGTCCTTTAGATGATTGGCATTCTTGTTCTTACAACTTGCGCAAATTTCTTAGAGAATGGTCCCATAACCATGCTGCGGAGGAGCATCGATCGAAGGAGTCTCTTGAATCCCAGATCTTGGTCCTTGATCGAACGGCCAATTCTTCTGGGCTCTCCGAAGATGGGTGGTCATTGCGATAAAATCTTGAGAACGCCTTGATGCAGTTGCACCAACAAGCTGATATCTATTGGCGCCAGCGGGGCACGCTAAATTGGACGCTCAAAGGGGACTCCCCCATCGCTTATTTCTTTGCCATCACCAATGGTAGGAGGAGACAGTGCGGTATTAACAACCTGATCATTAATGGGGTTCAATCTTCGGACCAATCTATGATCCTTTCTCATGTGGTGGAGTTCTTCTCGTCGCTATTAGGGGCTAAACCATCCTCCGGTTTTTCTATTTCCCCATCCTTGTCGGACCACAGTATGAAAATTTTGGCCGAGGAAAATGATGCTTTGATGGTGCCCCTTTCCGATAAGGAGATCTGGGACGTGGTTAATTCTGCTAACCCAAATGGTGCATCTGGGCCGGATGGCTTTTCGATTCCCTTCTTTAGGAAGTTCTGGCCTCAGCTGAGGCAGTTGGTTTGTAATGTTATTCAGGGTTTATGTCTAGGAACTATTGATATCTCTCGCCTTAATTACGCGGTGATCACCTTGATTCCTTAAGTTAAAGGTGCTGAGCTGATTTCCCAGTTCAGGCCTATTGCGCTGATTAATAACTTCGCTAAGTTTCCCGCTAAGGGCTTTGCTACTCGCTTGTCCCCCGTTGCTCATAGAGTTATCAGTCCTTTCAAGTCCGCTTTCATCAAAGGGCGATTCATTTTACATGTCATTCTATGTCTTCATGAGATAGTTCATGACTTGAGATCTCGTAATTCTAAGGCTGTCATTCTAAAATTAGATTTTGAGAAAGCCTATGACTCCGTCAGTTGGCCTTTTCTGAGAATGGTTCTTCTAGCGAAAGGCTTCGACGAGGCGTATATATGTTCATCGGATTATGCAGTTGGTCTCGGGTGGCCACACTGCGGTCTCTGTTAATGGCCACATAAGTAATTTTTTTGTCAATGGCAGGGGCCTGCTACAAGGTGATCCGGCATCTCCTGTTCTGTTTAATTTCGTTGCCGATGTTTTCTCTCACATACTATCTAGGGCGGCTCAGCAGGGCCATATCCTGCCAGTGGTCTCTCATTTAATTCCTAATGGTGTCACTCACTTGCAATACGCTGATGACATAATTATTATGGTAGAATTGAACGATGCCTCTATTGCTCATCTCAAGTTCATCCTCCTATGCTTTGAGGCCGTCTCAGGCCTGAAAATTAACTTCTCCAATAGTTAGGTCCTGGTCACTGGTGTTGACGATGCAGAGGCCTTGCGAGTGGCTAGGCTGCTTAATTGCTCCCAGGGCTCCTTCCCTTTTAAATATCTCGGACTCACCATCTCTCCTGTTATGTTACATTCTAAGGATTTTGCTCCGGCTGTTTCTAAGGTGGGAAACAGGGTTCTTCCCTGGTGAGGTAGATATAACACTAATGCTGGCAAAGTTGCTCTGATCAATGCCTGCCTCTCCTCCCTTCCTATGTTTCTAATGGGCTTCTATCTTTTATCGGCTGGCATTCATGCCGGTTTTGACAAGCACAGGGGTGCTTTCTATTGGAATGATGCTGACAATAGACGGAAATATAGGTTGGTCAAATGGAAACTCATGTGTAGGCCTAAAAACCTTGGGGGGTTAGGCATTATTAACACGTTGGTTATGAACAAATGTTTCTAATCAAATGGTGGTGGAAAATCATGTCTAGTGGGGCCGGCTCTTTATGGTATTCGATTCTTAAAGCTAAATATTTTCCACATTCTAGCCCGATGTTTGCCGGGGCCCAGCGTGGATCTCAATTCTGGAAGGACCTTATTAGAGTTAGACCTCTGTTCCTGGAACATGTTAAGTTTATTGTTGGTAATGGCTCCTCGGTTCGGTTTTGGCTTGACTGGTGGTGTGGTGATACCCCTCTGGCTGTTAGCTTTCCTGTTCTTTTTTTGTACTACCCTAACCCGAATATCTCCATCGCGGAGGTATCGGCTAATAATTAGGACCTGGCTTTCTGTCGATCCTTGTCTCCTGAAGAGTTGGAAGACTGGCAAAGACTCTCTGCCTTATTTCCTTTGCTCTCGGAGGCGCCGGATACGATGGTCTGGCCTCATTCTTCCTCTGGCCGGTTTTCAGTTAAATCCTTGTACTCTATGATCATTGGAGGTATCCCTTCGAATAGGTTCTCCTGCATTTGGCGGTCCAGAGTTCCTCTGAAAATTAAAATCTTCCTCTGGCAGGCTTTCAGAGGCCGTCTCCCCGCGGCTGACCAAATTCGTAAGAGAAACGTTCCGGACTCGGAGTTTTGTGCTCTTTGTGGTGCCTTGGAGGACATGAATCATATCTTTTTTCATTGCGTGCTTGCTAAGCTGGTCTGGAGTTGTGTCAGATCCTGTCTCTCGGTTACTTGGAACCCCTCCTCCTTTCCTGAGCTGAGAAACCTTGCCAAGTCGTTGGTTGGGGTGACTAAGAGGGTCTTCTGGGTTGGTCTGGGTGCGATATGTTGGTCACTGTGGACGATTATGAACAAATTTACGATCGATCATGTCTTTCCTTCTAAGGCTGCTGACTGTCTATTCAAATCATGTATCTTCTTGCAGCAGTGGAGATCATTGACTAAGGAGGACGACCGGGGAGCGCTGGACATGCTCATCTCTAAAATTCGGGCCTCGGCGTCATTTCTCTCGCAGGGTCCTGAAGCCTGATCTAGCTTGTCGGTGGTTCTCCGTCTTCGATGCTGACTTTGTCTTACTTTTATCCGGCCTACCGTGCCGTGTCTGGTAGGGTGCCATGTATCCTTCGTACTTTCGTGCTACTGGTTCCTGTTTGTGTTAGCGTGAACTTTGCTGGCTTCGTCCCCGTGATGGCGTTTGGGCTTGTGACTCTGCCATGTGGCTTTATTTATAAAGTCGGGCTATGGCCTTTTCTCTAAAAAAATAATATGTATGCTTGCACTTATGTTGCGATGGACACTTTTTATCTGAACTTTCTTGAGAAAATATGTTCTATTCATAAAGTGCGCATAGTGCAGAGGTCAGGGGTTTCAACCTCCTTTAAAAAAAAAGCATAGAAACTCGTCCAATTGCTATTGATGAACAAAAACGTAGATAGCACATTTAAATATAAGATGCAATTATCAAGAGTTAAAGGCATGAAAACATGTCTAAGTTTAAAACTGATTCTCCACTAGAACATGTCTCAAGAAGATAAATTATTGTTGGAGTGAAAGTAGTAATGAACTACATGTGAGAAAAGACTTTCCTTGAGGCCTAAACAACCAGCTTTTCATGGCATGCACATGCACTGTTTGAAAGGCAACGGGTTGGTGAGATTGATTGGGTGACACAGTTAGGGGCTGACCACCACCCGGTCGCTCGCGACCGCCCTAAGTCTACATAGGATGCCGTAGCTACTGGGCATGCACGATGATGGCACGTGGTGGGGGAGGTGAGGCATGCGAGGGGAGTCAGTGGAGCGGAGTAATCTTGTGGGGAAGGTCTAGTGGTCATTGATGTGAAGGTGGCATGCGTTGCAAGGGTTTGAGGTAAGGTAGGCGATGGAACAGGATTTGTAGCACGCAGGGGCGAGGGCATGCAACCCCCTTTTTCATTTGGCTTTTGATTTACAATCTTTCATATCTTCTGAACCAAAAATTCAAGTTTATTTTGGTTTGCATATTCGTGTTTTTGGTGGCGAGGGCTTTCAAATTAGATTCCTTTTGAAGACGTTTTGACGAGTTTTAAAAAATAAGTTTCAAATTTTAAAAAGTTGTATGAGCGGTCGATAAAATCATATGTTTCGGAACCTATGACAAAAAAAAGTAATTTTTGAGTTTGAACTTCTGAAATTGGTGTGAGCGGCCGACAAAAGCGTAAGTTTCAGAACCTGTGAGACCGAGTATGTTTCTAAAACTAAAACTTAAACTTGTTATGCCCTCATGCAGGATCCAACTACTCAAACCGCGGGGCGGCTAGCATGGGATAAAACGCTACGTCTTATATGTCTTTTATTGTGTTGGACTGTGTACAGAGTACAAGTAAACTACCTACAGATATCTGATATGTATCTACAAGCCTTGTCCCTCAGTTTATATAGCACACCAGGAGGTCCCAGGGTACATGATGCTAGTCGATTACGTACAAGGAGGTAGATCCCTCCCAGAAACACAGATGGATAGAAGTCACGATCGGTAGACCTATCAAGTTCTGGAAGCCTAGAAAAAAGGACACAGATACCACCAAAAATATCCGCGACACGATGATGCATGGTTTGTGTGGTGGTGCACGTACATCATCGACACAACTAGGAGAACTGTCAGGAAGCCAAGGTATGATTCTGTCGATAATTCAAACATACTGTAATATCATACAGTATGGGAAAGGATTACTGGATGAGTTGTCATTTCTTCGGCCCACTTTCTTGCCCTCCGACATATCATTTATCCCGATGCCTTTCACTCTCGCTCTTCGCCATGTTTTTGACCGGGAACCGCTATTTTAGGCATTGCATGAATATATAACATTGACACACTTTTGTAACCAATCATCTAATTTTTGTGTTGTGTAAGAAAACTTATTGTATTCATGCTAAGGTGTACGCGTGTAGCGTAGAATACAAAATTCACGAGCGAACAAGTGAAGGGTTTATATAGGTGAGAGGATGTTAATATGGGTGGGAAAGTGGGTGAAGAAATAATGTATGCCATGTACCGTGAGCAGCAGACATGAGTTGCCACTACTTTTTGTGTAGGTCAGTGATATGGAATTTATTTATTTCACACAGCAATTATATTATATACACTTACGCTTGTAGGTTGCGGTGGATACTCTCTTGGAAGATATATGTATTGTTCATTAAGTGCCAAAATAAACTCGTTCAATTTCTATCGGATGAACAAAAATGTACATAATGCATTTAAATATAAGATGCAATAATGAAGACTTAAAGACACAGAATATCCGTATGAGTGAGTAACGACCACGTACGGATCCATGCAGTAGCTCTGAAGATGACCTGTAAAAATTAGTGAAGTTTTTCCCATTAAATATCATGTCATTTCTGCAGTTCTATATAGGCCAGATTAAAGCGCATATTCCAATCCGAATACGTCCCGCAGTAATAGGCTCCACACCCGCTAAACAAGTCTCGAACAATTGTGGCTATGCTAGTTGGAGGGCTAATGTTGAAGGCTATATGAATCGTTTGCCAGAGAATCTTGGCTAGTGGGCAGTCAATGAATTGTTTTTGGTATTATTTCATCATGGTCACAAAAACAACATCGAGAACTGCCGACCCACTGTCGCCTCAGGAGATTATCCTTGGTAAGAATCACTTCCTTGTTGACAAACCACATAAAGATCTTAATTCTCAGCAGCACTCTAATTTTCCATATGTGAATTGATCTTGGAATTGGGCCGGAATTAATGAGATCCAGGTACATAGACTTGATCGTGAATGCACCGGTCTTAAGTAACTTCCAATGAATCACGTCTGGCTGGTCTGAAAGTTGAACATCCACCAACCTTCGTACCAGATGCAACCAGGAACCCCATCGTTCCCCCACGAGGGACCTCATAAATTGAATATTTAACGGAGAGGATTGTAATACTGTAGCTATGCAAGCCTCCTTACGCTGTATGATCTTATATAACCTCGGATACTAAAGATCTAGAGGCATATCTCCTACCCAAGTATCCTCCCAGAACCTGGTAGATGTACCATCTCCAACAATACATTTCACTATGCGGAAGAAAGAGTCTTTCTTTCGCGTTAACCCTTTCCAGAATGGCGAGTCCGAAGGCCTAACGATGACCTGAGCTAGGGATTTAGTATGAAGATATTTGTTACGTAGAACCTGTGTCCACATGCCTTCAGATTCAGTAGAGAGCCTATATAGCCATTTGCTAAGCAGACATTTGTTCTTAATATCTAAATTCTTGATCTCTAACCCTCCTTGGTACTTAGGTCTGCATAAGATGTCCCATCTAGACAATATATATTTGTACTTAGCCTCATCACTTTGCCAAAAGATACGAGACCGATAGAAATCTAACCTTTTTCATACCCCTACTGGCACTTCAAAGAAGGATATAAGTAACATCAAGGGCATTAACAGAGATAAAATTTCTCTTCAAAACACTATCTCCACCTGAATACTTGTAACCCTTTGCATCAAGGGCACTAACAGAGATAAGATTTCTCTTCATCTTCGGAATATACCGAACATGTGTCAAAGTTCTGATTGTTCCATCAAACATTTTGATTTGAACAAAACCTATGCCTTCAATCTTGCATGGTGAATTATCAAGACCCAAACAGAACCAGCTGCAGTAGTCAAAAGTAGTAAACCAATCTCTATGCGGGCACATATGAAAGGTGCATCCAGTGTCAAGTACCCACTCATCATTGGTCTGAGCACATCCAGCAATAACAACGAGAGCATCATCAGAATTATCATCATGACCAACGTTAGCAGAATTTTCACCTTTTTTGTTACCTTTCTTCTTTTCCTTGTTCTGCAACTTGAAACACTCAGAGATGTCATGCCCGTCTCTCTTGCAATACCTGCAATACTTCTTGTCTCTGGATTGCGACCGACCCCTGTAGCCGTTCTTACTTTTGCCCCTGTTCTCATTATGTGAGTTCTTCTCCTTTGTCATACCACGAACAGATAATCCCTCGTCTTGAGATGAACCTGAAAAATCATGAGGCGCCGTTAATTTCATCTTCTCCTTAGAGTTCAAAGCTTCATAAACTTCATTAAGCGTGAGAGTATGATGACTGTATAATATGGTGTCTCGAAAATTCGTACTATAAGAACTTGCCAGTGAACAGAGTAACATCAAAGCAGTATCTTCCTCTTCATACTTAACATCCATTGCAGCAAGATCGGATATAATCTCCTAAAATTCTGAAATATGATTCAAAACATTACCTCCCTCGGGTAACCTGTGCAGAAATAATTTTTGCTTCAGATGCATCTTGCTGGTGAGATCTTTAGTCATGCAAGTCCCTTCCAGCTTTAACCATAGAGCGGCGTCAGTTTTCTCACTCAAAACTTGTTACAAAATATTATTATGCAAATGGAGTTGAATTTGTAACAAAGCCTTGCATCCCTTCTTTTCTCTTCATCAGTCCAAACCCGGATTTGGTTCTTCCCAAAACTATTCAGTGCATCATCGTACTCGGCCTGTGACAACAACGCCCGCATCTTGACTTGCCATAGGGTAAACCTTGTGTCACGATCCAGCAGCGGAACATCATACTTCATGGATGCCATGAGTAGATTAAATCGGTGTATACAAAATAGTACTACAAGCCAGTAGAAAAATTCTTGAAAGAATTAATTTGCGGAGCAAACGAACTTAGAAAAAATGCACCCGGTAGATTCCTCGTGTGCACGTAGCAACCGAGGACAAAAACCTGATTTGGAGAAGATAGCGTCACCTCACGTAGTAGCACTGTAGTACTACTTGCAAGACGTAGCAGATCGCCTTTGGTTTCTGATGAGTAGTAACAACAGCGATCGCTCAAATCTCCCCCTGACTTGCTATTTTTCCTCATGTGCGATGATGTGGAGCGTAGAGATGTAGGCCCGATCGCCTCGGGACTTGCTTCCGCCGGCTGTAGCTTGATGGGAGTGGATCACGGTGGAGGCGCAGCAGCAAACTGGCACGCGCGTGAGAACAAGTACAATAGGGTGGCGTATGCGGTCTATAAGGGAAGTTGGAAAGTGTTATGCGATTTTCCTTGATTGTCTCTGTTACAACAGGAGTATACATAGAGACGGAAAGAGAGTCCCGATATGTCAGGCACGCAAGACATGCGGGAGTGGTTAGATCCTACAATCTAGGATCGATACAAGGCGTGACAATATAATGTTACAAGTGTACAAATATACAACTCAACACCCCCTCAGCCGGAACTCCGTTTGGTAGGATGTTCAGGCTGGATCGAAACTCGATGAAGACAGGCGACGACAAGCCCTTGGTGAAGACGTCGGCATACTGCGAGCTTGATGGAACATGCAAGACACGTACTTCGCCAAGAGCCACACGATCCCGAACAAAGTGCAAGTCAATCTCAATATGCTTAGTCCGTTGATGCTGAACTGGATTACTCGCAAGGTAGGATGCACTAATGTTGTCACAATACACCACGGTGGCACGAGTGGGTGGTACCTTGAGCTCATGCAGAAGTTGCGGCAACCAACAAGTTTCTACCACACAATTTGCAACACTGCGATACTCAGCCTCGGCACTGGATCGTGATATAGTGGGCTGCCTCTTGGAGGACCATGAGATGAGGTTGGCTCCAAGGAACACACAAAAATCGGAGGTGGATTTGCGTGTGTCCGGACACCCAGCCCAATCAGCATCAGTGTATGCAATGAGGTCTTTGGATGGAGACCGGAATAGCTGAAGTCCATAATGAGATGTACCCTATAAGTAGCGGAGAATGCGCTTCACAAGCTGCCAATGGATGTCGCGCGGAGCATCCATGAAGAGATAAGCCTGTTGGACGGCATAAGTGATGTCCGGACGCGTGAGGGTGAGGTATTGGAGGGCTCCGGTGATGCTACGATAGTGGGTAGGGTTAGAGAGCAAGGCACCATCATGTGAGGACAATTTAGAGTTGGTGTCAACCGGGGTGGATACCGGTTTGCAGGAGAGCATATTTGCACGCGCGAGAAGCTCAAGGGTGTATTGTTGTTGGCAAAGGAAGAGACCGGTTGGGTTGGTGGTGACATTTATGCCAAGGAAATGATGCAAGGTACCGAGATCAGTCATGGCAAACTCTCGTTTGATGGAGGATATGATGTGGGTGAGTGTGTGGTGAGCTTGCGGTGAGAATAATGTCATCCACATAAACGAGAAGGTATGCAAGAGAGTTACCATGGTGGAGGATGAATAGTGAGGTGTCACTCTTGGAAGCCCGAAAACCAAGAGAGACGAGGAATGCCTAAAAGCGCAAGAACCACGTCCGAGGAGCCTGTTTGAGGCCATAGAGTGACTTGTTGAGAAGACAGACATGATTGGGCTTGGAGGAGTCCACAAAACCGGCCGGTTGCGAGCAATACACTCTTTCATTGAGCTCACCATGGAGAAATGCATTCTTGACGTCAAGTTGATGAATGGGCCAAGAATGAGAGGTGGCAAGACTCAAGACCACCCGAATAGTTGCTGGCTTGACCACCGGACTGAACGTCTCGCCATAGTCCACACTCTCTTGTTGTGTAAAGCCACGTACGACCCACCGAGCCTTGTACCGTGCTGAGGACCCATCAGTGTTGAACTTGTGCCGATAGATCCACTTGCCCGTAACCACATTCGCACCTGCAGGCTTAGGCACCAAAGACCAAGTGAAGTTGTTCATTAATGCATTATACTCATCTAACATTGCTTGACGCCAATGGGGATCCTTAAGAGCGGACTTATACGTGGGAGGAATAGGTGAGATGGGGGAGGAGGCGTCAGCAAAGAATAGGCGCTTGGGCATTAAGTAGCCAGTTTTGGCACGTGTGGTCATTTTGTGGGAATTTTTGGGTGGCTCTATCGGAACCAGGGGCGGGCCCAGGAATTAAAGACTGTGTATTCAAATTTTGAATTTCTTTTGGGAAGCCTATATAGCCTTCCTTTTGGCGCGTATAACCGATTATAGTAGTATATTGTACTAGTTCTAAACTATATAAAAGATATTTCATAATATATTATATTCATCATAATTGATCATAACTTGCATTGTTCAGCATATAAAAGTAATTGTTCAACATATTGTGGCAAAATCTAAGATATATAGAGGATAGAAAATAGAAAAGGATAAGAAACCTTACAAATTATAGGAGTATATTTCTTTATAGATAATGTTCACTGTTAGAAAAATCAAAATTTATAAACATTCTCACATTACAAATTTAAATGGAAAATTGCAAATTCTCATGTCTAAATAATTCACAATCGACTGCAAAAAAGTTCTAATTTCACTATAATTAAATAGGCAGAGAAGTGTCCGAACTAACTTACTTTTGTTTGTATGTACTATAGTGCAGGGCGATGCTAATCCGCGCACGGCCATGTAAAAGTAATTTCGTATAGTGCATCCTCCTTAACAGCACGAGAAGAAAATTGTGCTCCTGCCTGCAGCGGTAGATGTATTCAGTTGGACTAAGAAATAAGAATTGCATAAGAAGAGAGCTCCCAATTTCAGAAGTGCAGGATTAATATATCCAATTAGCAATTATACCTGAATTTGTGGGTTGTGCCTTTGAAACTGAACCAATGCCTGCTGGCTGCTTCCCTCTGCTGGATCAGAACCAGGGTAAGCGGGGGATGAATTCGTCGCACCGTCTGGGCCACCGTTCGCAAGTCCAATTGCCGAGCAGGCCATGGCAACCGTCGTGGCCTCCTGGCGGCTCGCCGCTCGCATGTGGAGAGAACAAGGCAAGGTGCCGGTTCGTCTCCGTCTGACCTGATCCATAGATTTTTTTTGAGGGCCGATGGTCGATAGATCGATGGTCTACGTGCGTGCGTGCGCTACAGCCACTTGGGCCAATGGGCCAAGTCGCGGAGTTTTGGGCTGAAATACTTAACTAGCAAGTTTGATGGTACAGTTTCGTTTTTCCTTATATATACGTAGTATATACATTATATATATCTAATTTTTTGGCAAAATTAATGGGTATTCAACTGAATACCCTTGAATTGAGGTGGGCCCGCCCCTGATCGGAACTGCATGGGGTGGTAGGTGGAGCATGGGCGTACGAGGTGGTGATGGATCCGAGGTAGATGCGATGGGACCGGGCGAGCCAGGGGGTTGCGTACTTGGCGCGTGGGCGGGCGAAAAGGCCGAGGCAGATTCGTCAGGGGCAGGCGAGGGGGGCGCACGGGTGGGCGTGCGATCGGAGAGCGACGCGGTGGAGCCAGGCGAAGCGCGCAGGGGATTGGGCGCGCGGGACGAGGGTGATGCGGCAGGCCCGGTCGAGGCAGGTGGGATGGTGGGCGCGTGATCCGAGGTGGATCCGCGCGGCGTGGATGCAGCAGCGGGTGCGGGGCGGGGGTTGCGGGGGGAGGGGGAAGGAGCTGACGTGGAAGGAGGTGGTTGATGGGGGGTGGAATCTGGTGGGGGTCCAGGTGGGGTAGGTGGCGGCAATCCCGGTGGGAAGATGGGGCTGGATGGTTGTGGTGCATGGGGATTAAGTGTGGACGTGGGAGAGGTGTGGTCTGGTGTGTGGCCGGCGTAGGGGAAGATTGTTTCGTTGAAAACAACATGGCGTGAGACGATCACACGTCGTGTGGCAAGATCAAAGCACCGGTACCCCTTGTGTTCGAGGGCATAACCAAGTAAGACGCAGCGGGAAGAGCGGGGTGCGAGCTTGTTGGGCATGGTGGCATATTGGTTTGGAAAACATAGGCAACCGAAGACGCGTAGGTGATCGTATGTGGGTGGTACGCCGTAGAGAAGAAAATAAGGTGTATGGGGCGCAATGACGCGGGAGGGACGCCGGTTGAGGAGGTAGGTAGCCGTGTGAAGAGCTTCGACCCAAAAAGGTTGCGTGAGGTTGGCTTGAAGGAGAAGTGTGCGCATGACGTCGTTGGTGGTACGAATCATTCGTTCGGCTTTACCATTTTGAGGTGAGGTGTGGGGGCAAGAGAAGCGATATGCAATGCCGTTGGAGGAGAAGAAGGTGCGAAGGGAGGAGTTGATGAATTCACCACCATTGTCACACTGCATGCTTTTGATAATCACGTGGAATTGTGTATGCACAAACGTAAAGAAGCGTTGGAGGACGGTGGATGTGTCAGATTTGTTGCGAAGAGGAAATGTCCACGAGAAATGCGTAAAATCATCAAGCACCACAAGATAGTATTGGAAACCAGAGAAACTAACAACCGGTGATGTCCACAAGTCACAATGTATTAAATCAAAGGGAGCATATGTTCTACTAAAATAGGAGGAGAAAGGTAAACGTGGTTGGCGACCAAGTTGACACACATTACAGGGAGAGTGAGGCGCCTTATTACAATCATGAAGGAACTGGTTGGCGAGAGAAGAAAAAGTGTGGGCGCCGGGGTGCCCAAGGCGACGATGCCATAAGTCCAAAGAGGTGGCGGCAAGAAGCGCAGACGCCGGCACCGGTTTATTGCCAACGAAGGGGTAGAGATCGCCGTGGCTAACGGAGATCATGAGAACTCGTCGAGTGCGAAGATCCTTCACAAGAAAACCACACGGGTAAAATTCCATAGAGCAGGAATTGTCTTTAGTGAATTTACGAACGGATATGAGGCTAGTGACTACGTTGGGAGAAACTAGAATATCAGTAAGGCGAAAATCGTGAGGGGAGAGGGTGGTGGAGCCAGTGGCAGTGACGGGAAGGGAATGCCCATTTCCGACAACAATGCTAGAAGGTAAATGCGAAAATGAAGAACTTAACGAGGTCAAGTTACCTTGGGTGCCCGTCACGTGCGAAGACGCGCCGCTATCGAGGTACCACTCGGGGGCGGGCGGCGTGGCGTAGCCGCCGTTGCTGAAGGCGGCGTTGAGCATGGCGAGGTGATCCCACGACGGCTGTGATGGCTGATAGTACGGAGTGGACGGCGCGGGAGGGGGCGCGAATGCCTGGTATGCCTGAGCATGAGCATCGGGGCGGGGCCCACGAAAGCCGGCGGCGTTCGGCGGGATCCAGCCAGAGCGAGGCATCGGGAGAGCCATCCCGTACGGGGCGAAATACCCCGTGAAGGGGGAGAACGGTGGTGCCTGGTGACCACGCCCGGACTGGTCGCCGCGCCCACAACCACGACCGCGCCCGCGCCCGCGGCCACGGTCCCCACCATCGCCAGAGTGGTCGCCACGCCCGCGAGTAGAGGAGTTGGGCGGGGGATGGTGGCCCTCGGGGGCGCGATCATGAGAGCGATCCGCCGCGCGGTCGCCCGGGCCACGACCACCAGAGGAGCCGGTCGCTGAACCGCCGCCCGAAGAGCTGCCGCCCGTCATGGCAAACGCGGAGGCGCCTTCCTCCGCCGCGCGCTGTGCCTGCGACTCCTCCGCAAGGACAACACGCGAGAGGACGGTGTCGAAGGGAAGGCCCTGGTCGCCGAGGACGACGCGGATGGTGTCGAGCCGCTTGTCGAGGCCGTGGAGAAACTCCGTGGTGAGATCCACCTCGGTGACAGCGTGGTTGACGTCAGCGAGGGCGTCGGTGAGGAGTTTGAGGCGGCGGGCATACTCCGACACCGAGAGATCACCCTGCTTTAGATTGCGGTATTGGCGATTGAGGATCATGAAGCGGGCGTTGCGATTGGCGAGGAAGAAGTCTTTGATCTTATGCCAGAGGGCGTAGGTAGTGTGGCGCCGACGACGTGGTCGCACATGGTGTCCGAGAGAGTGGCATAGATCCACAGAACAATGTGTGCATCGAGCTCTAGGTATTGGGGCGGAGCATTGGGAGGTGGGGGTGGTCGAGGAGGTAGGAAACGCTGTAGCGAACCAGGACCATCAGGAAGAAAGTCTTCCACTTATGATAATTGTGATCGGCGGGGTGGAGGAGGAACTTGATGTGGTTCGTGATGTGATCACGGAAGATGGGGTGAGGAGCGGCGGGGGCCGGCGGAGGCGCAGGAGAGGTGCCTGCGGTGGTGAAGAGGGGGGCGAACTGTGAGGCCGTGGCGGGGAAGGAGCCCCTGAAGAGAGTTGGGGACGTGCCGAAGACGAAGGGAGAGGCAGTGGCCGGGGAGGTGCCGGCGGCAGGGGCCGAGGAGGAAGAGGAAAGGGATGCCACATCAGATTTATGTCTAGGTGGAGGAGAGATGAGAAGAGAGAAGAGAAGCGGGCTACAAGCTTACAGCCGGCTCTAGCACGAGCTCCAATATCCTTTGTGAGAGGAAAGAGTGGGCCATGCATTAATTGTATAGTGTACTAGTATGTGTAGCTATTATATGAGTGGACTATTAGGTTTGTACAAGTGACATGGCAACTTCATATAGCCGGTTGTTGGCTATATTATTAACCATGCTCTGACTCCGCGAACATATGCGAGGGCAGGAACTTCTGTTGTCCTCGACGGATCAAGCCAGCGGTGGCGGCGCGCGAACGCGCAACCCTAACTCTCGTCTCGTATACAAACCTCAGCTATTGTTAGATAGTAAGAGAAAATGAGACACGAGTGCACATGGATTTTTACGTGAAAACTTTTACGGGAGAAAACCACGCACGCACGAAGGCGCAATCACTATGATGGAGGAGTATTACAAGCACGAGACGACCTACCATCTTAGGTGTGACTACGAGGTATATATGAGGGCAATACATGAGAGTCCTTGGAGGACAAGTATACGAGTTGTACTCGTACGCGTCGGTACCAACACAAAGACCCACACCGTATGTACTATGTCTAGTCCAATACGGCACTAGAATTTGGATCATAATTTAACAAAGTGATTGTCTGGTGAGCTTTGACACGGTTCGAACGGCGAAGAGCCGGTGCGAGTGGTGAGGTAATGATTAATACTGTACGTACCCGGGTGGCGAGGGGCCGGCAGGGGCGGCCACCGCTCGTCAGCGCGCGGCGGTGCCGAGACGGCAACACTGGAGCGGCGGCTAGTGATTGGAGCTCGCAAGGGTGGTGGCGCGCTGGAGGGTGCAAAGCGGGGGATGCCAGGGCGGCGGAAGCCATCTCGGCGGCACTCTCGTCGCCGGTTAAGCGGAGGCGGCACTCGAGTTTGGTAGGCGAGGGATAGTCGGAAGAAGATGAAGGGGGGGTGGAGCACGTGAGTGAGTGAGGCAGGGGCTGGGCACACGTGGCGCCTCGCCGGCCTCTCTCACCTGATCTGCTCCTGCTGCTACTTGGCTTCCTTCAAGCCTTTGACTTATTGCGTAATCTGGCGAGAAATGAAAACGATTCTACTCCCTTCGTTCCTAAATAGTAAGTCTTTTTTAGACATTTCAAATGGACTACAACATAAAGATGTATATAGATATATTTTAGAGTGTAGATTCACTCGTTTCGCTCTGTATGTAATAATGTGTTGGAATCTCTAGAAAGATTTATATTTGAGAATGGAGGAAGTATAAATTAACTTCTCAAAGCCTAGAAAGAAGGCCACAAATATGATAAGAAAATATCCTCGCCACGACGATGATTTTGTTACATGGTGTTCGAGTGTCGGCAGCTGAACAAGGAGCACTGCCGGGAAGGCAAGGCATGAGTCTATTGTCCTAATTTACTGTAATATCATAGAGAATAGAAAGGAATTCTTGGATGAGTCCTCATTTCTTCAGCCCTCTTTCTCATCCTCTAGCGTATCATTTATCCCGATGCCTTTCATTCTCAAAGCTCTTCGCTATGTTCTTGTCTGGGAACCACCATTTCAAGCATGAAATGAATATAGCGTTGACACACTTGTAACTAATCGGCTAATTTCTTGATGTGTAAGAAAACCTGTTATATTCAGGCTAAGGTGTAAAATATGAAATTCACGAGCGAAGAAGTAAAGGCTTTATATAGGTGAGGATGTTAATATGGGTGGGAAAGTGGGTGAAGAACTAATATACCCCACGTGTCATGGGAGCAGAGATGAGTCGGACACTACTTACTGTATAGGGAAGTGATATGAAATTGATTTATTTCACACATCACATTTATAATAATATGTACACATCACATTATAATACTGTTCACTGGATGCAGACGAGTCCGGGCTTAGAAATGGATATTGGATTGCGGAGGATACTTTTTATCTAAAATTTCTTGAGAAAATATGTTTTCTCAAGAAACTTGCAGGAAGGCCAGCGCAGCAGAGCCCTTCAAGTCCGCTCCCGATGACCACCACGTATTCCTCCGGCCACTCGGCCACACTTGATGAAACAATGACGACGATGACGATTCAAGTGATTGCTTGCCTTGCTCTTTCACAATGCGAACGGTGAAGAGCTGGTGCGAGATGTCGGTAAAAAATAATACGTACCGAGTCACCACCGCCCGACAGCAAGCGGCGACGTCGACACGGCACGGCACTGGAGCGGCGGTGGTTGTTGCTGCTGGGCACGCGCGAGGGTGGCAGTTGACGCGCAGCAGAGGAGAGGCCAATGTGGAGGAAGCCATCTGGGCCGACGGTCTCATCGCCGCTGGAGCGGCGGTGGTGCACAGAGCAAGGTCACGAGTTTGGGTGGGAAGAGGGAGCACGAGTGGAGCATCTGATGGAGGCAGCGGCTGGGGACTAGTTGAGCTATCTCGCCCCCACCTCATCTTCTTCTGCTACTACCGGACTAGTTGGCTTGCTTGAAGCCTTTAACTTAATCTACCCTGAGAAATGAAAATGATCTTATTTTTAAAAATAAAAGCGGTTTAACGAGAAGGCAAAACAAATAGAAATGAATTGTTGTATTTTTACAAGAATCTACTGAACAAGACACAAGACACAGAGAAGGACCAAAGTCGTGGTCGGTGGACGTATGAACTTCTAGATACCTAGAAAAAGACCAGATATGACCGAAAATATCCTCTGGAACAAGATGATCTGTTCGTTGACGTACACCTGCCATGACAGGCACAAGGAGCATAGCCGGGAAGCCAAGGCATGAGTCTGTCGATGCTCCTAATCTATCATAAAATCATATGAGACTGAAAGACATTACTGTCCTAGTCGAAATTTCTTCAGCCCACTATCTCGTCCTCACATGTATCATTTATCCCGATGCCTTTCATTCTCAAACCTTTTCTCCATGCTCTTGACCAGGAACCACTATTAAGTATTAGATTACTATAGCACTGGCACACTCTTGTAACTAATCGTCTATTTTTATGTACAAGCAAACTTGTTGAAATTCATGCTAACATGTGAAACTCAGGAGCTGTTAAGGGAACGATTTATAGGAGAGTGGATATTGCTATGCATGGGAAAGTGGTTGAAGAAGTAATGTACACCATGTACCGTATAGTAAGCAGCACAAATGAGTCCGAGAGTACTATTTATTGTGTAGGTCAAGAATACAAAATTGATATATTTCACACATCAATTACTTTCTGCGCCTCAAAATAAGTGTCTTAACTTTGTACTGACTTTAGTACAAAGTGTTGAGCCACTTATTTTTAGAGGGAAGGAGTAACTTATGCTTGTCAGTTGCGAAGGGTACCTTTTATCTAAACTTTCTTGAGAATATATGTTTTGTTCATAAAGTGCCGATAGATGCTCATCGAGTTGCTATGGATGAAAAAAAAACATAGTGCATTTGAATATAAGATGTAACATCAAGAGTTAAAGGCATGGAAGCATGTCTGAAGTGAAAACAGTGTTACCGGTGGAACATGTCTAAAGAAGATACATTATTATTGCAGTACAAGTAGTAATAAAAAATGTAAGAAAAGACTTTTTCTAGAGGCCTGAACAATCAGCATTTCCTGGGATGCACGCATACTGTTTGAACAGTAAATATAGTGATTGGCACTATATCGGAGAGGCTACAATAGCTACTGGGCATGCACGAGGGTGTCGGTGCCGCGCGGAGGAGGGGTGGGCGGGTGTCGTGGCTCACCAGCACCACCACGTCATGGCCGTACCTCGCCAGGAGGCCCGCCAGCAGAGCCCCCCCCCCCCTCCCCCGAGCCTGCCGCTCCTGATCACCACCACGCCCTCCTCCCGTCTCTCCACCACCCTGAACGAACGTAAAGACCACATCGACGGTTCAAGTGCTTGCTTGACACGCTCCTACACGGTTTGAACGGCGAAGAGCCGGTGCCAACGGTCGGGTAATAATTAATACGTACTCCATCCGTTCCAAAATAGATGACTTAACTTTGTACTGGAGTAGTACCCAGCTAGCGAGGGGCCTGTAGGGGCGGCCACCACCCGGTAGCGGGTGGCGGCACCGAGACGGCGCGACACTTGAGCGGTGGCGGCTGATGCTGGGCACGCGCGGGAGGGCGAGGCGCCGGGGAGGCCAACGCGGAGGAAGCCATCTAGGCCGGTAGTCTCATCGCCGGTGGCGCGCACGGCAATGTCACTAGTTTGGGTGGGGAAGAGGGAGCTGGAGTGGAGCTCGTGAGTGAGGCAGTGGCTGGGTACACGTGCCGCTTTTTCAGCTGCCTCTCTCCCCTAGCGGCTGAGCTCGGTCCGAATAAGCTTTTCTACCGGTGGCGGGAGGTATCGGTGGAAATCTACCACAAATGTTGCTTTGAGATTGGTGTGGCTGGTAGACCCGCTATGCTTTTGTTTCTCCTTTTTAGCAATACGAATCTTATACAAACACATATACAAGATTGGACAGGGTTCACAGCAGTACCTTTTGTCAGGTGGCAGGTTGAGAGAGAGAGAGAGAGAGAGAGAGAGAGAGAGAGAGAGAGAGCAGATTATGCACGTACTAAATACTTGCACTTATTTTCCATGCCATATTTTAAAAGGTTGATAACTTTTGAACTAAATATCTAGTTTTGAAATATTTTATATTTTTGAATTCAGCGCGACAAGACCTTTAAAACAAGATCAATCTTGGATGCACTTTGGCTAGTTTGAATTTTACCGTTTCACTCATTTTAGAGAAAGCATTTCAGTCAGTTTCACATTTCACTAGTTTCAGAAAATCTTCCAGTCAGTTTCACATTTTTTTTGCGAGCTAGTTTCACATTTCACTAGATTTAGAAAACACATTACAATCATTTACAAATGATAGATTTCACTCATTTTAGAAAACACATTACACTCATTTACAAAAGATAGCTTTCATTCATTCAGAAAACACACTACACTCACTAAATTGAAAAAACTATGTTTCACTTGTTTAAAAAAACCTTGTCCACCCATTACAAAATATATATTTCAAAACTAATTTCACTCATATAAAAATTGATTTCAATCATTTCACTAAATACATTCCACCACATTTCTTATAAAATAGGTTTATGTCACATATTTCTTACGAAATAGGTTTGTTCTTGCTATTTCTTTTGAAATAGGTTTCTTTTGAATATTTGTTTACTCATCCTCACAAAATTAATTTTTCAGTTTCAGTAAAATTATTTCACTAAAAAGCACATTAATTTCACTCATTCCAGAAAACACATTACACTCATTCAGTTGAAATACAATATTTCACTCGTATCAAAATACCTTTTTCACTCATTACAAAAGATATATTTCAAAACTAATTTCACTCTGCGCTTGCGAAACTGATATTTCACTCATATAAAAATTGATTTCAATCATTTCAATAATTTCACACGTTTAAAAATATTCCACTAAAAAATTCTATTGAAATACTATATTTCATCCATTACAAAACTAATTTCAAAATTATTTTAGCTCATTTCTAATTTTCACTCAATACAAGTTTAGCTCATTTCAAAATAAATCCAGTAAAACAAATTTCCCACACGGAATTAATAGATTGAACGAAACAAGTGAATTGAAACGTTGAAATTTAAACATGTTTCAAATATATGCAAGAATGATCTTGTTGTAAAGGTCTTGACCCTGGGAGTTTAAATATAAAGAAAGTTTTAAAAATAAAACTATGGATTAAAAGATAAGCGTGATTGAAATTGTCAAAGCGAAAACAAAATGCATGCGTGCTTCATACGTACTTGTGGGGAGAGACTAGTGTAAAAGCAGCACCTAGTGTGCAAAAATAGAAAAAAGTAGTGACATCCTTCAGATATTAAATGGATGTCTCAGATGCAATGCACGTGAGTTGGTGGAGCTTGTGTGCATTCTTATGAAAACCCCCTTGACTAACAGTTATGTACAAAAAGATCCCTCCACCATGTTCCTCAAGCTGAATCTGAGACATCCATTCAAAATCCGACGGATGGCACTGCTTTTTTCTATTTTTGCACATTAGATGCTGCTTTTACACTAGTCTCTCCCACTTGTGTGTCAGCAAGAAATGGTCACCCCATGCATGTGTCCTTCATCTGACATATGGTGGGCCCTAGTGTAGAAAATACACTGCATGCAAATCTAGAGAAAGTGAAATACATCTTCCGTATGTGAGCGCTTGATGTGGTGTCATGTGCTGATTGGCTAGCTGGTTGGCGGTACATCCTGGCACCGGTAAAAAGAGCTTTGCGGAGCTCGCTCGTCTCTGTTGCTCCTAGTTGGCTTGCGTAATCTGCCACAAGATATGAAAAATGAATTTTTTTAAATAAAGCTGTTTAACGAGAATAAAGAACGAATAATTATATTTTTTAACAAGCCAATTTAACAAGGTACTAGAAACTGAAATGTACTGAAATCACAGTCCACGGACCTATTAATTTCTCGCAGCCTACAAAATGGGCACAAACACGATCGAAAATATCCGCTACACCACGATGGATATTATATATGAAGGAGTACGCGTGTCATCGACTCAACTAGGAGCGCTGTTGGGAAGCCAAGGCATGAGTCTGTCGATAATCCTAACATATCGTAATATCATACAATATGGTCATGGAATTCTGTACGAGTTGGCATTTCTTTGGCCCACTTTCTCACCCTCCAACATATCATTTATCCCCATGCCTTTCATTCTCAGGGCTCTTCGCCATGTTCTTGACCGGAACCTCTATTTTAAGCATTAAATGAATATATAACGTTGACACACTCTTATAACTAATCGTCTAATTTTTGTGATGTGTAAGAAAACCTGTTGTGTTCATACTAAGGTGTAAACATGAAGTCTAGAATATGAAATTCACGATCAAACGAGTGGAGGGTTTATATAGGCGAGTGGATGTTAATATGGGTGGGAAAGTGGGTGAAGAAATAATGTACGCCATGTACCATACCATAAGCAGTAGACCTGAGTCCGACACAACTTATTTGTGTAGGTCAGTGATATGAAATTGGTTTATTTCACACATCAGTTACAACATATACACGTACGCATGTAGGTTGCGGGGATACTTTTTATCTAAACTTTCTTGAGAAAATATGTTCTGTTCATAAAGTGTGCATAGTGCTGGGGTCAGGGGTCTCAACCTCCATTCCAAAAAAAAAAAGATGGATAGGAACTCGTCCAATTGCTATGGATGAACAAAAACATACATAGCGGATTTAAGTGTAAGATGCAACTATCAAGAGTTGAAGACACGAAAACATGTCCGAGTTAAAAACTGATTCGCAGCTAGAACAAGTCTCAAGAAGGTAAACTATTGTTGAAGTAAAAGTAGTAATAAACTACATGTGAAAAAAGATTTTCCTTGAGGCCTAAACAACCAGCTTTTCATGGCATGCACATGTACTGTTTGAATGGCAACGAGTTGGCGAGAGTGATTGGGCGACACGGCTAGGGGCCGGCCATCACCCGGTAGATCGCGACCGCCATAAGTCTACAACAAAAAGGATGTGTTGGCTAGTGGGCATGCGCGTAGGTGGCTAGTGGTGGTGGCGGTGCCGCATGCTAAGGGAAGTCAGTAGAGCCGAGGCCATCTTGGCGGAGGTCTACTCGTTGTTGATGTGAAGGTGGCATGCGTTGCAAGGTTTTGAGCTAACATAGGCGAGGGGAGAGGATTAGTAGTATGCATGGGTGAGGGCACGCAACCCCCTTTTCATTTGGCTTTCGATTTACAGTCTTTCATATCTTCTGAACCAAAAATTTAAATTAAGTTTCATTTGCATATTCGTGTTTCTGGTGACTAGCGCTTACAAATGAGATCCATTTTGAAGACGTTTCGATGAGTTTTTTTTTTAATTTTGTTAAGTTTCATCTTCTGAAAAATTGTAGGAGCGATCGATAAAGTCATAAGTTTCAAAACCCGTGAAGAACAAAATCAGAATTTTTGAGCTTCAACTTTTGAACTTGGTGTGAGCGTCCGACAAAATTGTAAGTTTCAGAACCTATGACCGAGTATGTTTCTGCAACTAAAACTTAAAACTTGTTGTGCCCTCATGCATGATCCAACTACTTTACGGATCGCGGGGCAATCAGGCAGCTAGCACGGCTGGGCAGATGCGTGCCCCATACCTGCCTGTGTCGGAGCTAAATCTGGCATACCTCCTGGTAGGGATCCTGAACTAGGCGTAATGGGATGATGATACCAGGGACACAAAATTTGCCCAGGTTCAGGCTCTCTGAAGAGATAAAACCCTACGTCTTGTATGTGTTTTATTGTGTTAGAGTGTGTACTGAGTACATGTAAACTACCAAGAGGTTTCTGATATGTATCTACAAGCCAAGCCCCTTAGTTTATACAGCACACCGGCGGTCCTAGGGTACATGTCTCAAAAATAGTGGGTGCGAGTGGTCAGGTAACAATTAATATGTTCCCGGGTGGAGGCGGGCCGGTGGGGGCGGCCACCGCCCGGCAGCGCGAGGTGGCGTCGACACGGGGAGGCACCGGTGTGGCGGCGGCTGCGGCTGCTGGGCGCGCGTGAGGTGGGCGGTTGTCGCGCGGCGGATGGCGCGACGCCGGGGAGGCCAACGCGGAGGAAGCCATCTGGGCCGGCGGTCTCCTCGCCGATGAGGCGGAAGTGGCTCACGCAACAAAGTCACAAGTTTTGGGGGCGGAGAAGAGGGAGCGGGAGTGCAGTGAGGCAGCGGCTGGGTACACGTGGCGCCTTAGCGGCCTATCTCCCCTAGCGGTTGAGCTCTCTCGCCTCACCTCACCTGGTGCCTGGTGGTTAGCTCTTTGATAAGAAGGTAAAACAAAAATAAATTGATTTCTTTTAAAAAGTCAAGAAGCACATGAAACAGAAATGGACTCAAGTCATGGTTGGGCTGGTCGGCGGCCCTATGAACTTTTCCAAGACTAGAAAAACATCCACAAATACATATGAAAATATCTGCGGCACCATGATGTTCCTCTCATTGCCGTACAAGTGCCATGATCATAACGAGGAGTATTGCCGGGATGCCAAGCTAGGAGTCCGTCGATGCTCCTAGCATATCACAACATAGTACAACATTGGAAACGACTTGTAGACGACTCGACATTTCTTCGACTCACTTTCTTATCCTTCCACACGTTATTTCTTCTGACGCCTTTCATTCTCCGAGTTCTTGTCTTGTTTTTGACAGAGAACCACTATTACATTTGAAGAATATAGCATTGACATGCTCTTATAACTACTCGTCTAACTTCTGTGATGCATAAGAAAACTTGTTATATTCATGCTAAGATGTAAGCATGGATTCTAGACTATGGAATTCACCGGCTAGCACTTGATGGCTTTTTATAGGTCTGTGGATTTTGCTATGGGTGGGAAAGTGGGTGAATACACATGAGTCGGACACTACTTATTGTGTAGGTCAATGGTACAGAATTGGTTTGTCTCACGCATCGGTTATAATTGAGGAAAATATAGTTTTCGTCATTGAGGTCTCTCCAAAGTATGGAAATCGCCCATCAACTCTAAAACCAGCAAAACTTATTCCGTCGACTAATTAAACCAGGTTAGTTTAGCCATGGATACAGCTTGAGACCGTTTTAGCCCGACATGGACCCAGTTTTGACTAAAATTGGACATGTCCCTTGATTTTGTTACCGTAATGTCACTCAAGACCTGAATCTCCCCTCTCTCTCGTGCTCTCTCGTTCCCCTTTCCCTTGAACCATAACCCTAGAGCGGTCGCGACGACGGCAATGAGGTTTAGGTGGTGGCGAATTAGGCAATGGTTGCATGACAAATCATTTTACTAGGCAAGCAGATGGCAACCTATGCAAGTTCAAGCCACTCCCATGGGTCGTCCTTGTCACAATCGATCCCTCTCGGTTGCTCATCTCACATTCCGTACCGTGAGGGGCCGCTAGATTAAACTGCCGGCGAGGGAATGCCATTGTGGCAACAAGCATGCAGCTAGTTGGATATCATGGAGTGACACTAAACCCAAAAGGAGGCATTTCAAATGCATGCGAGATCGGGTAACTTCGATCTTGTACAAATTTTTTCATGACTTGCATAGAATTTTACACATCTGAAGGGTTTTAGCTAGGGTCTGTGCTCTAGAGATTCCATGCAGATGCACCCACTGCAGACTTTTCAATGATCCAACCCTTCCTCATCTTGCACAACTCATCATCGATCTTGAAGACGTTGTTATGCCATTGAATAAGGAGAATCAACATTTATGTGTTGAAAGAGAGAACCCTGACGCAGGGAGGATGGCTAAAGATGCTGAAGCTCTAGGTCTGCATTGCGTAAGAAGGGTGGGTTGTTAATGAACAAGGACGAGCTATTGCTAGATAAGAGTGTTGAATTACGTCAGCAAAAGAAGAGGAATGATGTGTGTGTTGTACTGATGTATTTTATTGTTGTTGTTGTTGTGTATGCTTTCATGTCGCATATACGAGCAATTTGCTAAGATGAGTCGATGAGAATTGGATATGCTATGTAATCTGACTATGATAATTTTTTATGACCTGAAAAAATGACCGTTTTGTCACATTTAATAGCGATTGATTGTACAGTTCGCAGAACATCTCCTTCACATGTTTGTCTGAACTAGACATAGTCTGACAAAGTACTCAACTAAACATTCATCAAACATAATCTACAAAAATTGTCACAAAGAGCATAGCCTGACAAAAATGGATGAGAAATTGTATTGAATATAGTCCTAGAAGTAACCGCAAACATAAATTCTCACACACAGTCTCACATAAACACAAACAACAACCAGTCTAGTAGTTTTGTTGACACTTTTTTTGCTCTTTTATTTCCTGCAACTTGATAACTTATAAGGCTAGAGGTAACATTGATTGTAAAGGATGAATTGAAGTGCAGAATTACTATCACATTTTTTACAACAATATTGGAAGAAGATTTAGATGCCCTTTTCCGCATACGAACAAGTGTGTTTTGATGGAAGATTCACATGACTTGTGGCAACTCTTCTTCGGTTAGTGCTTTGTTCATATGTTTGCACATTTGCCTGATAGGTGGAGAAAGAAATTCATTTAGAGGATTTAGCATAAGCAGGTATGTTATGCATGTAGGCTATTTTACCTTGAAAGTAGACATCTTACATTTGATCAGGACTTGGATACCGATCTTGCATGTTGTCCAACTGTACTTGGTCCATTTGAACCATTGCCTTGACCTAAAGAAACATTTTGTCCTACAACAATAGTACATTTTGGTCCGTTGTGACCGATACAATTGCACTTCATGCATCTAATCATAGTTCCAACCCTTGAAACTCTAGTAGCTTTAGGATTTCCAGTGACCTCTTTTTTCTCTCTTTCCTATAGGCCTGTCTGGCATATCATCATATCCACAACTAGTGGTTTAGGTCTGTTTGATTATGGCCAGCCGCAAGGTCCTTCAGCTGGTTGCAAGAAATGTGCATAGGTTCTCTTCAATGCTTTCATTGAGTAGCAAGTAGCCACATAATCATCTAACCTATTAGTGTGGGTATGGATTGTATTGCAAGTCCACAAAGCATACCAGATAACTGCCACTACATACCTACAACTTCATGTTTCTGGTTTGAGGTCAGTTGTAAACCTTTGAGAGCCATGTTGCACCCGAAAATAATTATTTCCATTGCTATCTGCATGACATATTACCAGATACATTGATGGTATTGCTTAATTAATGAGTACGGCATTTTGGTGCCCAGGCTCAGCTGCACTCGATTAGAAAAAAATCATAAAAAGTACCAGAAAAATTCAAAAAAAATTCGGGCGGTAGCAAATTTGATGCGTGTGGCCCTCTCCAAATTTCAAATCATTTGGACATCTGATAAGTTCTCAGCAAAAAAGACAAATCGAGCCAAAACAGTACATGAACAGTAAACTTTTTTACGGACCCCCAATTTGACTTTTTTGTCGAGAGCTGCTTAGATATCCAAATGATATGAAAATTGGAGCGGACCTCATACATCAAATTGTCCACCACACAAAAAAATTTGGAATGTTTTGAATTTTTCTAGTATTTGTTTTGATTTGTTTCGTCAGCGTGGGTGCGGATGAGCTCGGTGCAGAAATGGATTTTTGTTAATTTATCTTTTATATTTGGACATATAGGATACCCCTAGTATTCCAACCATCACCATTCTTCTAATTAATTATCTGTAGCATGAAAAGACTAAAGCCCGGTATACCCCAGAATTATGACACAAGTTGTGGTTGTAGTTTAGTCTAGTGAGAATTCCACGGTCTGCAATCCCAGCAGCCACATTTCACCTTTTTTTCTTTTTTTTTCGTCTAAAGAAACCAATAGAAATCGTTTTCAGTACAAATACGACATCACCGGTTAATTTTACCTCAATTATTTGATTCTCACAACACACTGCTTTTTAGTACATGTCTGTGAAGCATTTATATAGTCCAAGAACATCCATTTCCCGGAAAAAATAATAAAATAAAACAATAGAACATTCATACGACCCCCTTAAAAATAAAAATAAAATATAGGTAAAACCTTTTTTTAGAACGAAGGCTCAAGAAGAGCCCGGCTTTGAATTAACAAAGCCATGAACCGGCCAGGATTACATCGAACAAACAAAGCAAACAAAGAACAAAACAGCAAGCCGATACATGGTGCTGTGTAAATGCTACCAGGCTACTACAAACTACTAGCAAAAGATATGGAAACTAATGCACAAGTCCAGCTAGAAGTCGAAGAAGCCCTCCACAGCGAGCAGAACACCATGCAGCGCACCAGCAAAGCTTGGGGAAGAAACAAATAGTAGTTGGAGGAGCTCCATTGTCAGCTCCATGGGCTCTGGCTGTCGATGTCGCCCTCCTCCACCTCAGAAGGGGGCTCCCTGCCCCCTCGCCCTGGCACGAAGGGCGCCGATCCATCGAAAGGTGGAGACGCCCACCCGAGGGCTAAAGAGCGACCGACGCCGTTGCCAACCGGAAGACCACACCAGGACACCACTGCCAAACTACTTGGAGCTCATCCAAGGAAAGCATCGGCAATACATGATATCTGCACACGAGGAGAAGCAAGCTACACGGCAAGGCTGCTGAAGACCGAGCAACCCCCAACCGGAACAAGCACACTTCCCCCAAAGCTCACCAAAGACGGCACCCCCTTGAGGGTGACGGCGCCCACGGCGTCGCTTCCGCCCAATCCCGAGGGATTTGGGTTTTCACCTGGTCCACGAGCAACACGGGAGGAAGAGGAGGGGGAAAGGGGGCATTTTTACCAGCACCTACAGGTAGGGGACGACGCCCACGGGCGTCGCCGCCGGCAGGCCGGCATAGCCAGCCACGGATTTCTCCGGTTCCCTCTCCCAACCCCCACCTCAAGAGGAGACACGGCTACGGTGCCCGAAGGCCACCGGAGAACGGATCTGAGACGAGGGTGACAACAGGTTCAAGAGGAAGATGCCTTCAGATCCGATTCGGGTCCCCGAAGCCACCGCGCACCATAGCCATCGCCCACCGTCACCGCGCCGCCCACACGGCCAAGATGGGCGGCCAGCACCCGCTGCCGCCGTTTGCTGAGGACGGCGCAGCACCACCGCCTGAGGCCGCCACCTTGGCTCCGAGATCCTCCACAGGGGCGGAGCGACCAGATCCTCGCTGCCGCCATCCCCGGCAGCCGCGCGACGCTCCGGTGGACCCCCTCCGGCGGCGGCGAGGGAGAGGAGAACGGGGAGGTTGCCCCGGCGGCGGGCTAGGGTTTGAGCCGCCCGGGTCGCTGCGGGAGCGACGCGGGGGCCTTGGTGGGGAGGGGGGTCCTCCTGCATACCCAGGTAAAACCATTTCACCCTTCGTTGTTTTTAGGGTGCCTCGACCTACATCAGTATACCAAAGCAAATATCTAGGGTTTGGTCACATGTGGGATGTTCGATTTTTTCAATCATTATCATATCTTACCATTGGATGTTGCACAGTTTCCATGTAAAAAAAAAAACGTTGGAGGTTGGGACAAGCACAAAAGTGAAACGTGATATTTGAGCAGGCAGAAGTTTATCATCTTGCCATTTCTGCAGACAGAGCGCTGTCAAACTTTGACGCCCGCGAGAAGAAAGCATAGGAGGTCAATCCTGTTACGAGCGAAGGGATTTTTCAGCTCCTGCGAATCGACTATCGACTGCAACAGAGAAGGTACATATTTGCCGGCCACTGGAAAATATGGGCCATCCCCTAGGATGAAGTACTGCATTAGCAGAGGTTTCAAGGGAACATAACGTTAACATTGTATGCTAATGTTGGCTTCACATTTGAATCGTGATATTGCCATATTGGAACAATTCACATGCTAATTGTATATGCTATTTAAAATGCACAACAACGTGATGCATTGCAATTAGCCAACACGTGTTTTCTCATCGAGTTTTTCTTGCGGGAAAACATCCAATCTGTTCGTCTTTAGTCATGGTGGTACAACGAACACAAGAAATAATAATAATTATATCTAGATCTGTAGACCATCTAGCGACGAGTATAAGCATTGAAGCGAGCCGAAAGCGCGCAGCCGTCATCGCCCCTCCCTCACCGGAGCCGGGCAAAAATTGCTGTAGTAGACAATCGGGAAGTCGTCGTGCTAAGAATCCATAGGACCAACCAGGGCCGGCCCTGAGGGGGGGCAGGAGGGGCGGCCGCCCCGGGCCCCCAAGTCGAGGGGGCCCCCACCCCCACGCATGGTATGAAGTTTCCCAAGGACCAGGTCAAGACGCCCAGCTAGCAGGCTTTGCGACGCTAGGTAGCTATGCACGCTGGTGAAAAAAAGAGTAGCTATGCACGCAAATCGCTCTGTTCAAACGGAATTACTGCATGTATGTAGCCCACGATTCTAGGGGAGTGGAGATCGTTCTTTCCTTTTGGTCGCTATGACCTTTTTCAACAAAAGATCTTTACAATCCCCAAATCCCTATTTTGCTATTCCAAGTTCCAACAGGCCTATCACTCCGATCTCGCGAGTTCATGAATCGCGAGCGACGCCAACGCAGATGAGCTCCTCTCAGGTAGCCGCTGAACGCACACACGCTCGGATCACTAGACTACAACTTCGAGCGCCCACCATGGGAGGCGGCCCTCGCCTAGCGCCGGATCACCGACCGACCGACGCCAATCCGAGGTATACCATATTACCATTACGAAATTAAACCACCTGAGCTATAAAAAATCAAATTTTTTGAAGCAAAGGGGTCACACGGCCCCCATTTTCTTTATGAAAATGTACTTTGGGATTAATTGGATCAGTGGGATTGGCTTTTAGTATATATTACCAGGGTATAGATTTTAAACCCGAAAGATTATTAGATTTGACTGAAATATATTCCCATACGAATCATTACAGGACTTCTTCTACATTTTGTCTTCATTTGAGTTTAGTACTCTAATGCTTTGTCTTATGTGATCGTATGTGCATTCACTCACATCATTGCAAATTCAAAATCTTTGGATTCCTGTAAAATTAATAAAGTTATGATATGTATCATATATTTTCTAATTTTGTCTTTGTGCCTTTTAGAATCCATCCTTCTGAAGAATTGTTTTCAAATCAACCATCAATGAAACATAGAGAATTGATTGTATAGTTATATGCATGCAAAGCATGCATCTACTACTTGTATTAAGGGCCCCTAAATTTTAGTTTCGCCCCGGGCCCCCAAAATCTCAGGACCGGCCCTGGGACCAACGCACCAGAACGGCAACCACCGCCTATGAAGAGTATCGTAGATCGGAAGTATCCAACCTGAAAACACATGAACGTAGATGAACGAAGAACAAATTCGAGCAGATCCACCAAGGACAGATCCGCCGAAGACACACATCCACACGCCCACCGATGATGCTAAACGCACCACCGAAACGGGGCTAGACGGGGAGAACCTTATTCAATATTTAAGGAGCCGCCGCCGTCTTGTCTTCCGGATTGGAAGCAAACCATAACAAATCTTGAAAACACATTTAAAAACAGAGCCCTCCCACCGGCAAGGGCCGGGATCCGCCGCGCTCCCATGACCCTAAAGCCACTGGAGACGAGGCGGGCCTGTGATGGCACCGGTGGGAGGCAGAGGAACCCCAGTTGGGGAGGAGGCGGCTGCGGAGGAGTCACGTGTCCAGTGTGTTTTCTCATCGAGTTAAATGCATAGAACCACAACATTCGTCTTACATTAGCGAAAACCACCACTTTACGGTTCGTGGCATTATGCACCAAATTTCTGAAAGTAGCATAAAACACTGACGATGAGTGCTAAGCATTTTGTTGGCGTCACTAATTGTTTGGGCCCACCCATCAGGCTGAGTTGGCAGAAAGAAGTGCCACGTAGGCCACAAAACTGCCACGCTTTTCTTCTTCCTCCTTCTCTCTCTGAGGCATTTCATCAAGCATCTGATGTGCATTAGAGAACAACAAGGGATGCAAGCGACGTCAACAGTGGGGATCCTGCTGTCGGAGGCGCGCGCTGGGCTGCTCATGCCCGTGCGCCTCTACTACGCGCAAGCTAGCCAAGGCACCGCCGCCACGTACGAGAGCAGCAACAGCTCACTCCTGCGCCCCTTGCCGGCCTGCGTGTCCAGGCCGCCGTGTCCGCCTCTGAGTTGGAGACGGTGGCTGGAGCTTGGCGTGGAGCACCTCGGACGTCCTTTTCGGCCGGAAGCTCTCCGACGTGCTGGCGTTGCAGAGCGCCCGGATGTCGTTCGCGTACAGCTCCGCGTCCTTTTCGCCAGGGGTGTCGGCGCAGCAAACCCTGAACTACCTCGCTCTGACACTAACTCGGACGTAGATGAAAGAGAGGGACACAAATATTTCTGGCGCACAAATGCCCCGCCGCCCGAACGGTCTTATTTTACTAGGCACATACCTCGACTCAGCTCATACGGTCACCATGATTCGGCAACCCACCGGTGCAACAACAAGCAGCACATATGAGAGGTATTTATACTAGGTGCACGCACGCACGCTCTAACCAGCCTAACTAGCTAGCCACAAGGCACGACCACCACGTAAGGATGGCAATTTTACCCACGGGTACGGGTACCCGCGGGTACCGTACCCGCATGGGCAGGGTATGGGCACACTTTTATACCCATAGGTATTACCCATACCCTACCCATTAAGTCATGGGTAGGGTACGGGTATAACCTTGTACCAGCGGGTATACCCATACCCTGCCCGTTTGTGAACTAATGTTAAGTTGCCGTCAGTTAGTCATTAATTTATCATGTGACGCGTCTACTCCTATTGAATTAAGAGTATGTTGTGATTTCTAAATTTTGATATATGTCATTTACTCATCTGTCTATTATTGAGCTGATATAATTGATTTTTTTTCAAATATGCTATCAATGAGCATAAGATTGTGAACAACTTGTGTACTGTTTGTTCTACCCGTTGGGTACCAATGGGTATGGGTACCCGTCGGGTATGGGTATGGGTAAAGTTTCATACCCATGGGTACGGGTATGGGTAGAGTTTTGTACCCACTGACTATACGGGTATGGGTATGGTATTACTCTACCCTGCCCATACCATACCCATTGCCATCCTTACCACCACGCAGGACCACTAAGGGCATATACAATGGTGCTATCTTAGGAGTGCCACGTAGGATAAATGATAAAGTGGAGGAGAGAGAACTTATAAAAAAAAGTCTTGTCTTTTCTTATTTAAGAGAAGACGAGAGATTATCTCTTAGCATAATATGTCTCACCATATTTTTAAGAATAACTAATTATTGAATATAAGGCTAAGAGATGACCCATTACAGGCATTTTTCTTTGTCATTTCTAAATTACATGCAAGATTTCGGATAAGACTATGTTATCAACCATTGTATATGCCCTAACCAACTAACCCACCAACGCAAGGCTTGCTAACAAACTGCTGGAATCTCTCCACGATCCATCCAGCTACGCAATTAAGGGGATGTACAATGGTTGATAAGATAGTTTTATCTTAAGTCTTGCATGTAATCTAGAGATGATTAAAAAAATGTCTACAATGAGTTATCTCTTAGCCTTATCTTCAATAACTAGCTATTCCTAAAAATATGGTGAGACATATTGTGTCAAAAGATCATCTTTTGTCTTCTCTTATTTAAGATAAGACAAGCTTTTTCTAATGAGTTTTCTTTCCTCCACCTCATCATTTATCCTACTTGGCACTCGAAGATAGTACCATTGTACATGCCCTAACGTAACGTAGGACCCGGCCGACCGCTCCATTTGTCAGGCTGCACGTCCGACTGACTAAATGCATGCACGCGGCTGCTGCTCGACTCCGGCCGCACGCACGCACGCTGGCCTCACTCGGCACGGCCACGGTGCGGCACCGGCGTCTGGACATGACCAACACGCGCAGGTGCTGATTACCTTCGTGACGTGGTTTATTCCTAACATTCTCCCCCTAAGTCACGACCTCATCGTCGCCGGAGTTGTTATAGCTCCCATCGTTATCGTCGACGATCGCGGACTCGACCTGGCGCGCTTACGCCGGTCGCCGCCGCCATGGACTCGACCTGGCGCGCTGACGTCGGTCACCACCGTGCCTGCCTCTTCGTCTCGAGCGACATACACCGAGCTCCTTCTCCGCCCGGCGTCCTTTGGCGACAAACGCCGAGCTCCTTTTCCGCTGGCCACACACAGCTGGCGTTCCGGCGGCATACGCGATCGATGTCGTCGCACTCAAACGCGAGCCTTCCCGGACGCCGCTTCATGGCGTCGCACCGCGCCGCTGCGGCCTCTGCCACCGCGCAGCACCTCCATGCCGCGACGCCGTGCCACACATCCATGGCCTCTGCACCACCACGCAGCGCCTCCGCGACCGCCGCGCTCGCCGCGGACTCCCCGCGCCAAGGCCCTAAATCTTGAGGCTCTGATACGAATTGTTGGAACAAACCCTGAACTACCTCGCTCTCATAGACCCTACTTGGCCTTCTTTGGCCTTCTTTGCCGGCGGTCACGACCTCCTGCTCACCTTCCCCACGTACGAGTACGACCTCCCCAGCACCAGCGGCACCAGCAGTAGCCGCAATCGGCGTTGCCGTGACCTGCAGAGCGACTACTTCGCTTACATGTACCGCTCGCGCTTCTGCTTGTGCCTGAGCGGGCAGGAGGTGACGAGGCCGCGCATGGTGGAGGCCATCCATGCCGGGTGCATGCCCGTGCTGGTGTCGGACGGCTATGCGTCATCCTTCCCGACGTACCACAGCGCCCCTGCTCGTCTTGGTCCGGCGTGCTATGTGACTCACCGCGGAAGGGGAGGAGAGGAAAGGCACCTCGCCTTGGACACAGGGGAGGAGAGGAAAGGCGTCTCCCGGGTTGCACATCAAGATCAACATACGCCTCATGGTCCTACAAGAAATATATGGGGGGTAAACAAAGTGCACTACTCAGTTTCATAGGCAGAAAGCAACCAATTATAAGTCATGCTTATTAGCAAATTTCAGCCTCATCCTGCCGACCAAGCAGCGAACACCATATCATTGAATCCAGAACAATTCACTGCAAAATAACGAAGAGTATGGTATGTGCTACAAGTTAACTGAACCTTGAGGAAATCAGTCAGTCCTATCCGCGACTCGGACTGGCCTCCAGGGACATGAACCATCCGAGAGTCATAAGTTGCACACGGGACCGATTCGCCTAGTGCATAAGAACCTGCAGGGCCAGCCGAATCATTGTCGCATCAGATCAGCCTTGAGCTCTCACCACAATTAATACAATTAGTACAGACGATTCTATTCCCTGCTAAATCAATGAAACGCTAGTGTACAGTGTAGACTGGATCTTAAAAAAAAAAAACTTTTCTGTTGATTAGTTCGGACAGTTCATTTCTATGAATCTCAATTCTGCTTTGTTGTTAGGAAGCAGTTAATAGAGGGTGACCCGTGCCTTTCTAGCACCACCACGTCCTGGCCGTACCACGCCAGGAGCCCCGTGCAGCAGATCACCACCACGTAGACCTGGCCATCCTCCGGCAGGGGCGGGCCTGACAAAGCCCGAGGTAGAAAACTCAGGCCTGAGCCTGGCCCGGCCATTGGGCCTACTTTTCAGGCTCAAGCCCGGCCCGACACAGAAAAAACACACCAGGCCTTGGGCCCCAGGCTGGGCCTCTTCCGTAAATGGCAGAAATAGTGGGCCTAGGCCCGGCCCGACCTAGTCTTTGGGCTCAAAAAACTAGGTCTAGGCTGCTCCCGGGCCGGGCTTTTTCGGGCTGGGCGGCCCATGGCCAGGACTACCACCACGTCCGCCTCCGGCCTCTCCACCACCCTGAACTGAACGACGACGACGACAATGATGGTGTACGTGCGTCGTCGACTCGACTGGGAGCACTATCACGAAGCCAAGGCATGAGTCTGTCGATGATCCTAACATATCGTAATATCATACAATATGGTCATGGAATTCTGGACGAGTTGTCATTTCTCTGGTCCACTTTCTCGCTCTTCAACGTATCATTTATCCCGACGCCTTTCATTCTCAGAGCTCTTCGCCATACAATATGGTCATGGAATTCTGGACGAGTTGTCATTTCTCTGGTCCACTTTCTCGCTCTTCAACGATCATTTATCCCGACGCCTTTCATTCTCAGAGCTCTTCGCCATACAATATGGTCATGGAATTCTGGACGAGTTGTCATTTCTCTGGTCCACTTTCTCGCTCTTCAACGTATCATTTATCCCGACGCCTTTCATTCTCAGAGCTCTTCGCCATACAATATGGTCATGGAATTCTGGACGAGTTGTCATTTCTCTGGTCCACTTTCTCGCTCTTCAACGTATCATTTATCCCGACGCCTTTCATTCTCAGAGCTCTTCGCCAGGTTCGGACCGGGAACCATTACTTTAAGCTAAGGTGTAAGAAAATCGTCTAATTTTTGTGACGTGTAAGAAAATCTATTGTATTTATGCTAAGGTGTAAGCATGGTGCGTAGAATACGAAATTCACGATCAAACAAGTGGAGGCTTAATATAGGCGAGGGGATGTCAATATGGGCGGGAAAGTGGGTGAAGAAATAGTGTACGCCATGTACCATACCATAAGCAGTAGACCTGAGTCAGACACTACTTATTGGTACCCGAAAAAAAAGACAGTACTTATTGTGTAGGTTAGTAAACATGAAATTGATTTTATTTCACACATACTTTATAATATATACACTTAGGGTCCCTCCCTCCCGTCCCTCCCCCGTGCGGCGGCGCCGCCCCGCACCGGGGAGCCCCCGCCCTCCTCCTACAGCCTCGCCCCTCCTCCGCTCCCCTCCTACGCCGTCGCCCGAGGCGTCACAGGGCAAAGCCCTTGTGGCGTGGCGGCGGCGGCGGTTTCTCCTCATATCTCGATCTGGTTGGGAGGCGGCGCTCCTCTCCGGCCAGATCGGCGGCGGTAGCGCAGATCGATGGCGACATGGAGACGGTGCGGCGGCGGCCGGGGAGGACGGCACCAGCAACGGCGGATCTGGACTTGACTCATGTCGGGCTAATTCGTTGTGCTACCGATCTCAATCGCCGTTGGCGGGGCACTGCTTGTTGGAGAACGTAGTAATTTCAAAAAAATTCCTACGCACACGCCAGATCATGGTGATGATATAGCAACGAGAGGGGAGAGTGTTCATCCACGTACCCTCGTAGACCGTAAGCGGAAGCGTTAGCACAACGCGGTTGATGTAGTCGTACGTCTTCACGATCCGACCGATCCAAGCACCGAACGTACGGAGCCTCCGAGATCAGCACACGTTCAGCTCGATGACGATCTCCGGCCTCCGATCCAGCCGAGCTCCGGAGATGAGTTCCATCAGCACGACGGCGTGGTGATGATGATGATGTTCTACCGGCGCAGGGCTTCGCCTAAACTCCGCGACGATATGACCGAGGTGGAATATGGTGGAAGGGGGCACCGCACACGGCTAAGGAACGATCCGTAGATCAACTTGTGTGTCTATGGGGTGCCCCCCCGCCCCCGTATATAAAGGAGCTAGGGGGGAGGAGGCCGCCGGCCAAGGAGGGCGCGCCAAGGGGTGAGTCCTACTCCCACCAGAGTAGGACTCCTCTTCCAAGTAGGAGTAGGAGAAGGGGAAAGAGGAGGAAGAGGGAAGGAAAGGGGGGGCGCCGCCTTCCCTTGTCCTATTCGGACTAGGAAGGGAGTGGCGCGCCCCTCCCCGCCTCCTTCCCTCTTCTCCTCGAGGCCCATGTAGGCCCAATAACCCCGGGGTTCCGTAACCTCCCTGTATCTCAGAAATGCCGATTTCACCCGGAACTATTCCGATGTCCAAACATAGGCTTCCAATATATCAATCTTTATGTCTCGACCATTTCGAGACTCCTCGTCATGTCCGTGATCACATCCGAGACTCCGAACAAACTTCGGTTCATCAAAACTTATAAACTCATAATAAAACTGTCATCGAAACGTTAAGCGTGCGGACCCTACGGGTTCGAGAAATATGTAGACATGACCTAGAACCATTCTCGGTCAATAACCAATAGCCGGACCTGGATGCCCATATTGGTTCCTACATATTCTACGAAGATCTTTATCGGTCAAACCGCATAACAACATACGTTGTTCCCTTTGTCATCGGTATGTTACTTGCCCGAGATTCGATCGTTGGTATCCAATACCTAGTTCAATCTCGTTACCAGCAAGTCTCTTTACTCGTTACGTAATACATCATTCCGTAACTAACTCATTAGCTACATTGCTTGCAAGGCTTATAGTGATGTGCATTACCGAGAGGGCCCAGAGATACCTCTCCGACAATCGGAGTGACAAAACCTAATATCGAAATACGCCAACTCAACATGTACCTTCGGAGACACCTGTAGTACTCCTTTATAATCACCCAAAGGACGCCAGTGACGTTTGGTAGTACCCAAAGTGTTCCTCCGGTAAACGGGAGTTGCATAATTCTCATAGTTACAGGAACATGTATAAGTCATGAAGAAAGCAATAACAGTGTACTAAACGATCAAGTGCTAGGCTAACGGGATGGGTCATGTCAATCACATCATTCTTCTAATGATGTGATCCCACTAATCAAATGACAACACATGTCTATGGTTAGGAAACATAACCATCTTTGATTAATGAGCTAGTCAAGTAGAGGCATACTAGTGACTATAGTTTTGTCTATGTATTCACACATGTATCATGTTTCCGGTTAATACAATTCTAGCATGAATAATAAACATTTATCATGATATGAGGAAATAAATAATAACTTTATTATTGCCTCTAGGGCATATTTCCTTCAGTCTCCCACTTGCACTAGAGTCAATAATCTAGATTACATAGTAATGATTCTAACACCCATGGAGTCTTGGTGCTGATTATGTTTTGCTCGTGAGAGAGGCTTAGTCAACGGGTCTGCAACATTCAGATCCGTATGTATCTTGCAAATCTCTATGTCTCCCACTTGGACTTGGTCCCGAATGGAATTGAAGCGTCTCTTGATGTGCTTGGTCCTCTTGTGAAATCTGTATTCCTTTGCCAAGGCAATTGCACCAGTATTGTCACATAAGATCTTCATTGGTCCCGATGCACTAGGTATGACACCTAGATCAGAAATGAACTCCTTCATCCAGACTCCTTCATTTGCTGCTTCAGAAGCAGCTATGTACTCCGCTTCACATGTAGATCCCGCCACGACGCTTTGTTTAGAACTGCACCAACTTACAGCTCCACCGTTTAATATAAACACGTATCCAGTTTGCGATTTAGCATCGTCCGGATCAGTGTCAAAGCTTGCATCGACGTAACCATTCACGACTAGCTCTTTGTCACCTCCATATACGAGAAACATATCCTTAGTCCTTTTCGTATTTCAGGATGTTCTTGACCGCTGTCCAATGATCCACTCTGGATTACTTTGGTACCTTCCTGCCAAGCTTATTGCTAAGCATACGTCGGGTCTGGTACACAGCATTGCATACATGATAGAGCATATGGCTGAAGCATAGGGAACATCTTTCATTTTCTCTCTATCTTCTGCTGTGGTCGGGCATTGAGTTTGACTCAACTTCACACCTTGTAGCACAGCAAGAATCCTTTCTTTGCTCGATCCATTTTGAACTTTTTCAAAATTTTGTCAAGGTATGTGCTTTGTGAAAGTCCTATTAAGCGTCTTGATCTATATCTATAGATCTTGATGCCCAATATGTAAGCAGCTTCACCGAGGTCTTTCATTGAAAAACTTTTATTCAAGTATCCTTTTATGCTATCCAAAAATTCTATATCATTTCCAATTAATAATATGTCATCCACATATAAAACTAGAAATGCTACAGAGCTCTCACTCACTTTCTTGTAAATACAGGCTTCTCCAAAAGTCTGTATAAAACCATATGCTTTGATCACACTATCAAAACGTTTATTCCAACTCCGAGATGCTTGCACCAGTCCATAAATGGATCGTTGGAGCTTGCATATTTTGTTAGCACCTTTTGGATCAACAAAACCTTCTGGTTGCATCATATACAACTCTTCTTCTAGAAATCCATTCAAGAATGCAGTTTTTACATCCATTTGCCAAATTTCATAATGATGAAATGCAACAATAGCTAACATGATTCGGACAGACTTAAGCATCGCTACGGGTGAGAAAGTCTCATCGTAGTCAACTCCTTGAACTTGTTGGAAACCTTTCGCAACAAGTCGAGCTTTATAGACAGTTACATTACCATCAGCGTCAGTCTTCTTCTTAAAGATCCATTTATTCTCAATGGCTTGCCGATCATCGGGCAAGTCAACCAAAGTCCATACTTTGTTTTCATACATGGATCTCATCTCAGATTTCATGGCCTCTAGCCATTTTGCGGAATCTAGGCTCATCATCGCTTCCTCATAGTTCGTAGGTTCATCATGGTCAAGTAACATGACTTCTAGAATAGGATTACCGTACCACTCTGGTGCGGATCTTACTCTGGTAGACCTACGAGGTTCAGTAGAAACTTGATCTGAAGTTTCATGATCAATATCATTATCTTCCTCACTAATTGGTGTAGTTGTCACAGGAACCGGTTCTTGTGATGAACTACTTTCCAACAAGGGAGTAGATACAGTTATCTCATCAAGTTCTACTTTCCTCCCACTCACTTCTTTCGAAAGAAACTCCTTCTCTAGAAAGGATCCAAATTTAGCAACGAAAATTTTGCCCTCAGATCTGTGATAGAAGGTGTACCCAATAGTCTCCTTTGGGTATCCTATGAAGACACATTTCTCCGATTTGGGTTCGAGCTTATCTGGTTGAAGTTTCTTCACATAAGCATCGCAGCCCCAAACTTTAAGAAACAACAACTTTGGTTTCTTGCCAAACCACAGTTCATAAGGCGTCGTTTCAACGGATTTTGATGGTGCCCTATTTAATGTGAATGCGGACGTCTCTAAAGCATAACCCTAAAATGATAGCGGTAAATCGGTAAGAGACATCATAGATCGCACCATATCAAGTAAAGTACGATTACGACGTTCAGACACACCATTTCGTTGTGGTGTTCCAGGTGGCGTGAGTTGCGAGACTATCCCGCATTGTTTCAAGTGTAGACCAAACTCGTAACTCAAATATTCTCCTCCACGATCAGATCGTAGAAACTTTAGTTTCTTGTTATGATGATTTTCTACTTCACTCTAAAATTCTTTGAACTTTTTCAAATGTTTCAGACTTGTATTTCATTAAGTAGATATACCCATATCTGCTCAAATCATCTGTGAAGGTGAGAAAATAACGATATCCGCCACGAGCCTCAACATTCATCGGACCACATACATCTGTATGTATGATTTCCAACAAATCTGTTGCTCTCTCCATAGTTTCGGAGAACGGCGTTTTAGTCATCTTGCCCATAAGGCACGGTTCGCAAGTACCAAGTGATTCATAATCAAGTGATTCCAAAAGCCCATCAGTATGGAGTTTCTTCATGCGCTTTACACCGATATGACCTAAAAGGCAGTGCCACAAATAAGTTGCACTATCGTTATGAACTCTGCATCTTTTGGTTTCAACACTATGAATATGTGTATCACTACTATCGAGATTCAATAAAAACAGACCATTCTTCAAGGGTGCATGACCATAAAAGATATTACTCATATAAATAGAACAACCATTATTCTCTGAACCGTCTCGCATCAAACAAGATCCAGATATAATGTTCATGCTCAACGCTGGCACCAAATAACAATTATTTAGGTCTAATACTAATCCCGATGGTAGATGTAGAGGTAGCATGCCGACCGCGATCACATCGACTTTGGAACCATTTCCCACGCGCATCGTCACCTCCTCCTTAGCTAATCTTTGCTTAATCCGTAGTCCCTGTTTCGACTTGCAAATATTAGCAACAGAACCAGTATCAAATACCCAAGTGCTACTGCGAGCATTAGTAAGGTACACATCAATAACATGTATATCACATATACCTTTGTTCACTTTTGCCATCCTTCTTATCCGCCAAATACTTGGGGCAGTTCCGCTTCCAGTGTCTAGTCTGCTTGTAGTAGAAGCACTCAGTTTCAGGCTTAGGTCCAGACTTGGGTTTCTTCTCTTGAGCAGCAACTTGCTTGCCGTTCTTTTTGAAGTTTCCCTTCTTCTTCCCTTTGCCCTTCTTCTTGAAACTGGTGGTTTTGTTAACCATCAACACTTGATGCTCCTTCTTGATTTCTACCTCCGCAGCTTTCAAATTGCGAAGAGCTCGAATAGTCTTGTTCATCCCTTGCATATTATAGTTCATCACGAAGCTTTTGTAGCTTGGTGGCGTGATTGGAGAAATCATCAATGACACTATCATCGGAAGATTAACTCCCAGTTGAATCAAGTGATTATTATACCCAGACATTTTGAGTATGTGTTCACCGACGTAACTATTCTCCTCCATCTTGCAACTATAGAACTTATTGGAGACTTCATATCTCTCAATCCGGGCATTTGCTTGAAATATTAACTTCAACTCCTGGAACATCTCATATGATCCATGACGTTGAAAACGTCGTTGAAGACCCGGTTCTAAGCCGTAAAGCATGGCACATCGAACTATCGAGTAGTCATCAGCTTTGCTCGCGAGACGTTCTTAACGTCGTCGGTTGCATCAGCAAGCAGGCTCGCACCCAGCGGTGCTTCCAGGCGTAACTTTTCTCGGCAGCAATGAGGATAATCCTCGAGTTACGGACCCGATCCGTGTAATTGCTACCATCATCTTTCAACTTTGCTTTCTCAAGGAACGCATTAAAATTCAACGGAACAACAACACGAGCCGCCTATCTACAAACAAACATAGACAAGCAAAATACTATCAGTACTAAGTTCATGATAAATTTAAGTTCAATTAATCATATTACTTAAGAACTCCCACTTAGACAGACATCTCTCTAGTCATCTAAGTGATCACGTGATCCAAATCAACTAAACCATGTCCGATCATCACGTGAGATGGAGTAGTTTCAATGGTGAACATCGCTATGTTGATCATATCTACTATATGATTCACGCTCGACCTTTCGGTCTCCGTGTTCGAGGCCATATCTGTATATGCTAGGCTCGTCAAGTATAACTTGAGTATTCGCGTGTGCAACTGTTTTGCACCCGTTGTATTTGAACGTATAGCCTATCACACCCGATCATCACGTGGTGTCTCAGCACGAAGAACTTTCGCAACGGTGCATACTCAGGGAGAACACTTCTTGATAATTAGTGAGAGATCATCTTAAAATGCTACCGTCAATCAAAGAAAGATAAGATGCATAAAGGATAAACATCACATGCAATCAATATAAGTGATATGATATGGCCATCATCATCTTGTGCTTGTGATCTCCATCTTTGAAGCACCGTCATGATCATCATCGTCACTGGCGTGACACCTTGATCTCCATCGTAGCATCGTTGTCGTTTACGCCATCTATTGCTTCTACGACTATCGCTACCGCTTAGTGATAAAGTAGAGCAATTACAGGGCGTTTGCATTTCATACAATAAAGCGACAACCATATGGCTCCTGCCAGTTGCCGATAACTTCGGTTACAAAACATGATCATCTCATACAATAAAATATAGCATCACGTCTTGACCATCACATCACAACATGCCCTGCAAAAACAAGTTAGACGTCCTCTACTTTGTTGTTGCAAATTTTACGTGGCTGCTACGGGCTTAGCAAGAACCGTTCTTACCTACGCATCAAAAACCACAACGATAGTTCGTCAAGTTGGTGCTGTTTTAACCTTCGCAAGGACCGGGCGTAGCCACACTCGATTCAGCTAAAGTGAGAGAGACAGACACCCGCCAGCCACCTTTAAGCACGAGTGCTCGTAACGGTGAAACCAGTCTCGCGTAAGCGTATGCGTAATGTCGGTCCGGGCCGCTTGATCTCACAATACCGCCGAAACAAAGTATGACATGCTGGTAAGCAGTATGACTTGTATCGCCCACAACTCACTTGTGTTCTACTCGTGCATATAACATCAACGCATAAAACCTAGGCTCGGATGCCACTGTTGGGGAACGTAGTAATTTCAAAAAAATTCCTACGCACACGCAAGATCATGGTGATGATATAGCAACGAGAGGGGAGAGTGTTCGTCCACGTACCCTCGTAGATCGTAAGCGGAAGCGTTAGCACAACGCGGTTGATGTAGTCGTACGTATTCACGATCCGACCGATCCAAGCACCGAACGTACGGAGCCTCCGAGTTCAGCACACGTTCAGCTCGATGACGATCTCCGGCCTCCGATCCAGCTGAGCTCCGGAGATGAGTTCCGTCAGCACGACGGCGTGGTGACGATGATGATGTTCTACCGGCGCAGGGCTTCGCCTAAACTCCGCGACGATATGACCGAGGTGGAATATGGTGGACGGGGGCACCGCACACGGCTAACGAACAATCCGTAGATCAACTTGTGTGTCTATGGGGTGCCCCCCGCCCCCATATATAAAGGAGCCAGGGGGAGGAGGCCGCCGGCCAAGGAGGGCGCGCCAAGGGGGGAGTCCTACTCCCACCGGGAGTAGGACTCCTTCTTTCCAAGTAGGAGTAGGAGAAGGGGGGAAAGAGGAGGACGAGGGAAAGGAAAGGGGGGCGCCGCCCTCCTTCCCTTGTCCTATTCGGACTAGGAAGGGGAGGAGCGCGCGGCCCCCTCCTGCCTCCTTCCCTCTTCTCCCTCGAGGCCCATGTAGGGCCAATAACCCCCCGGGGGGTTCCGGTAACCTCCCGGTACTCCGGTAAAATGTCGATTTCACCCGGAACTATTCCGATGTCCAAACATAGGCTTCCAATATATCAATCTTTATGTCTCAACCATTTCGAGACTCCTCGTCATGTCTGTGATCACATCCGGGACTCCGAACAAACTTCGGTTCATCAAAACTTATAAACTCATAATAAAACTGTCATCGAAACGTTAAGCGTGCGGACCCTACGGGTTCGAGAAATATGTAGACATGACCTAGAACCATTCTCGGTCAATAACCAATAGCGGGACCTGGATTCCCATATTGGTTCCTACATATTCTACGAAGATCTTTATCGGTCAAACCGCATAACAACATACGTTGTTCCCTTTGTCATCGGTATGTTACTTGCCCGAGATTCGATCGTCGGTATCCAATACCTAGTTCAATCTCGTTACCGACAAGTCTCTTTACTCGTTACATAATACATCATTCCGTAACTAACTCATTAGCTACATTGCTTGCAAGGCTGATAGTGATGTGCATTACCGAGAGGGCCTAGAGATACCTCTCCGACAATCGGAGTGACAAAACCTAATCTCGAAATACGCCAACTCAACATGTAACTTCGGAGACACCTGTAGTACTCCTTTATAATCACCCAGTTACGTTGTGACGTTTGGTAGTACCCAAAGTGTTCCTCCGGTAAACGGGAGTTGCATAATTCTCATAGTTACAGGAACATGTATAAGTCATGAAGAAAGCAATAGCAGTATACTAAACGATCAAGTGCTAGGCTAACGGGATGGGTCATGTCAATCACATCATTCTTCTAATGATGTGATCCCACTAATCAAATGACAACACATGTCTATGGTTAGGAAACATAACCATCTTTGATTAATGAGCTAGTCAAGTAGAGCCATACTAGTGACTATAGTTTTGTCTATGTATTCACACATGTGTCATGTTTCCGGTTAATACAATTCTAGCATGAATAATAAACATTTATCATGATATGAGGAAATAAATAATAACTTTATTATTGCCTCACTAGTAGAAAAAGGGTCAAACGTGCAGCACATTAGTGTCGGTTTGTATTAGAGCCGGCACTAATGTATACATTAGTGCCGGTTCGAACGGATTTGCATTAATGCCGGTTCGTGTTGAACCTTTAGTACCGGTTCGTGGCACGAACCGGTACTAAAGGGGTGATGGCAGTCAAGCGCCAGTAGGGCCCCACGATCACCTTTAGTGCGGTTCATGGCACGAGCGGCACTATAGGTTAGACCTTTAGTACCGGTTCGTGCCACGAACCGGTACTAAAGGTCTCGACCTATAGTGCTGGTTCGTGCCTACAAACCGCACTATAGGGCAATTTCGCATCCGATGGGAAAATGTAAAACGGCTATAACTTTTGCATACGATGTCGGAAAAAAACGTATAATATATCAAAAAATTCAGCACAAAAATCCGAATCCGATGGAGACAGCATACGGCCTATTTGGAATTATTTAGAATCCTCAAATTCCAAAAGGAAATAATTATTTCAATTTTTTGAATTTTGGTCAAATAATTTCAGTTTTTTTTAAAAAAATTGGTCAAATCTGGTCAAACTACTTATTCAAGAAGTATTAATGTTACTACATAATTATTCAAGAATATTAGTGTTACTAAATAATTATTTCAATTTTTTGAATTTTGGTCAAATCTGGTCAAACTATGGTCAAACTATGGTCAAGCTATGGTCAAACTTATTCAAGAAATATTAGCGTTACTAAATAATTACTGTTTCTTAGAATAATAGTTTCAAACTCAAACGGTGAAATGTGTGACTTCATGCTCAAGCTAAACTCCTGAGGGTTAATAGGATTAACATCTTACTATTGTCAGGAAAACAACAAGTGCAGACTCGGAAACGAAGGAGAATAGAACCCGAAAGTTAAGCGTGCTCGGGCTAGAGTAGTGAGAGGGATGGGTGACCGGTCGGTAAGTTAGATGATTTGGAATGAGTGATCCACACTTGAGCAATTAAGAGAGGTGATTAGAGACTAAATCATCAAATAATTCAGAAAAATTAAAAATAAAAAAAATCAAATTTTTTTTCCAAAATTTTCAAAAAAAAAAATTCAAAAAAAAACCTTTAGTGCCGGTTGGTAACACGAACTGGTACTAAAGGTCCCCCATACCGGGGCGCGAGTTCACGCCACGTCGTGGCACTTTAGCGCCGGTTCGTGCCGAACCGGTACTAAAGGGGGGGGGGCTTTAGTGACCACCCTTTAGTGCCGGTTATGGAACCGGCACTAAAGGCCCTTATGAACCGGCGCTAAAGCTCCGTTTTCTACTAGTGCCTCTAGGGCATATTTCCTTCACTGCTCCTGGACTTGATCTGCAACACGAGGATGTCTGGGGCGCCGGCCCTAGGCTTGGTGGTGGTGGCCTTCTTTTTAAATCGAGTTGGTCGGCCGGCTGGCTGTGCTCGCATGGTCATGCAGTGACCGGCGGCGGCGGAACTTGGCCGGTGGCAGCGGCAAAGTTCTATCTGGATCCCGGGGCGGCGGCCCTGGAGGATGGAGGCTGGTGAAGCTCGGGCTTCCCGCGGCGGCATGGCGTGGTGTAGTTCCTGGCCAAGGCGGATCTGTGACGGCGATTGCTATGGATCAAAGATGGTGACGAGCGCGCGGGATCCTTCTCGGCGGCTCTCGCGGCTTGGTGAGGCGGGGTGGGAGCCCTCCTCCTAGGCTCCAGTGGTGGCACACTCAGGCAGTGGACGGTGCGCCAGGGATCCCACGGTGGCACTGTTGCTGCGGTTGGTCGCCGAATCTATGCGGTTGGATCTGGGGCTTTGAAGGCGGTCGAGACGGTGCACAGGTTGTTGGGTGGATTTCTTGGGACGGATCCGGGTGAAAACCTGATCTTTGGTCGATGGCCGGAGCCGGTGATGACGATGCCCTTATCATCGTTTCCTTCGTGAAGGCATCATCGAGGTGAAGCTCCGAACTCCACTCAATACCTCCGAGGGAAACCCTAGATCAGCTGATCAGATGTTGGCGGCAATCATGTGTCATAACCCCCTTGGGGGCGGCATTCTTGGAGGTGCACTCGGCTTCGCGGGACCAGCGGACGGCTTCTTTGGTGGAGCGGTGCTTCATCCATACATTGATGGCGACGAATCTGGACGGCGTGGCACAGTGCAGATTCAGAGTTTGATGTGGGAGGATGGACTCGCGCAGGAGGACTCGTGGTGGCGTCGATGGCTGAGAGACATAGCACGGTAGATGCAACAGTACAACTCTAAAGATGGACTCGTGGCAGGTGGCTGCGGCAGCCCCATACCCGACAGGCGTCCTGGTTGAGGAGTGCGCCGGACTGGTAGGTGCTCCATACCACGCAGGCGTCCTGGTTGGGACCTCAGGTCTTAGATGTTTAGGTTTGGCTGCCATGTCTGTTTGGTATTAGGCCCAGACTATCAGCGCCCCTTCATCAATTGGATAGGTGTAGCGACAGTTGTTGCTTAGACGGTGGCTTCAGTCTTACTGTTGTATGACTTTGTAAGATGTTGTGAGAATAATTAATAAAGTGGCCGCATGCATCGCCCAGATGCAGAGGCCGGGGGTCATCCTCCTTTTCTAAAAAACTTAGGGCATGTCCAATCCTGAACCGCAAATCAGACACCGCATCTTTTCACTGACGGAGGGATCAGTCTGCGGACACAGATGCGAGAGTCGTCCATCCAACGCTATCCGCATAAACAAACACGACCGATTTCATTGGACTTTGAACATAATTTATATAAAAGGTCGATATTTCAACCGTTTAGCTAAATACTTGAATAAAAGAAAAAAAATCCTAAACCCTATACCGGACCACCAGCTTGTACGCATGTCCGCCTTGCCCTGTCGCACCGTTGTTGTCAGTTTCATCGGCGCCAGAGGGCCACAACAATCTTGTCCGCAGTTGCCTACAACACACGGCGGAGCCGCTCAGCCTCCTCTTTTGCGTGCAGAGGGCCACCACCGCGACACTATAACGGCGGCGGCGGCGGCTGCCGGGTACGCGCGAGGGTGGAGGTTGCGCGTGGCGGAGGACGCGGCACTAGGGAGGCCCACGTGCAGGCCATCTGGGTTGGCGGTCTCGTCGCCGGTGGCACGCACGGCAAAGTCACGAGTTTGGGTGGGGTAGGGGAGCTGGAGTGGAGCACCTGAGGGAGGCAGCAGCTGGGTACACGTGGCACCTCAGCTACCTCTCTCCCTAGCAGCTGAGCTCTCCCGCCTTTGCTGGTACTAGTTGGCTTGTGTAATCTTCCACCAGAATTGAAAAATGATTTTTATTTGAAAACAAAGTTGTTTAACAAGAATAAAGAATGAATTATAATATACTTTTTACAAGAAGCCGGTTTAACAAGGTACCAGAAACATAAATGGACTGAAGCCACTGTCAGTGGACCTATCAATTTCTCATAGCCTAAGAAAAAGGCCACAAACTGAACGAAAATATCCGCCGCGCCATGACGGTTTTGTGGAGGTGTACGCGTGTCGTCGACTCAACTAGGAGCACTGTCAGGAAGCCAAGGCATGAGTTTGTCGATGATCCGAACATATCGTAATATCATACAGTATGGGGAGGGACCTATGCACGTGTTGCCATTTCCTTGGCCCACTTTCTCGCTCTTCAACATGTCATATATCCCGATTCCTTTCGTTCTTAGAGCACTTCCCCATGTTCTTGAGCGCCATCCTCTATTTTATGTATTCAATGAATATATAACATTGAACACTCTTGTAACTAATCATTCAATTTTTTTACGTGTAAGAAAACATATTGTATTGGTGCTAAGTGTAAGCGTCAATGTCGAGTGTAGAATATGAAATTCACAATCGAACAAGTGGGGGGGTTTATATAGGCGGGTGGATGCTAATATGGGCGGGAAAGTTGGTGAACAAATAATTTACACCATGTTGAAATTTGAGATGGGCCTAGAGCCCATATGACAATTTCAGATTTAATCTCTAAGGGCCCATGTAGGTGGCATGACAAGGTGGTGGGAAGTTTAGTCCCACCTTGGAAGTGGAAGGAGAGTTGGAGTGGTTTATAAGGGACTCTCTCCCTCATGCTATTGGAGCTTGAGAAAAGATGAGGTCCTCGCGCACTCCTCCTCCGCTCGCCTCGCCACGCCACGCCTCGTCACGACGCGCCGCGGGTTGCGGGATTGAGCCGAGCCGAGCTCACTCCTATGCGCTTCTTTTTGCCGGTCAGGAACGGAGAGTCTTTGACAGGTGGGGCCACGATCTGAGACGTCGGATCGTGGGCTACCGACTTGGACGTGGGTTCAGCCCACGTCTCTCCACGCGCGGCCGCACATATATATGTGGGGCGCTGCCAACCCTAGCCGTCACGAAACAGAACGCATCTCCGCCTCCACGCCCACGTCGTTCCTCTGCTGCTGCTGCCGCCGGCGACTCCGTCCCGTTCACCGCGTACACGGTTGACGGGAGAGCAGGCCTCCGAAACCACGCCTCTCCGGATCCTGTACGGGGAGAGGGGCGATAGGGTTTTGGGTAGCGACTACGCGACTGCTCGCTTCTGTTCATCTACGTCCGCATCACCTTCATCATCACCATGTCGACCGACACCGACCGTGCCGCCGCTGAGAAAGCCGAGGCCGACAAGAAGGCCGCCGAGGATGCCGCGGCTGCTGTCACCGCCACCGCCACCGCGTGGCCAATTGGAGGGTATACATCGCTTATCCCTCTCGTGTTTCTTTCCGTTGTAGCAGTACTAGCGGTATGCGTAGATGTTTCTACTATATGCGTAGTACATGCTCTGTTAGATCATAATCAGTATGTTATCAATGCTGTCCATGTCATGCTCATGATTTATTCATGGATTAATTTAATCGAAAAACTGCCTATTTTCTCATCAATCCAAAAACCTAATGTCTGTAGGAGTTTTTCGAATTCTGGTTTTGCTGCTGCACTGAAACCGTCCCCGTTTACGGGGACGTACTTTAAGCGTTGGCAGACTAAAACCACCTTATGGCTCACGGCCATGAACGTGTTCTGGGTCGCCGGTGTGACTCCTACAGGAACGATCGCTCCTGAACAGGAGAAGGCGTTTAAGGAGGCCACCGTGGTGTTCCTCGGGCAGTTCGGCGTGATTGGAGATAAGCTGGTTGATGCATATTTACATATGCGGTCTGCCAAGGACTTGTGGGGCGCTTCGAATCTAAGTTCGGGGCTGCCGATGCGAGGCGAGATGTATATTATAGAGCAGTTCCATGATTACAAGATGGTTGAAAACCGTCCTGTATTGGAGCAGGCTCATGAGATAATATGCATTGTTAAGGAGCTTGAGCTTCTTAAGTGCGAAGTTACCGGGCAAATTTGTCGCGGGCTGCATAATCGCTAAGCTCCCCAATTCCTGGAGGAACTTTGCCACCACTCTGAAACATCAGAGGCGTGAATTCTCTGTGGAGGATGTCATTGGCCATCTGAGTGTTGAGCAGAACTCAAGGGCAAAGGACTCATACGGAAAAAGGTCGAAGGAACTTCGTGGCCAATATGGTACATCGGAAGAACTCCAATTCCCACAAGCCTGGGGAAAGAACGGTGTCCAACAATTTGCCGACTTTAAGAAGAAGGGTAAGAAGACCTTCAAGAAGAACAAGAAGGATGAGGGCTGCTTTACTTGTGGTTCGGTGAACATTGGGCCAACAAGTGCCCAAACAAGTACAAGAAGCAAGGGCAGGACTCCAAGTCTGTCAATATGATTGTGAGCAACAATGAGAGTGGTGCATCCGGTGCGGTAATTTATTTGCTGTATTTTCAGTTTGGTCGATCCACCGATGGTGGGTCGGACACAGTGCAGTGTTCATGTGTGTCTTGACATCTCTTTGTTTTCTTCTTACCAGGCCACAGTCACGGGTCCGTCTTGATGGGGAATGGCGCGAGTGCTTCGTTCTTGGTGTTGGCACGGTCGATCTGAAGTTTACTTCGGGCAGGATCGTGCAGCTGAAGAACGTGCAGCATGTCCCCGCCATCAAGAAGAACCTCGTTAGTGGCTCCCTTCTATGTAGAGAAGGGTTTAAGTTGGTATTCGAGTCTAATAAATTAGTTGTTACGAAATATGGACTATTTGTTGGAAAGGGTTATGAATGCGGAGGCATGTTCCGCCTTTCTCTTGCAGATCTATGTAATAAAGTCGTGAACAATATTCATTTGAGTGTTAATGAATCTGAAGTCTGGCATTCACGTCTTTGTCATATTAGTTTCGGTGTTATGACGCGGCTAGCAAAATCGAATTTAATCCCGAGTTTCACTTTAGCCAAAGGTTCTAAGTGCCATTCGTGTGTGCAATCTAAGCAACCTCGCAAGCCTCACAAGGCAGCAGAGGAGAGACACTTGGCGCCATCGGAACTCATACATTACGATCCGTGTGAGATGAATGGTGTGTTGACTAAAGGAGGAAAGAAATATTTCATGACTTTGATAGATGATTCCACTAGATATTGCTATGTGTATCTGTTAAATACTAAAGATGAGGCTCTACACTACTTCAAAATTTATAAGGCGAAGTTGAGAATCAACTTGAAAAGAAAATTAAACGAGTCGGTCGGATCGTGGTGGAGAGTACTTCTCGAAAGAGTTTGATGCTTTTTGTGCGAACACGGTATTATTCATGAGAGGGCGCCTCCTACTCACCCCAGTCAAATGGGGTTGCCGAAGGAAAAACCGTACTCTAACTGATTTGGTTAACGCCATGTTAGATCGTCGGGTTTATCCAAGGCATGGTGGGGAGGCTATAATGACATCATGTCATGTCTGAATAAAGTTCCGACAAAGGATAACGAGATCACTCCTTATGAGAAGTGGACCAAGAGAAGGACAACACTCTCGTACTTACGTACTTGGGGCTGCTTGGCTAAAGTTAATGTGCCAATCCCCAAAAAGCGTAAGCTTGGACCAAAGACTGTGGACTGTGTTAATTTGGGCTACGCTATGAATAGTGTTGGCTATAGATTTCTAGTAGTGAAATCTGAGGTATCTGACATGAAGGTCGGTACAATTATGGAGTCTAAAGATGCTACATTCTTTGAGGATATTTTCCCCATGAGAGATGTACAAAGCACTTCTAGACAGGAATCTGAGGAGACTCCTGAACCTGCCATTCCGATGGAATATTATAATCAAACACATGATGAAAAACCTGAGGAGGATAATGAGGAATCCCTTGGTAGGGGTAAGAGACAAAGGACTGTAAAGGCCTTTGGTGATGATTTCTTCATATACCTCGTGGAGGATAATCCCACTTCGATTTCAGAAGCGTATGCATCTCCGTGTGACTCTTTGGAAGGATGCGGTCCGTAGCGAGATGGATTCCATCATGGCTAACGGGACTTGGGAGCTTACTGAACGTCCTTATGGTTGCAAACCATTGGGATGCAAGTGGGTGTTCAAGAAGAAGCTTAGGCCCGATGGTACGATAGAAAAGTACAAGGCTAGGCTTGTGGCCAAGGGCTACGCCCAAAAGGAAGAAGAAGATTTCTTCGACACTTATTCACCTGTGGCCAGACTGACCACCATTCGAGTATTACTCTCGTTGGCGGCCTCGCATGGTCTTCTCATTCATCAGATGGATGTTAAGACGGCTTTCTGAGCGGAGAGCTAAAGGAGGAAATCTATATGCAACAACCGACGGCTTTGTGATGGATGGTCAGGAAGGAAAGGTGTGTAAGTTGGTGAAATCTTTGTATGGCCTGAGACAAGCGCCTAAGCAATGGCATGACAAGTTTAATGAAACGTTAACATCTGTTGGCTTTGTTGTTAATGAGGCCGACAAATGTGTATACTATCGCTATGGTGGGGGCGAAGGAGTGATACTGTGTTTGTATGTTGATGACATACTGATATTTGGAACTAATCTCAAGTTGATCGAGGAGGTTAAGTCTTTCCTGTCTCAGAACTTTGAGATGAAGGACCTTGGAGTGGCTGATGTTATCCTGAACATCAAGCTATTGAGAGATGATGAGGGTGGGATTACACTTTTGCAATCCCATTATGTTGAGAAGGTGTTGAGTCGTTTTGGATATTCGGACTGCAAACCATCTCAAACACCATATGATTCTAGTGTGCTGATTCGAAAGTCAAAAGGCACAGCTATAGATCAATTGAGATACTCTCAGATTGTTGGTTCACTCCGATTTAGCGAGCGCTTGAGGCTCGACATCGCATTTGCTATTAGCAAACTGAGCCGGTTTGTTTCCAAACCGGGTGATGTACATTGGCGTGCTCTTGAGAGAGTTATGCGCTATCTGAAAGGTACTATGAACTATGGACTTCACTATACCGGGTACCCGTCGGTACTTGAAGGGTATAGTGATGCGAATTGGATCTCGATCTTGATGAGATGAAGGCCACAACGGGTATATTTTTACTCTTGGAGGTGGTGCTGTTTCTGGAAGTCTTGCAAGCAAGCGATCTTAACAAGATCGACAATGGAAGCAGAATTAACAGCATTAGACACATCGGGTGGCGAAGCGAGAATGGCTTTCGAGATCTGTTGATGGACTTGCCGATGGTTGAAAAGCGGTTCGCCATCCTTATGAACTGTGACAATCAAACAGTTATTGTCAAGGTGAAGAGTTCAAAGGACAACATGAAGTCCAACAAACACATAAGAATGAGATTGAAAGCTGTCGAAAAATTGAGAAACTCCGAGTGATAGCATTGGATTATATCCAAACGGCTAAGAATCTGCGGATCCCTTTACTAAAGGGCTATCACGTGTTGTGATAGATAGCGATCAAGGGAGATGGGTATGAGACCCACATGAGTTGCCATGGTAGTAACCCAACCTATGTGATCGGAGATCCCGTGAAGTAGGACACAGGAAAACAAGCCGGTGGTGAGCGAGGAGAGTAATTTTACTAACCCACTCCATTGGAGATGCAATACTCTCAAAACTGTATGGAAGGATGACTCTTGTCTTAATGTGTTCCAAGGCTTATATGCATAAGCAAGATGCTATCCTACAGAGCGATCTTTGGAGGAACACACCTATATGAGCCCGACTGCTGGTCACAGTCTATGAGATTGGGGTGATCTCTAGCAAGCTCATGAATAGGCCAGGAGTGTGACTAATATGCTCCACCCGAGGGGTCGGCCTTCGGCAGCCTCGTATCAGCGAGACTTGTGGTGAAACTTCTTGACGCCAAACTGACAATTCAAGGCATAGTCCATTGTTCAGTTGTTAAGGAGTGTAACTACTTGGTCTAGGTGGAGCTCAACCTTAATCGGTCTCCACTGAGATGCTGGTATATCAAAACAGTGTTTGGAACAAAGGACAAACTGGGCCCCTGAGATCTGGTGGGGGATTGTTGAAATTTGAGATGGGCCTAGAGCCCATATGACAATTTCAGATTTAATCTCTAAGGGCCCATGTAGGTGGCATGACAAGGTGGTGGGAAGTTTAGTCCCACCTTGGAAGTGGAAGGAGAGTTGGAGTGGTTTATAAGGGACTCTCTCCTCATGCTATTGGAGCTTGAGAAAGATGAGGTCCGCGCACTCCTCCTCCTCCGCCGCCTCGCCACGCCACGCCTCGTCACGACGCTGCCGCTGGTTGCGGGATTGAGCCGAGCCGAGCTCACTCCTATCGCTTCTTTGCCGTCGAGAACGGAGAGTCTTTGACAGTGGGGCCACGATCCGAGGCGTCGGATCGTGGGCTACCGACTTGGACGTGGGTTCAGCCCACGTCTCTCCTGTGCGCGCCGCACATATATATGTGGGCGCTGCCAACCCTAGCCGTCACGAAATGCGAACGCATCTCCGCCTCACGCCCACGTCGTTCCTCTGCTGCTGCTGCCGCTGGCGCTCCGTCCGTTCACCGCGTACACGGTTGGCGGAGAGCGAGGCCTCGAAACCACGCCTCTCCGGATCCCGTGCGGGGAGAGGCGATTAGGTTTTGGGTAGCGACTACGCGATCGCTTCGCTTCGTTCATCTCGTCCGCATCACCTTCATCATCACCATGTCGACCGACACCGACCGTGCCGCTGAGAAAGCCGAGGTCGACAAGAAGGCCGCCGAGGATGCCGCGGCTCTGTCACCGCCACCGCCACCGCGTGGCCAATTGGAGGGTATACATCGCTTATCCCTCTCGTGTTTCTTTCCGTTGTAGCGAGACTAGCGGTATGCGTAGATGTTTCTACTATATGCGTAGTACATGCTCTGTTAGATCATAATCAGTATGTTATCAATGCTGTCCATGTGATGCTCATGATTTATTCATGGATTAATTTAATCGAAAAACTGCCTATTTTCTCATCAATCCAAAAACCTAATGTCTGTAGGAGTTTTTCAATTCTGGTTTCTTCTTTGCCTTGAAACCGTCCCGTTTACGGGACGTACTTTTGCGTTAGCGAGACTAAAACCACCTTATGGCTCACGGCCATGAACGTGTTACAGGTCGCGGTGTGACTCCTACAGAACGATCGCTCTGAACAGGAGAAGGCGTTTAAGGAGGCCACCGTGGTGTTCCTCGGGGCAGTTCTGAGCGTGATTGGAGATAAGCTGGTTGATGCATATTTACATATGCGGTCTGCCAGGACTTGTGGGGCTTCGAATCTAAGTTCGGGCTGCCGATGCGAGGAGCGAGATGTATATTATAGAGCAGTTCCATGATTACAAGATGGTTGAAAACCGTCCTGTATTGGAGCAGGCTCATGAGATAATATGCATTGTTAAGGAGCTTGAGCTTCTTAAGTGCGAGTTACCGGGCAAATTTGTCGCGGGCTGCATAATCGCTAAGCTCCCCAATTCTGGAGGAACTTTGCCACCACTCTGAAACATCAGAGGCGTGAATTCTCTGTGGAGGATGTCATTGGCCATCTGAGTGTTGAGCAGAACTCAAGGGCAAAGGACTCGCACGGAAAAGGGGTCGAAGGAACTTCTGTGGCCAATATGGTACATCAGAAGAACTCCAATTCCCACAAGCCCAGGGGAAAGAACGGTGTCCAACAGACTGCCGACTTTAAGAAGAAGGGTAAGAAGACCTTCAAGAAGAACAAGAAGGATGAGGGCTGCTTTACTTGTGGTTCGGTGAACATTGGGCCAACAAGTGCCCAAACAAGTACAAGAAGCAAGGGCAGGACTCAAGTCTGTCAATATGATTGTGAGCAACAATGAGAGTGGTGCATCCGGTGCAGTAATTTATTTGCTGTATTTTCAGTTTGGTCGCCCACCGACCGGTGGGTCGACACAGTGCAGTGTTCATGTGTGTGCCGACATCTCTTTGTTTTCTTCTTACCAGCCACAGTCACGGGTCCGTCTTGATGGGGAATGGCGCGAGTGCTTCGTTCTTGGTGTTGGCACGGTCGATCTGAAGTTTACTTGGCAGGATCGTCAGGTGAAGAACGTCAGCATGTCCCCGCCATCAAGAAGAACCTCGTTAGTGGCTCCCTTCTATGTAGAGAAGGGTTTAAGTTGGTATTCGAGTCTAATAAATTAGTTGTTACGAAATATGGACTATTTGTTGGAAAGGGTTATGAATGCGGAGGCATGTTCCGCCTTTCTCTTGCAGATCTATGTAATAAAGTCGTGAACAATATTCATTTGAGTGTTAATGAATCAAGTCCGCATTCACGTCTTTGTCATATTAGTTTCGTGTTATGACGCTGCTAGCAAAATCGAATTTAATCCGAGTTTCACTTTAGCCAAAGGTTCTAAGTGCCATTCGTGTGTGCAATCTAAGCAACCTCGCAAGCCTCACAAGGCAGCAGAGGAGAGACACTTACGCCATTGGAACTCATACATTACGATCTGTGTGAGATGAATGGTGTGTTGACTAAAGGAGGAAAGAAATATTTCATGACTTTGATAGATGATTCCACTAGATATTGCTATGTGTATCTGTTAAATACTAAAGATGAGGCTCTACACTACTTCAAAATTTATAAGGCAGAAGTTGAGAATCAACTTGAAAAGAAAATTAAACGAGTCCGGTCAGATCGTGGTGGAGAGTACTTCTCGAAAGAGTTTGATGCTTTTTGTGCGGAGCACGGTATTATTCATGAGAGGACGCCTCCTACTCACCCCACTCAAATGGGGTTGCCGAGCGGAAAAACCGTACTCTAACTGATTTGGTTAACGCCATGTTAGATACGTCGGGTTTATCCAAGGCATGGTGGGGGGAGGCTATAATGACATCATGTCATGTCCTGAATAAAGTTCCGACAAAGGATAACGAGATCACTCCTTATGAGAAGTGGACCAAGAGAAGGACAACACTCTCGTTCTTACGTACTTGGGGCTGCTTGGCTAAAGTTAATGTGCCAATCCCCAAAAAGCGTAAGCTTGGACCAAAGACTGTGGACTGTGTTAATTTGGGCTACGCTATGAATAGTGTTGGCTATAGATTTCTAGTAGTGAAATCTGAGGTATCTGACATGAAGGTCGGTACAATTATGGAGTCTAAAGATGCTACATTCTTTGAGGATATTTTCCCCATGAGAGATGTACAAAGCACTTCTAGACAGGAATCTGAGGAGACTCCTGAACCTGCCATTCCGATGGAATATTATAATCAAACACATGATGAAAAACCCGAGGAGGATAATGAGGAATCCTTGGTAGGGGTAAGAGACAAAGGACCGTAAAGGCCTTTGGTGATGATTTCTTCATATACCTCGTGGAGGATAATCCCACTTCGATTTGAAGCGTATGCATCTCCGTGTCGACTCTTTGGAAGGATGCGGTCCGTGGCGAGATGGATTCCATCATGGCTAACGGGACTTGGGAGCTTCTTGAGCGTCCTTATGGTTGCAAACCATTGGGATGCAAGTGGGTGTTCAAGAAGAAGCTTAGGCCCGATGGTACGATAGAAAAGTACAAGGCTAGGCTTGTGGCCAAGGGCTACGCCCAAAAGGAAGAAGAAGATTTCTTCGACACTTATTCACCTGTGGCCAGACTGACCACCATTCGAGTATTACTCTCGTTGGCGGCCTCGCATGGTCTTCTCATTCATCAGATGGATGTTAAGACGGCTTTCCTGAACGGAGAGCTAAAGGAGGAAATCTATATGCAACAGCCTGACGGCTTTGTGATGGATGGTCAGGAAGGAAAGGTGTGTAAGTTGGTGAAATCTTTGTATGGCCTGAGACAAGCGCCTAAGCAATGGCATGACAAGTTTAATGAAACGTTAACATCTGTTGGCTTTGTTGTTAATGAGGCCGACAAATGTGTATACTATCGCTATGGTGGGGGCGAAGGAGTGATACTGTGTTTGTATGTTGATGACATACTGATATTTGGAACTAATCTCAAGTTGATCGAGGAGGTTAAGTCTTTCCTGTCTCAGAACTTTGAGATGAAGGACCTTGGAGTGGCTGATGTTATCTTGAACATCAAGCTATTGAGAGATGATGAGGGTGGGATTACACTTCTGCAATCCCATTATGTTGAGAAGGTGTTGAGTCGTTTTGGATATTCGGACTGCAAACCATCTCAAACACCATATGATTCTAGTGTGCTGATTCGAAAGTCAAAAGGCACAGCTATAGATCAATTGAGATACTCTCGATTGTTGGTTCACTCCCAGTACCTAGCGAGCGCAACGAGGCCTGACATCGCATTTGCTATTAGAACTGAGCCGGTTTGTTTCCAAACCGGGTGATGTACATTGGCGTGCTCTTGAGAGAGTTATGCGCTATCTGAAAGGTACTATGAACTATGGACTTCACTATACCGGATACCCGTCGGTACTTGAAGGGTATAGTGATGCGAATTGGATCTCTGATGCTGATGAGATGAAGGCCACAACTGGGTATATTTTTACTCTTGGAGGTGGTGCTGTTTCCTGGAAGTCTTGCAAGCAAACGATCTTAACAAGATCGACAATGGAAGCAGAATTAACAGCATTAGACACATCGGGTGGCGAGGCAGAATGGCTTCGAGATCTGTTGATGGACTTGCCAGTGGTTGAAAAGCCGGTTCCGGCCATCCTTATGAACTGTGACAATCAAACAGTTATTGTCAAGGTGAAGAGTTCAAAGGACAACATGAAGTCCAACAAACACATAAGAATGAGATTGAAAGCTGTCAGAAAATTGAGAAACTCCGGAGTGATAGCATTGGATTATATCCAAACGGCTAAGAATCTGGCAGATCCCTTTACTAAAGGGCTATCACGTGTTGTGATAGATAGCGATCAAGGAGATGGGTATGAGACCCACATGAGTTGCCATGGTAGTAACCCAACCTATGTGATCGGAGATCCCGTGAAGTAGGACACAGGAAAACAAGCCGGTGGTGAACGAGGAGAGTAATTTTACTAACCCACTCCATTGGAGATGCAATACTCTCAAAACTGTATGGAAGGATGACTCTGTCTTAATGTGTTCCAAGGCTTATATGCATAAGCAAGATGCTATCCTACAGAGCGATCTTTGGAGGAACACACCTATATGAGCCCGACTGCTGGTCACAGCCTATGAGATTGGGGTGATCTCTAGCAAGCTCATGAATAGGCCAGAGTGTGACTAATATGCTCCACCCGAGGGTCGGCCTTGGCAGCCTCGTATCAGCGAGACTTGTGGTGAAACTTCTTGGCGTAAACCGACAATTCAAGGCATAGTCCATTGTTCAGCTTGTTAAGGAGTGTAACTACTTGGTCTAGGTGGAGCTCAACCTTAATCGGTCTCCACTGAGATGCTGGTATATCAAAACAGTGTTTGGAACAAAGGACAAACTGGGCCCCTGAGATCTGGTGGGGGATTGTTGAAATTTGAGATGGGCCTAGAGCCCATATGACAATTTCAGATTTAATCTCTAAGGGCCCATGTAGGTGGCATGACAAGGTGGTGGGAAGTTTAGTCCCACCTTGGAAGTGGAAGGAGAGTTGGAGTGGTTTATAAGGGACTCTCTCCCTCATGCTATTGGAGCTTGAGAAAAGATGAGGTCCTCGCGCACTCCTCCTCCTCCGCTCGCCTCGCCACGCCACGCCTCGTCACGACGCGCCGCGGGTTGCGGGATTGAGCCGAGCCGAGCTCACTCCTATGCGCTTCTTTTTGCCGGTCAGGAACGGAGAGTCTTTGACAGGTGGGGCCACGATCTGAGACGTCGGATCGTGGGCTACCGACTTGGACGTGGGTTCAGCCCACGTCTCTCCACGCGCGGCCGCACATATATATGTGGGGCGCTGCCAACCCTAGCCGCCACGAAACAGAACGCATCTCCGCCTCCACGCCCACGTCGTTCCTCTGCTGCTGCTGCCGCCGGCGACTCCGTCCCGTTCACCGCGTACACGGTTGACGGGAGAGCAGGCCTCCGAAACCACGCCTCTCCGGATCCTGTACGGGGAGAGGGGCGATTAGGTTTTTGGGTAGCGACTACGCGACTGCTCGCTTCTGTTCATCTACGTCCGCATCACCTTCATCATCACCATGTCGACCGACACCGACCGTGCCGCCGCTGAGAAAGCCGAGGCCGACAAGAAGGCCGCCGAGGATGCCGCGGCTGCTGTCACCGCCACCGCCACCGCGTGGCCAATTGGAGGGTATACATCGCTTATCCCTCTCGTGTTTCTTTCCGTTGTAGCAGTACTAGCGGTATGCGTAGATGTTTCTACTATATGCGTAGTACATGCTCTGTTAGATCATAATCAGTATGTTATCAATGCTGTCCATGTGATGCTCATGATTTATTCATGGATTAATTTAATCGAAAAACTGCCTATTTTCTCATCACACCATGTATCTTGAGAGCATAGATGAGTCGAACACTATTTATTGTGTAGGTCAGTGATATGTAATCGATTTATTTCACACATCACAGTTATTATAATATGTACACATGATAGTTATAATACTGGTCAGCGGGTCCTGATGGGCCCGGGCTCAGAATGGAGATTCGGTTTCAGAGGATATTTTTTATCTAAACTTTCTTGGGAAAATATGTTTTGTCAAGAAACTTGCAGGGAGGCCCACGCAGCAGCGCCCGCCGAGCCAACTCATGGTGACCGCCACGTCTGCCTCTGGCTTCTCGGGCACCCTGGATGACACAACGATGACGATGATAGTCCAAGTGATTGCTTGTCGTGCTCTTTCACGATTTGAACAGTGAAGAGCTAGTGCAAGTGGTCGATAGAAGTAATATGTACCCGGGTGCCTCATATGGGGGCGGCCACCGCCCGGGAGTGAGCGGCGACGCCGACACGACTCAGCACTGGAGCGGCGGCGGCTGCTACTGTTGGGCACGCGTGATGGTGGCAGTTGATGCGCGACGGAGGGGAGGCCAATGCTAAGGAAGCCTCTTCTGGTTCGACGGCCTCGTCGCCGCTAGAGCGGAGGTGGCGTGCAGTGCAAGGTCACAAGTTTGGGTGGGAATGGGGAGCACAAGTGGAAGCCCTGATTGAGGCAGCGGCTGGGGACACGTGTCGCCTTGCTAGCCTCTCTCTCCTCGTGTCTGAGCTCTCTCGCCTCACCTCACCTTCTTCTCCTACTATTGGAGTAGTTGGCTTGTTTCAAGCCTTCGACTTATTGCATAATCCGCCCCGAGAAATGAAAATGATTTATCTTTACAAAAGAAACGGTTTAACAAGAAAGCATAACAAATAGAAATGAATCATTATATTTTTACAAGAATTTACTGAACAAGAAGATACAAGACATAGAAAAGGACCGAAGTTGCGGTCGGTGGACCTATGAACTTCTAGAAACCTAGAAATAGGCCAGAAATACGACCAAGAATATCCTTTGTAAGACGAGGATCTGTTTGATGATGTACCAGCACTGTGAATGGAACAAGGAGCATAGCCCCGAAGCCAAGGCATGAGACAGTCGATGCTCCTAATCTATTGTAATATCGCACATGGCTGAGACATATTGCTGGCCGAGTCATCGTTTCTTCGGCCTACTCTCTCATCCTCACATGTATCATTTATCCCGACGCCTTTCATTCTCAAACCTTTTCGCCATGTTCTCGAGCAGGAGCCACTATTAAGCATTAGGTTACTATAAAGCACTGACACACTCTTGTAACTATCATTTTTTATGTACGAGCAAACTGGTTATATTCATGCTAAGATGTGAGGCTGAGGTGTAGACCTTGAAATTCACGAGCGATCAAGCGAACGATTTGTAGGCGAGTGGATGTTGCTATGGATGGGAAAGTGGTTGAAGAAGTAATGTACACCAAGTACTGTACCGTAAGTAGCACAAATGAGTGGGGCACTATTTATTGTGTAGGTCAGGGATATGAAATTGATTTATTTCACACATCAATTATATATGTATACACTTATGCTTGTAGGTTGTGGAGAGTACTTTTTATATAAACTTTCTTGAGCAAATATTTTTTGCTCATGAAGTGCGGACAGAAGCTCGTCCAATTGCTATGGATGAACGAAACGTACATGGTGCATTTAAATATCAAGAGTTAAAGACACTGAAACATATGTCTGAGTTACAAACTAAGTCGTCACTAGAACTTGTCTAAGGAAGACACATTATTATTGCAGTAAAAACTGTAATGAACTATATGTGAGAAAAGACTTTCCTTAAGGCCTGAACAACTAGCTTTTCCTGGCATGCATGTGTGCAGTTTGAACGGCAGAGATTTGGTGAGAATGGAGTATATAGCAAAAAACTACCACATTATGGGCTATGTCTACAAAAAACTACCACTTTTTTAAATCTTTCAAAAGACTACCACAAATTTGGTTCGCTGTTCCAAAAACCCCAAACTATCATGTAGTTTAGAATTAATTCAAATGATGACAGGTCGGCCCCGCTCCTAACCAAACCATTTGTTGACTATCCATTTTACCGTTAGCTTACAAGTGAGGCCCACATGTAAGCCATCTCTTCTTCCTCTCCTCTCCTATCCCTCTCCTTACCTTTTTCTATCTCTCTCCCGAGCCAGCCGGCGCCGTCACGGCCGAGCAGAACCAAGACCGGAGCAGCCATGGCCGGCACCACCTCCCCCACCGAGAAGTTATTAGCGATGCGAGCCACCATGTGGCCACCACCTTCCACTACTGACGCCGACGAGGCCACGTGCGGCGGGTGGTGCACCGGCAGTCGCCACTGCGTGAAGCTCTGCAACGCCGAGCTAGACTGCACAACACCGTTGCTGCCATTAGCATTAACCCCGTGCACCACCTGCTTCTGACAATGCCACTTCATCAGCGACACACCGCCGAAGCCGCAATGGCCTCCACAGCGCTGGTGACGCAGACGCGTCGTCGTAAGGAGTGGATAACCCACCACCGCCTCCCTTCACCCCACCAATCCCCGTCGCGCCATTGTCACCTATTGCTGCCGCCCCGCCATGGTCAGCCATGAACATCGGAACAACGGGAGGAGCGGGAGCCACCGCGTGCAGCAGCAGGAGCAGCAGTTCCGCCGTCTGCCGCAACTGGAACGCCCTCGAGCTCCGCTTCCAGAGCAAGGACGGACGACGTGCATATATTCCCTTTGTCGGCTCCAGCGATGAGCTCGCCGGCGGGGACCCGATTGCTTTTTATACTTTTTCGCAGGGACCCGATTGCTTTTTTTAATAAAATTACAGGGACCCGATTGCTTTTATTTTTTCTATAGGGACCTGAATGCACTTCAAAAATGTGGGGGGCCCACCTGTAATAATCTGTTAACGTTCAACCTAGCGGTCAAAGATAACGGTCAACCTGACGAATGGACCCGAGCTGTCATAATTTCACATAAAACTTAATGGTTCAGTGGTTTTTTGGAACAGCCAACCAAAATAGTGATGGTGTTTTGAAATAAAAAAGTGGTAGTTTATTGTAGGCATATCTCATAATGTCGTAGGTTTTTGCTCTATACTCGGCGAGAATGATTGGCGACACATACTCGGGTGGCAAGGGGTTTCACCTCCCTTGACTACCCTGCGTTGGCGCTACATCGAAGAAGATGTGGTGGCTATTGGCCATGCGCGATGGTAGGGTGGTGGTGGCGATGGTGCTATCGCGTGCAGGGCAGTGGAGCAGAGGTTGGCAGACGGACTAGTTGTCGTTGATGTGAAGGTGCCATGCGCCATAAGGTTTTGAGTTTAGGTGGGCGAGATAATCAGAAGACAAAATGGAGTGCAGTGTCTAGCGTGTGAGTGAGGCAGCGATTGGGAACACATGGTGCCTCACCGGTCTGGAGTGCTGGTGTGTACGAAGGTGTAACATGGGGGAGGTCAGTGTGGCGGTAACCATCTAGGCCGGCGGTCTCATCGCGCTCCCGCATTAATCGGAGGTGGTGCCCGCGTGCGCATCTAGGACTAGAGTTTGGGTGACGAAGAGGAGGGCAGTGGAGCGCTTGAGTGAGGTAGCGGTCGGGCACAACTGGCACCTTGTCGGTCTCTCTCCCCTCATGTGATCGTCTGATCTCTCCCACCTCACGAGCTTCATATGATTTTGCAATCAACCGTAAGAAAATTTTAGATAATAATGAAAGCTGGTAAAAAAAAGAGATATGGGCATAGGATTGTCGCCATGGGTGGGCTGCGATCTTTTTGAAGCCTGGACAAAGCCACGAATGTGACCGTGGATATGTGCAACACGAGCACATTTAATCATCCATGGCTACTGTGCTGGATCGCACTGTAAACCCATGGAGCGTCGCTGGCTAATAGATATAGGAGTTAATCCTAGTCTATGGTAATGTCACACAGTACAACATGGTATGACTACATAAGTCTTCCTTTCATCTGGGACTGGAGAAGAGGGGATACCCCCGAGCCATCGGCACGACCCCCGAGCCGCTCCCGCGAGCATCCTCGGGGGAAACCCTAGCCGCCGCCCCTCGTCCTCCCTCGTCGATCTCTCCCCCCGCCGCCACTGCACAACGCCGTCGGGCAAAGACCGGCCGGCGTTGGTGGCGGCGGGGATCTTGCCCCTCTCCTCGCGGTTTGCGTCCGGCGCGGGACGGCGCGGCGCGACGGCGCTAGGCTGGGCGGGGCCTAACGGCGCGCGGAGGGCGTGCTGGTGGCGGCGCCCCGCTGGGCGGCGGGCAGCTGCGGCTTGAGGCCTCTCCAACGCGCGGCGGCTGCGGCTTCTCTAGTGGCGGCACGAGTTATCCCGACGGCGGCTTGGCGGCGTGGCGCGGCGGAGCTCCGGCAATGACTCGGCGGCGGGCTGGAGGGCTAGGCACCGTCCAGTGGTGATGCCTCTGCGGTGGTTGCGGCTTGGGGCCCTGGACCCCGATCCGATCTAGATCTGGTGGTGCCGGGGTTTGGGCCATGGCGGCTGGCAAGGCATGGGAATCGTCGGGGCTTATCGGCCTCTAGGCACCATGGGAGTGCCGGCGGCGACGCGTGCCCGGCGTGGTGACACTGGTGGACGTGGTGGTCATCTTCTTCCCGAGATGGCCGGCCAGAGGCTTGGTGATCGGATCTCGAGATCCATCATCTTGTCCTGGCCGCGAGTAGGGGAGACATGGTTGCCGGTGAAAACCGAGCCGACGGCAGGCGATGGTGGCGTTCTCGCCGTTACCTTGATGAAGGCATCGTCGTGTAACTATTGTCGACCCACTCGTGCTGCTCCGAGAGAAACCCTAGGATCTGGTGTTCCAGATCGAACGATGGCGGCACTGCGGTGTCGTTTCTCTCTTGGGAGCATCGTTTGCGAAGCAGCGCTGCATGTCAGAGGCAGGAGGTGGAGCGGCTTCGTCCTGCACGGAGCTTCGGTGGTGATGTCAAGTCATGCCTGGCCGACAGGTGGTACGCTTTGTCATGCCTAGTCGGCAGGTGCTACGCACGACAGATCTTCCAAGGACTTCAAGCTGTGTCGGCTGGTGATACCTGGCAGCATGGCGCTGAGGTGTATCAGTGGCGACCGCGACGTGCTCAGCTGTTTGCGCGCAGGGAGGAGGTGCCGTTTGGCGCCGTGGTGGCGTCGACAATAGCTAGACCGAGCAAGGTTGATGCATTCTGAAGATGGAGCGGTGGCAGTTGGCGGCGCCGGCATCTGAGTGCACGCCGGACCGGTGAGACCCATGCCCGGCAGGCGTCCTGGATGGGATCTCAGGTCTTAGATGTTAGGTTTGGCTGCGATGTCTGTTTGGCATTAGGCCCAGGCTATCTGCGCCCCTTCATCAGCTGGATAGAGATGCTTAGACGGCGGCTTTAGTCTTACTGTTGTATTACTTTGTAAGGTCTTGTGAGAATAATTAATAAAATGGCCGTATGCATCGCCCCGATGCAGAGGCCGGGGGTCATCCTCCTTTTGTAAAAAAAAAAAAATCTTCCTTTCATCTACTCACTTCTTTGTCTTGTATTGTAGCATTTGTCCTGATGCCTTTCAGTCTCAAAGCTCTTCGCTATTTTCTTGGACAAAAATATATTAAGCATTGAATGAACGTAGTATTGACACTCTCTTGTCATCCGTCTAGCATTTTGTGATGTATATATAACCAAATCTATTGTATTGATGCTAACAAACAAGTGTGGACTGTGGACTAGAATTCACCGTTTAACAATTGAAGAGGTTATATAGGAGAGTGCAAGTTGCTATCGGTGGAAAAGTGGGTGAAAATAATATGCACCATGTTCTGCGAGTAGATGCAGGTCGGGCACTACTTAGTGTGCAGGCCGGTGATATGAAAATTGTTTTGTCTCATCAACCAATTCTATCAGTGTGCACTTATGCTTGTTGGTAAGGGAAGAGGATACCCTTTCATGTAACGTGAGGATAGTTCATAAGTTTTGTTCATTTAGCTGTGTGTATGAGTTCATCCAACTTGAATGAATTCATTTTCTGTTTCAGAACGATTGTCATCCCCATGATTAAGCAATGATTCTCTTTTCCCGCAAAAAAAGAGAGCATCTCTAGCAGTTCGTGGAAACGGACGAGTGGACTCGATTTGAATGGCGAGAACCCAAAACGGGTGTCCAACATCTCGTATAAAGACCTGCAAAAATACATGTAGTCTGAATTGCCTTCGATGACGTCTAGACTTGGAAGATGTGAAGACATCGTGGAAAGCTCATCCGTTGGCAAGGCTTTCTCCCACCTGCCAGCTTCGATCCCCGTGGATACAAGGAAGACACGCACCACTGTCGTGAGGTCACCGTCGTGCGTGCACTACACCCCATCCCTAGCCAAGGTATGCCTCCCTTTTTTCCCGGATTTGAAGTGTCGAGTGAAACGACGGCCCGGGAAACGTAGCGCCTGACCACCCTTTTTCACCTTGTGGCTGAGCTCTCTCACCTCACACCTATGCTATTGGGGTGGTTCAACTTCTTTCAAATCTACTGCGAGAAATGAACATGAAAATGAAAATAAGAAGTTGTCACCCGGAAGGCAAAACAAAGAGAAATGGATGAAGATTGTCAGGTTCGGGACATCAAGGAATTTGTTATAGCCTAGACGAGGCCACAAACGCAACCGGAAGTTTCACGGAAAAATGACATTTAATCATCCGTGGTCGCTACATGAGTCGGCAGAGGTTCGAGGAACGTCATCACTAGAAGTCGAGGTTGAAGAGGCTGCAGCTCTATCGATGCTCCTAATCTATCGTGTATATTGAACAAAAGCTTATGGTACGTGTTAGAGATATATTTGGTAGTATAGATTGCCCGAGATTAGATGGAGTTATTTTTATCTTATCTTTAGGAGGTGTCTTGCCCTTCAAGTTTTGTACCCAATATATACTCGTCCTCGAGACTCAATAATACATCCGTCATATTCTATCAATATTTTTTTTCTTGTAATCAGCCTAACCGATGCAACCCTAGTCGTCGCTCGCCCTTACCGCACCGCGCGCCGCCCCCGGGGCGGTCAGCCTCCATGACCGCCGCCGGGGGCCGTGCCGCCCGTACCTAGGGTTCGTCCGCCGGTCGTGTTGACCGGCTGTCCTAGAGAGTCTTTTTCCGGAGCCCTTACTCCGGGTTATTTCTTTGTCTCACCGGTCATTTTGATCGGCGTTTTCTTTTTGGTTTTTCGATCTATGCTTGATTGGTTTGGGTCGCCCGCCGCTGCCATCGACACCCGCGCGCCTCTACTCCGACACCGACGCGACTACCGGTCTCTTCACCGACAAGGCAGCCTTGTGCGACATGATGGCCGCCGTCGTCCGTGCATCCGTCCGCCGATCGTTCTGCACCGCTCGTCGTCGTCTTCATTCGATTGGGATCCTGCACCAGCCCACCTCCATCTGGATGTGTTGCATCCGCTCCATGCAGACTTCATCATCATCGAGCAAAGCCACCTTGCCACAAGTCCCCACGGTGCAGATCAAACACATCCGCTCCATGCAGACTTCATCATCACCGAGCAAAGCCGCCTTGCCACAAGTCCCCACGGTGCAGATCAAACACAGCAACCCGCATATGAAAGTACTCCATGCAGATTTGTTTGGACTTTGTGTGCGCATGCAGATTTGTTTGAGCTTCCTGCATGACTGTACGCACGGGCGAGTGCGATTGCTATGAAGTTCGCTCTGGCGGCTCTGTGTTGTTTTACTGCGTCTCAAACCGAAGCCACCGGCGCCGTGTGGCCCCTCGCCCGCGTGTTCCTGCGCGCGGACGATGGGCTGCTCGTGCTGCTTGGGGCTGCGGCCATCTGCTGTCATCTGCACCTCTTCGACCTCGTGAGCTATTGGACTGGTCACCCCACCGCCCGTGATTCGCCTCGTCACTGATCTGGCCCGTCAGTTGTGTCCGCCTTCCAAGGTCTAGTGAAGATCGTCCTTGAGTATAGCGCGCCCCTCTACCGACCGAGCAATGGGCTGCCGCTGCGTCGCCCCTTCAAGCCGAAACGCCGCCACCCCGTGGTTCTTCTCCCGGCTGCACCGTCCCGCGTCATCGCTGCGTCGCTCCATCGGGCCATAGTGCCGCGGCCTGCGGTCCACCGCCACCCCGAGGTTGTCTGCTCCTGGCCGTCCCTGTGCTGCACCGACCCTCGCGCCGCCGCTGCGTCGCCCCGTCGAGGCCGTAGCGAGTGTGGCACGCGGGCCACGCCGCCGTCCCGAGGCCGTCCCCGCGGTTGCACCGACCCGCGCTCTGCTGCTGCGCCGCCCTTTCGAGCTGTAGCGCCGCAACCCGCAGTCACCGCCCTTTCGAGCTGTACCGCCGCAACTCGCAGCCCCCGCCGCTGCCCCGAGGTCTTCCCGCCGTCGCCCCGACCTGCATGCCGCCACTCCGTCGCCCCTTCGGGCCGTAGCGCCGCGGCACGCGGTCCACTTCGCCGTCACCGCGCGTCGACATTCCGGTATGCACCGCGCCGCCTCCCTTGGCGTGGGAACGTCGTCGTCTGCGTTGTTCTTCGTCACGCTGTCAGTGTTCCTCGCCTACTTCGAGTACCGCCGCCGCGCTCCAAACCTAGCCCTAGCCCCCCCCCCCCCCGTCCCCCTCATTCGTCTTCGTCCAGCACCAGCTCATTGTCAGCGTCGCCGTCATCTTCCCCGACCACTTCGTCTACTCCGACCACCGTTGGTGACATCGGCTCGATGCCGATTCGCGCCACAAACATCGTCGAGTCTCCTTCTTTGCTGGCCCTCCGACTTCTCAGACATGGCGTACAGTTCATGCAGGCCCCTCATCTACGCATGCCCGGTGTTGGCAACACCGATGCGTGCCTTCATCCATGACGCATCCCCAGGCCTGGCAAGCCTGGTGCAGCGCTTCGCCAACTTCGTCTTCGTCCGTCTTCGCATGCCCAGTACTGGCAACACCGGAGCGTGCCTTCGACTATGATGTGTCCCCGGGCTTGGCAACCCTGGCGCGACGCGTCATCAACAACATCTTCTCCCTGGCGCACCACTACTGCGCCCATGATTAACCCGTCGTCTCCTTGCGCCCGCGGCTCCACGGCCACCCCGACTCGACATCGGTCACGACGTTCTTCGCACGGCTACCTCGACCACGGCTAAACCACCCTACGCTCTCGGCTACCTCGACAATGGCACAAAACGCTATCATCCGCTTGAGCAACTCGTCAGCTTCCTCTACAATCAACGCATCTGCGACGCGACCCCGTCCACGACGCTCTCGCTACGACTACTGGGGGATGGGAGCCCGTCGGCTGTTATTCTTTCCAGTCTGACCGTCCGCGACGCTCCCGTTGTTCGCAACGCTACCGCTACGACCGCGGGGCGATGTTAGAGATATATTATGTAGTAGAGATTGCCAAGGATTAGATAGAGTTATTTCCATCTTATCTCTAGGAGGTGTCTTGCCTCCAAGTCTTGTACCCAATATATACTCGCCCTCGAGGCTCAATAATACATCCATCACATTCCACCGATCTTTCTCTCCTTCTAACAGCAGGTACGTCTAGGTGAGTCCTTTGCATGGATTGAAATATATACAACACCAATGCGTCAATTGCAGAAACACACCATGATGTTTTGGTCAATGATCCATCCGGCAATCACTTGAAGAACGCGGGGTTTTGGAGCAAAATATTTGCATAAGAAAACGGTAAAAGAGAGTAGATGCATCAAACTTCTCAACTAGAAATCAGGTGTACACTCTCTTGATTTGTCATTTACTCGACCCAATTACTTGTCTTACCTTATTTCCATGGTTGTTTTCTTTATCAAAGCTGAAAGTTAGTAGCAAGCTTTGATACTAGATGTGACGAAGTTGCTAGTTGAAACTTGCACTGTAACTCACAGTCACCCATAGTCAAGTAAAATGAACAATGTTCCAGGCCGTGCTAATTCACATTACTCTTTGTAGCAGAGTGATGAAACACAACTTAGAGGAGCAGAGCTACAAAAGATGATATTATCATGTAAACAAAAATGGGTTTCTGACTTTCACTACACTCATCTAGGACTAGTACTTAACTAGATACTAGTCGAACCCCTTGACGATCGAACAAGTGGGCGGCTCCAGTAGGCTGGTCATGGCTCTCAAGCACAACCACCTCTTGGTCGTACCTCGTTAGGAGTGCCACGCAGCAGAGCCCGTCAAGCCTGCTCTTGATGACCACCACGTCCGCCTGCGGCTACTTCACCTTAAAACAAAATGAAACGGCGACGGTGATGGCCAAATTGCTTTCTTGCTTGATGCCCTCACTCTCACACGGTCTGAATTGGCGGCCAACAAAGAGAAGGTGTGAGTGGCAGGGCAATAGTACATACCTGGGTGGCGAGTGCGGGTGGGGTTTTACACCGCTCGCCAGTGTGCTGCGACACCGACATGTTACTGAACTGGAGCTACGGTTGGTGGCTGGATTACACGAGGGTGGTGGCGCGTATGAGTGTGCAGTGCAGGGAGCCCAGTGCGGAAGCAGAGGTAGTGTGTGCGGGTGCGGCAAGGGCTTGAATTTGGGTGTGGAAGAGGAGGGGAGTAGAGCCCTTCAGTGAGACAACGACTGGGAACCCGTGGCCCCTCGCCGCCCTTTCTCTCCTCACCTGAGCGGCCAGGCTCTCTCATCTTCCTAACTACTCCCTCCGTCCGGAAATACTTGTCGGGGAAATGGATGTATCTATATGTATTTTAGTTCTAGATACATCTAATTTTATCTATTTGTGCGACAAGTATTTCCGGACAGAGGGAGTACTTTATATGTTTTTCCAATCAACCGTGAGAAACGAACATCATTTTTTGAAAGAAAGCTGGTGAAGTAGAGGGCAAAAAATAGAATTGGCAGAAGATTCTCATCATGGGCGGATAATGAATTCTTTTCAAGCCGAGACACGGCCATGAATGTGACGATGATATTCACAACACGACAATTAATTATCCTTGGCCAGTGTTGTGATTCTCACAGTAGAGCCATTGATGCAGCCGGGCAACGAAGAAACGAGTTGGTCCTAGTCTATGGTAATAGCTAACTGGTCCACATCGTGAGACTAGACAAGTCATTATTTCTTCTACTAACCTGCTCTCCTTTTCTTGTAGCATTTCTCCGGATGCCTTTCATTCTCACAGTTTTTTGCTATGTTCTCGGCCAGGAACCAATATTGAGCACTAAAGGAATGTAGTATTGCCATGATCTTTTCATCAGCCATGTAGCAATTTGTGATGTATAACCAAACCTATTGTATCGATGCTAAGAAACAAGTGCGGAGTGTGGAATAGAAATTCACTCGCTAACAAGTGAAGGGGTTATATAGGTGAATGCATTGTTATGGATTGAGAAGTGTCTGATAATAATGTGGACCATGTTCAGTGAGCAGATGCAGGCCAGGCACTACTATTGTGTAGGTTGGAGAAGTGGGAGATAATAATGCACTTCTATTGTGTAGGTTAGTGATATGAAAATTTCTACCAAATTTTTTGATACCCTGTACAAGGGCGTCAATTATTACTCCACTTCTGCCAAGAGGGTACTTGAGCAAGCTCCCTGGGTTATATCATTCTGCAAACATGTAAACCTGATATTTACTAATTAGACCAAATGATGGAAATAAAAACTTCAGAACTATTTATTTGAAATATGTTAGGCGCATTTCAAGTGAGAGTTCAGCAAAGTCATCAATGCTTAATCAGTGGAAAAGCTAAGTGTTACAAGTCATAATCCAATGCCAACTATCTGGACATCCATTTTTCATGGAGCATGATACCAACAAGGCACGCCATGACAGGCATTACTGTTGGACCAACTGAAATACTACCTCTCTCTCAGTTTACAGGGCGTGCACGTACCCCTAGATCGTCAATTTGACCAACCTAATACAAATCATATATTGTAAAAAATATACCAACATAAACTTCAGAGTTTCTACTTTCAAAATGTACATCTTTTGTGTTATATAGTTTATATTAGGGTGATAAAATTGGCAACCTAGGTATACGCGCAGGACTTGTAAACTGAAACGGAGGTAGTAATATTTTCCTGATATTGTGGTTAGACCAAATGATGAACATAAATCTTCAGAATTGTACACATGAAAATATCTAGGTGAGTAGGCGTGTTTTAAGGGAGTGTTCAACAGAGCCACCAATGATTAAGGATTGATTTGATGTGGAAAAGCTAATATGTCGTACAAGTTACAAAAGCCCATGGATCCAATGATGAAACACCACTTAGAGGAGCAGAGGCCTCTGTAATGAACTAATGATCCATGTGACTGATGACTGCCATCCACGACTTCGACATTATATTGGACAACTACAAAATTAAGTCACATGATGTGGCTGTAGTTTAGTGGTGAGAATTCCACGTTGTGGCCGTGGAGACCTGGGCTCGAATCCCAGCAGCCACATTTAGTTTTTCTTTTCTCAGAAACAAATGCATCACTACTTATCTATTCTTACCATTTATGCAGACAGAGCGCTGTCAGACTTTAACGCCTGCAAGTAGAAAGCACAGGAGGTCAATCCAGCTAGATTTTTCAGCTCCGGCGAATCGACAATCTCTGAGAACGGCGTAGCAGTTTCGTGGCGCCAGGGCTTCCCGAGGTCTCATTTTTATGTTGGGCTGCAACAGACAAGGCGCATATCATCTGGACACTATGGAAAGGATGCCCAGATCACCTAGGATGAAGAGTGGAGACCTGAGATTGTTTTGTCGTAATACTTCATTAGCAGAGGTTTCAGGCGGACGTTAACATGGTATGCTAATCTTGGCCTGACATTTGAATCTTGATATTTGCACAAATTCACATGCTGATTGTATATTATGCTATTTAAAACGCACAACCAAGTGATGCATTGCCCGTTTGCCAAAATGTGTCTTTTCAGCAGTTCAGTCTCTCTAGGTACAGCTGAAAGAGAGTGGCGTTTTGGGTCTCGGCCTCCAGGGAAGCCGATTTAAAAAAATCAAAAATCGAAATTTTCGGTTTCAAAATAATCTGAAAAAAAAATGTACAAGTTAACATGGATGTCAGGTGTATGTGTGTAAAATTTCAGAATGAAATAAGTTGAAATACCACCTGTACAAAAAAGGCAAGTTTATGGCCTGCGAGCATGAATAGTATCATATGTAAAAAACTTCAGATTTGTTTTTTTGGTATTTCGTCCTGAAAATTTACACACTGTGCATTATGCCTTCATATATATCTGTATTTTTTCAGAATTTTTTGAAATGCAAAAATATGAGTTTTCATGAATTTTTTATTTTGCTTTTGGAGGCCTCCATGAAGCTCAGTCTCCAAAAGCAATTTTGGCATCTGAAAAGACTTCTTCCCCCTAAGAAAATAAATGTGGAATATAAGGAACTCACTAGAATATTTATCCACTCCCTGGTTGCATCAATACTCTCAAGCTCCTGGTAGTATTTTATGAAACCACTATTACGGCCAGAGCATTTTCATACAAACAAAAGGTAACATAGAACATTCAACAAAAGTGCAGTAAGATAGAGTGCTACTAAGTTTCAACTCGATCAATCAGACAAAATCATATCAATGAGTCTAGAACAATTCATTGCAAATTAATCAGGTTTTAACTCAACCTTGAGGAAATCATCGGCCTATCCGCGAGTTGAACTAGCCTTGGGTGACATCCACCATCCAAGAGTCATACAAGGCACACCGAACCGATTGGCCTAGCGCAAGAGGATCTGCAGGGCCGGTCAAATCATCATCAGCCACAATTAGGACAGAATTGTTGAGTATATTGTGTACGTGTATGTGTGTGTGTAGGGCCCACCTCCTGTTTCCTTGTATAGTTGAGGTTGTGGTCCACCTCTGTACTTATATATACGTGTCTGGTGCACCGATCAATACATCGCGATTGCACAGCCCATAATCTGTCTCTCTACATGGTATCTATCGCAGTAAGGTCCTAACCCTAGCCGCCCTCATCCCGCCCGCCGCCGTCACCACCGCCGCCGCCGCCACCTCCCTTCGCCGCCCGCCGCTGCCACCGCCGCCGCCCCCCCGCCCGCTTCGCCGCCGCCGCCGCCTCCTGTCCGAGGCCGCCGCCGCCGCTCCACCGCTTCCGCCTCTCCCTCCCGCGCCGCTCCTCTCCCTCCCGCGTCGCTCCTCTCCCTCCCGCGCCTCGCCGCTCCTCTCCCTCCCGCGCCGCTCCTCTCCCTCCCGCGCCGCTCCTCTCCCTCCCGCGCCGCTCCTCTCTGCCTCCCTCCCACCCGCGCCGCACCACCTCTCCCTCCCACCCGCGCCGCGCCACTCACCCGATCCCGCCGCCACCATGAGTTCCTCTTCCTCCACCGTCTCCAACCCGTTCGCCGGTCCTGATGTCACCCTCGTCCGCGACCTCAACATCCATGAGCGCGTCCCGGTCAAGCTTGACCACACCACCGCCTCCTACTCCACGTGGAAGCGGTATTTTTCGCTCGTGTTCCGTGAGTACCTCCTTCACGGCCACGTGGACGGCACCGTGGACTCCGCGCTCATGATCCACGACGAGGAGTGGATGATCCTCGACGCCACCATCATCCGCTGGTTCTACCTCACCATCTCCAACGACATCTTCCACACCGTGGTGAACGACGAGGACGACGCCCACGCAGTCTGGACCAAGCTCAACGGCCTCTTCACCGACAATCGGCTGCAGCGCAAGGTCCTCCTTTATGGTGAGTTTTACGGGTGCCAGCAACTTGACTCGTCCATCGATGATTTTTGCATGCGCCTCAAGAAGCTCGCCGATGAGCTCCGTGATCTGGGGGAGAAGATTGGCGACGAGCTCCTCATCAGCACCCTCTCCGGCGGCCTCAACGAGGACTTGGGGACGCCGCCTCAACCTCACCTCATCCGGAGCCCACCTTTGGCAAGGTGGTCGTGTACCTCAAGCTGGAGGAACGCCGGATGCGGGCGGCCCGGACACGCGCCACCCACACGGCCCTTGTTGCCGGCACCCACGGGGGTTCGGCCCCGCCACAGCCTCGCCAGACGCAGCCCCGCAGCGGCGCCCGCCTTCCGCCGGCTTCCCGCCCGCCCCACCAGCCCCTTCCGCCGCCCCAGCCGGGTGGCTGCAGCAGAGGCGGCGGTGGCGATGGCGGTGCTCGTCGAGGAGCGCCACGCCAGCAGCAGCCGGCTCCTTAGCCGGCGGCCCCGTGGTACGCCGGTCAGAACCCGTGGACCGGCGTCGTCCACGCCTATTCCATGCCGGTTCCACGGGCTCCTACTCCGGGTCTTCTCGACACTCGGCCTCCGTCACACCAGGCGTATTACGCCGCGCCGCAGCCCTATGCAGCGCCCTACGGGCAGCAGCCGCCGCTGCTGCCCCTGACGTCTGCGCCGTCCCTCCCACCGGCGCCGTGGGACCCGGCTCTCCTGGCGGCTCTCCACACCGCCCCCTCTCCGTCCAGCTACACCGGCGGCGGCGGTGGTACATGGACAAGGGCGCCACCGCTCATATGGCGGCGTGCCCGCAACCTCCATACCGCCACCCCGTCCCACATCTCCAACCGCATCACCGTCGGTGACGGTTTTTCTCTTCCTATCACCCATATTGGACATACATATTTTCCGTCTAACTCCACTCCTATATCCATGTCTAATATTCTTGTTTCTCCTGATCTTATTAAAAGTGTTGTTTCCGTTCGTTCTCTTACACGTGAAAATCCGGTGACCGTTGAATTTGACGAATGTGGTTTTTCTGTTAAGGACGCTCGCACACGGATGGTGCTCCACCGATGTGACAGCCCCGACGAGCTCTACCCGGTTCACTCCTCCGCCTCCACCACTTCCGCCGCCCCTGTCGCTCTCGCCACCGGAGTGGATCTCTGGTACGCTCGCTTGGGTCATCCTAATCATGCCACCCTTCGCCACATACTTCAGAGTTTTTCTTTCACGTGTAATAAGAACGATGATCACTCGTGTCATGCATGCCGCCTTGGCAAACATGCTCGTCTTCCGTTTAGGGCTTCTTCCTTTGTTGCATCGTACCCGTTTGAGTTGATTCATAGCGATGTTTGGACATCTCCTGTTGCAAGTAACACGGGCTTTCTTTATTATCTTGTTATCCTTGATGATTTTTCGCATTATGTGTGGACCTTCCCGTTGCGCCGCAAGTCGGACGTTATCTCCACTCTTGTCGGTTTCTACTCTTATGTCCGCACGCAGTTTGGCCGGCCCATTCTTGCGTTGCAGACAGACAACGGGAGGGAGTTTGACAACACCGCTGTCCGCGATCTTCTTGTTGGGGAACGTAGTAATTTCAAAAAATTTCCTACGCACACGCAAGATCATGGTGATGCATAGCAACGAGAGGGGAGAGTGTTGTCTACGTACCCTCGAGACCCGGCGAAGCGATCACAATGTAGGGAAGTAGTCGACGCTTCTCCTCGCGATCCGACCGATCCGGCGCCGTTATTCGGCGCCCAGTTCTTGACACATGTACAGCTCGATGACGCCCTCAGACTCGATCCAGCCGAGTGTCGAGGAGAGTTCCACAAGACGACGGAGTGGTGACGATCTTGATGTTCTACTAGCGCAGAGCTTCGCCTAAGCTTCGCAACGATATGACCGAGGTGGAATATGGTGGAGGGGGGCACCGCACACGGCTAAGGAACGATCCGTAGATCAATACTTGTGTGTTCTAGGGTGCCCCCTGCCCCGTATATAAAGGAGGGAGGGGAGGCCGGCCGGCCCTAGTGGTGCGCCAGGGGAGGAGTCCTCCTCCTAGTTGAGTAGGACTCCCTCTCCTAGTCCAACTAGGAAGGAGAAGGGGAAGGAAAGAGAGGAGAGGAGGAGGGGGGCCGCGCCTCCTTGTCCTATTCGGACTCCCACAGGGGCGCCACCTCTGGTGCGGCCCTCTCTCCCCCTCTTGGCCCACTAAGGCCCATAACTTCCCGGGGTTCCGTAACCCCTCCGGCACTCGGTTTTCTCGAAACTTCCGGAACCTTTCCGGTGTCTGAATATAGCCGTCCAATATATCAATCTTTATGTCTCGACCATTTCGAGACTCCTCGTCATGTCCGTGATCACATCTGGGACTCCGAACTTCTTCGGTACATCAAAATACATAAACTCATAGTAATTGTCATCGAAACCTTAAGCATGCGGACCCTACGGTTCGAGAACAATGTAGACATGACCTAGAACTATTCTCGGTCAATAACAAATAGCGGGACCTGGATGCCCATATTGGTTCCTACATATTCTACGAAGATCTTTATCGGTCAGACCGCATAACAACATACGTTGTTCCCTTTGTCATCGGTATGTTACTTGCCCGAGATTCGATCGTCGGTATCCAATACCTAGTTCAATCTCGTTACCGGCAAGTCTCTTTACTCGTTCCGTAATACATCATCTCACAACTAACTCATTAGTTGTAATGCTTGCAAGGCTTCAGTGATGTGCATTACCGAGAGGGCCCAGAGATACCTCTCCGACAATCGGAGTGACAAAACCTAATCTCGAAATACGCCAACCCAACATCTGCCTTTGGAGACACCTGTAGTACTCCTTTATAATCACCCGATTCGTTGTGACGTTTGGTAGTACCAAAGTGTTCCTCCGCAAACGGAGTTGCATAATCTCATAGTTACAGGAACATGTATAAGTCATGGATAAAAGCAGTAGCAACATACTAAACGATCGTGTGCTAAGCTAATGGAATGGGTCATGTCAATCAGATCATTCTACTAATGATGTGACCTCGTTAATCAAATAACAACTCTTTGTTCATGGTCAGGAAACATAACCATCTTTGATTAACAAGCTAGTCTAGTAGAGGCATACTAGTGACATGTTGTTTGTTTATTCATTCACACATGTATCATGTTTCCGGTTAATACAATTCTAGCATGAATGATAAACATTTATCATGAAATAAGGAAATAAATAATAACTTTATTATTGCCTCTAGGGCATATTTCCTTCATCTCCCACTTGCACTAGAGTCAATAATCTAGATTACATAGTAATGATTCTCACACCCATGGAGTCTTGGTGCTGATCATGTTTTGCTCGTGGAAGAGGCTTAGTCAACGGTCTGCAACATTCAGATCCGTGTGTATCTTGCAAATCTCTATGTCTCCCACCTGGACTAAGTCCCGGATGGAATTGAAGCGTCTCTTGATGTGCTTGGTCCTCTTGTGAAATCTGGATTCCTTTGCTAAGGCAATTGCTCCAGTATTGTCACAGAAGATTTTCATTGGACCCGATGCACTAGGTATGACACCTAGATCGGATATGAACTCCTTCATCCAGACTCCTTCATTAGCTGCTTCTGAAGCTGCTATGTACTCCGCTTCACATGTAGATCCCGCTACGACGCTTTGTTTAGAACTGCACCAACTGACAGCTCCTCCGTTTAGTGTAAATACGTATCCGGTCTGCGATTTAGAATCGTCCGGATCAGTGTCAAAGCTTGCATCAACGTAACTGCCATTTATGAGCTCTTTGTCACCTCCATATACGAGAAACATATCCTTAGTCCTTTTCAGGTATTTCAGGATGTTCTTGACCGCTGTCCAGTGATCCACTCCTGGATTACTTTGGTACCTCCCTGCTAAACTTATAGCAAGGCACACATCAGGTCTGGTACACAGCATTGCATACATGATAGAGCCTATGGCTGAAGCATAGGGAACATCTTTCATTTTCTCTCTATCTTCTGCAGTGGTCGGGCATTGAGTCTTACTCAACTTCACACCTTGTAACACAGGCAAGAACCCTTTCTTTGCTTGATCCATTTTGAACTTCTTCAAAATTTTGTCAAGGTATGTGCTTTGTGAAAGTCCAATTAAGCGTCTTAATCTATCTCTATCGATCTTAATGCCCAATATGTAAGCAGCTTCACCGAGGTCTTTCATTGAAAAACTCTTATTCAAGTATCCCTTTATGCTATCCAGAAATTCTATATCATTTCCGATCAGCAATATGTCATCTACATATAATATCAGAAATGCTACAGAGCTCCCACTCACTTTCTTGTAAATACAGGCTTCTCCAAAAGTCTGTACAAACCCAAATGCTATGATCACACTATCAAAGCGTTTATTCCAACTCCGAGATGCTTGCACCAGTCCATAGATGGATCGCTGGAGCTTGCATACTTTGTTAGCTCCTTTGGATCGACAAAACCTTCTCGTTGCATCATATACAACTCTTCTTCCGTAAATCCATTCAGAATGCAGTCTTTACATCCATTTGCCAAATTTCATAATCATAAAATGCGCAATTGCTAACATGATTCGGACAGACTTAAGCATCGCTACGGGTGAGAAGGTCTCATCGTAGTCAATCCCTTGAACTTGTCGAAACCCTTTGCACAAGTCGAGCTTTGTAGAACGATAACATTACCGTCGCGTCGGTCTTCTTCTTGAAGATCCACTTGTTTTCTATTGCTTGCCTACCCTCGGGCAAGTCAACCAAAGTCCATACTTTGTTTTCATACATGGATCCCATCTCGATTTCATGGCCTCAAGCCATTTTATGGAATCTGGGCTCACCATCGCTTCTTCATAGTTCGTGGGTTCATCATGATCTAACAGCATGATTTCCGAACAGGATTACCGTACCACTCAGTGCGGATCTCACTCTGGTTGATCTACGAGGTTCTGCGAGTAACTTGATCTGAAGTTTCATGATCAACATCATCAACTTCCTTACTACTTGGTGTAGATGTCTCGAAACCGGTTTCTGCGATTTAACTACTTTCAAGTAAGGGAGAAGGTACTATTACCTCATCAAGTTCTACTTTCCTCCCCTCACTTCTTTCGAGAGAAACTCCTTCTCTAGAAAGGATCCATTCTTAGCAAAGAATGTCTTGCCTTCGGATCTGTGATAGAAGGTGTACCCAACTGTTTCCTTTGGGTATCCTATGAAGACACATTTCTCGATTTGGGTTCGAGCTTATCAGGTTGAATCTTTTTCACATAAGCATCGCATCCCCAAACTTTAAGAAACGACAACTTTGGTTTCTTGCCAAACCACAGTTCATAAGGTGTCGCCTCAATGGATTTCGACGGTGTTCTATTCAGGTGAATGCGGCCGCCTCTAGAGCATAACCCCAAAACAATAGCGGTAAATCTGTAAGAGACATCATAGATCGCACCATATCTAGTAAAGTACGATTCGACGCTCGGACACACCATTACTGTTGTGGTGTTCCGGTGGCGTGAGTTGCTAAACTATTCCGCATTGTTTCAAATGTAGACCAAACTCGTAACTCAAATATTCACCTCCACGATCAGATCGTAGAAACTTAATTTTCTTATTACGATGATTTTCAACTTCACTCTAAAATTCTTTGAACTTTTCAAATGTTTCAGACTTATGTTTCATTAAGTAGATATACCCATATCTGCTTAAGTCATCTGTGAAGGTGAGAAAATAACGATATCCGCCACGAGCCTCAACATTCATCGGACCACATACATCTCAGTATGTATGATTTCCAACAAATCTGTTGCTCTCTCCATAGTACCGAGAACGGGTTTTAGTCATCTTGCCCATGAGGCACGGTTCATAAGTGCCAAGTGATTCATAATCAAGTGACTCCAAAAGTCCATCAAGATGGAGTTTCTTCATGCGCTTTACACCGATATGACCTAAACGGCAAGTGCCACAAATAAGTTGCACTATCATTATCAACTCTGCATCTTTTGGTTTCAACATTATGAATATGTGTATCACTACTACCGAGATTCATCAAAATAGACCACTCCTCAAGGGTGCATGACCATAAAAGATATTACTCATATAAATAGAACAACCATTATTCTCTGATTTAAATGAATAACCGTCTCGCATCAAACAAGATCCAGATATAATGTTCATGCTCAACGCAGGGCACCAAATAACAATTATTTAGGTCTAAAACTAACCTCAAGGTAGATGTAGAGGTAGCGTGCGATCGCGATCACATCGACTTTGGAACCATTTCCCACGCCGCATCGTCACCTCGCCCTTTGCCGGTGTTCTCTTAATCCGTAGTCCCTGCTTCGAGTTGCAAATATTAGCAATGAACCAGATCAAATACCAGTGCTACTGCAAGCTCTAGTAAGGTACACATCAATAACATGTATATCACATATACCTTTGTTCACCTTGCCATCCTTCTTATCCGCCAAATACTTGGGGCAGTTCCGCTTCCAAAGGACTAGTCCGCTTGCAGAGAAGCACTCGGTTTCAGGCTTAGGTCCGACTTGGGTTTCTTCTCTTGAGCAGCAACTTGCTTGCTGTTCTTCTTGAAGTTCCCTTCTTCTTCCCTTTACCTTTCTTCTTGAAACTAGTGGTCTTATTGACCATCAACACTTGATGCTCCTTCTTGATTTCTACCTCCGCAGCCTTTAGCATTGCGAAGAGCTCGGTATAGTCTTTACTAACCCTTGCATATTATAGTTCATCACGAAGCCTTTGTAGCTTGGTGGCGTGATTGAAGAATTCATCAATGACACAATCATCCGGAAGATTAACTCCCAATTGTGTCAAGTGATTGTAGTACCCGGACATTCTCGAGTATGTGCTCACTAATGTAACTATTCTCCTCCATCTTGCAGCTATAGAACTTATTGGAGACTTCATATCTCTCAATCCGGGCATTCTGTTGAATATTAACTTCAACTCCCGGAACATCTCATATGCTCCATGACGCTCAAAACGCCGTTGAAGTCCCGGTTATAAGCCGTAAAGCATGGCACATCGAACTATAGAGTAGTCATCACTTTGCTCGCCAGACGCTCACAACATCCGGTGTTACTCCAGCAGAAGAGGCTGGCACCTAGCGGTGCATCCAGACGTAACTCTTCTCAGGCAGCAATGAGGATAATCCTCGAGTTACGGACCCAGTCCGTAATTGCTACCATCATCTTTCAACTTTGCTTTCTCAAGGAACGCATTAAAATTCAACGGAACAACAGCACGAGCCATCTATCTACAATCAAACATAAACAAGCAAGATACTATCAGTACTAAGTTCATGATAAATTTAAGTTCAATTAATCATATTACTTAAGAACTCCCACTTAGAAAGACATCTCTAGTCATCTAAGTGATCACGTGATCCAAATCAACTAAACCATAACCGATCATCACGTGAAATGGAGTAGTTTTCAATGGTGAACATCTTATGTTGATCATATCTACTATATGATTCACGCCGACCTTTCGGTCTCCGTGTTCCGAGGCCATATCTGCATATGCTAGGCTCGCCAAGTATAACCCGAGTATTCTCGTGTGCAAAACTGGCTTGCACCCGTTGTAGATGGACGAGAGCTTATCACACCCGATCATCATGTGGTGTCCGGGCACGATTTAACTTTGGCAACGGTGCATACTCGGGAGAACACTTCTTGATAATTTAGTGAGAGATCATCTTATAATGCTACCGCAATCAAAGCAAGATAAGATATATAAAGGATAAACATCACATGCAAATCAATATAAGTGATATGATATGGTCATCATCATCTTGTGCTTCGTGATCTTCATCTCCGCAGCACCACCATGATCACCATCGTCACCGGCGCGACACCTTGATCTCCATCGTAGCATCGTTGTCGCCTCGCCAATCTTATGCTTCTACGATTATCGCTACCGCTTAGTGATAAAGTAAAGCATTACAGTAGCGATTGCATTGCATACAATAAAGCGACAACCATATGGCTCCAGCCAGTTGCGATAACTTCGTTACAAAACATGATCATCTCATACAATAAAATATAGCATCACGTCTTGACCATATCACATCACAACATGCCCTGCAAAAACAAGTTAGACGTCCTCTACTTTGTTGTTACAAATTTTACGTGGCTGCTACGGGCTTAAGCAAGAACCAGTCTCACCTACGTATCAAAACCACAACGATACTTCGTCAAATAGACTCCGTTTTAACCTTCTCAAGGACCGGGCGTAGCCACACTCGGTTCAACTAAAGTGAGAGAGACAGGCACCCACCAGTCACCTTTAATCAACGAGTGCTCGTAGCGGTGAAACCAGTCTCGCGTAAGCGTACGCGTAATGTCGGTCTGGGCCGCTTCATCTCACAATACCGCTGAACCAAAGTATGACATGCTGGTAGGTAGTATGACTTGTATCGCCCACAACTCACTTGTGTTCTACTCGTGCAAAACATCAAACCATAAAAACCTAGGCTCGGATGCCACTGATGGGGAACGAGTAATTTCAAAAATTTCCTACGCACACGCAAGATCATGGTGATGCATAGCAACGAGAGGGAGAGTGTTGTCTACGCACTCGTGACCCGGGCGAAGCGATCACAATGTAGAGGAAGTAGTCGACGCTCTCCTCGCGATCCGACCGATCCGGCGCCGTTACTCCGGCGCCCCGAGTTCTTGACACACGTACAGCTCGATGACGCCCCTCGACTCGATCCAGCCGAGTGTCGAGGAGAGTTCCACAAGACGATGGCGTGGTGACGATCTTGATGTTCTATCGCGCAGAGCTTCGCTAAGCTTTGCAATGATATGATCGAGGTGGAATATGGTGGAGGGGGCACCGCACACGGCTAAGGAACGATCCGTAGATCAATACTTGTGTGTTCTAGGGTGCCCCCTGCCCCGTATATAAAGGAGGGAGGGGAGGCCGGCCGGCCCTAGTGGTGCGCCAGGGGGGGAGTCCTCCTCCTAGTTGAGTAGGACTCCTCTCCTAGTCCAACTAGGAAGGAGAAGGGGAAGGAAAGAGAGGAGAGGGAGAGGAAAGGGGCGCGCCCTCTCTTGTCCTATTCGACTCCCCAGGGGGCGCGCCACCTCCTGGTGCGGCCCTCTCTCTCCCTCTTGGCCCACTAAGGCCCATAACTTCCCGGGGTTCCGTAACCCTCCGGCACTCCGTTTTCTCCGAAACTTCCGAACCTTTCCGTGTCCGAATATAGCCGTCCAATATATCAATCTTTATGTCTCGACCATTTCGAGACTCCTCGTCATGTCCGTGATCACATCCGGACTCAACTTCTTCGGTACATCAAAATACATAAACTCATAGTAACCGCCATAGAAACCTTAAGCGTGCGGACCCTACGGTTCGAGAACAATGTAGACATGACCTAGAACTATTCTCGGTCAATAACCAATAGCGGACCTGGATGCCCATATTGGTTCCTACATATTCTACGAAGATCTTTATCGGTCAGACCGCATAACAACATACGTTGTTCCTTTGTCATCGGTATGTTACTTGCCCGAGATTCGATCGTCGGTATCCAATACCTAGTTCAATCTCGCACCGCAAGTCTCTTTACTCGCTCCGTAATACATCATCTCACAACTAACTCATTAGTTGTAATGCTTGCAAGGCTTCAGTGATGTGCATTACCGAGAGGGCCCAGAGATACCTCTCCGACAATCGGAGTGACAAAACCTAATCTCAAATACGCCAACCCAACATCTCGCCTTTGGAGACACCTGTAGTACTCCTTTATAATCACCCGATTCGCAGTGCGCTTGGTAGTACCCAAAGTGTTCTTCCGCAAACGGAGTTGCATAATCTCATAGTTACAGAACATGTATAAGTCATGGATAAAAGCAGTAGCAACATACTAAACGATCGTGTGCTAAGCTAATGGAATGGGTCATGTCAATCGAGATCATTCTACTAATGATGTGACCTCGTTAATCAAATAACAACTCTTTGTTCATGGTCGAAACATAACCATCTTTGATTAACAAGCTAGTCTAGTAGAGGCATACTAGTGACATGTTGTTTGTTTATTCATTCACACATGTATCATGTTTCCGGTTAATACAATTCTAGCATGAATGATAAACATTTATCATGAAATAAGGAAATAAATAATAACTTTATTATTGCCTCTAGGGCATATTTCCTTCACTTCTCGCCACACATGGCACGATTTTTTGTCTCACTTGCCCGTACAGCTCGCAATGTAATCAGTCGTGGTTGAGCGATCCTTCGCACTCTTAATGATCTGCGTTCGACTCTTCTCTTTCACGCCAATGTGCCCCGCGCTTTTGGCCCGACGCTCTAGCCACCGCTTCCCTTCTCATAAACATCCGTCCATGTCGTACTCAAGGGAACTTTACACTCACCACCTTCTTTTCGTGCACCCCCTCTTATGAAGGGCTTCGCATCTTGGCCGCTGTGCTACCCTAGCATCGCTGCCATCGCCTCATAAGCTCGCACCCGCTCCGTCGCTGCATCTTTCTCGCTACCCACCTAACACTAAGGGTTACCGCTGCTATGATCCATCTCTCACCGTGTTTTCACCTCCCGACACGCTTACTTTGATGAGATGGTCTTCCCGCTTTCAGCAGCAGCACCCTCGTCGTCTCGCCACCGCTGCCACCGGCAGATCATCGACGACCTCGTCAAGTGGACGAGCACGCTGGTTCGTGGACCGCCTCGCCTTTGGCGGTCCACGGCCCTACTGCTGGCGCCCACGGCGGCGCCCGCCTTCACCGCCGCCCCGACTTCGGCGCCCGCGAAATCGGCGCTCTCTCGCCCGCTCCGTCGCTGCCGCCTCACCGCCGCCTCGGCAACCTCGCCGCCGCTGCCTCGCTGCCCAGCCGCCGGCGCCTCGCCGCCAGCTCGCTGGCCGCCTCGGCGGCGCCCGGGTCGGCGCGCTCGCCCGGCCTCGACACCGGCGGTGACGCTGCCTCCTCACCTACCGCCTCGCCGGACGCTTAGCTCGGTACTCGCGTGATTTAGTACGTCCTCGCCGCCTCTGCCATGAGCTGTCACCCATTCTCGCGTCGCCCGCGCCGCCTATGTGATCCTCATCGCTCGCGGCGATGCAGAAGAGTTTGACGCTCTCGGCCGAACCGCACTGACTCGTGCCCGGCCTCCTCGCGCCAACGCTATCACCGCAAGTGGGTCTTCCGTCATAAGACCCGCTCAGATGGTTCACTTGAGCGCTACAAGGCTCGCTGGGTGGTCCGCGGTTTCCGCCAGCGTGCTGGAGTCGATTTCACGGAGACGTTTGCCCCGGTTGTTAAACCGGGCATGATCCGCAGTGTCCTCCAGCTCGCCGTCTCTCGCGGCTGGCCAGTTCACCAGATGGATGTGTCCAACGCCTTCCTCCACGGCCATCTTGAGGAGCAGGTGTTTTGTGAGCAACCCACCGGGTTCGTCGACGCCTCATTACCCGGCCATGTGTGCCTGCTGTCGCGCTCTCTTTACGGGCTCAAGCAGGCACCCCGCGCCTGGTACCAGCGGATCGCCGGGTTTCTTCAGACACTGGGCTTCAGCGTCACTCGCTCGGACGCCTCACTGTTTGTCTATCGCCACGGTGACACGACTGCATATTTGCTGCTTTACGTCGACGACATCATCCTGACAGCCTCCTCCGCAGCCGTTCTTCAGCAGATCACTCTACGGCTGCGTGACGAGTTCGCTATCAAGGACTTGGGTGCTCTCCATTACTTCCTTGGCATTGAGGTCGTTCGGCGCCCGGACGGCTTCTTTCTTCATCAATAGAAGTATGCCCATGAGCTTCTTGAGCGCTACCGCATGCTCAATCGCCATCCGTTGCTACTCCTGTTAACACGAAGGCCAAGGTTTCGCTCTTGAGGGTTCGCTGCGCCGGATGCTCCATTCTACCGTCTATTGTCGGCGCTCTTGATTTGACTCTCACCGACCGGATCTTCAAGATGCTGTCCAGCAGGTGTGTCTCCACATGCACGCCTCGTGACTCTCATCGACTCGTGAAGCGGATCGCCGCTACATCCGCGCACGATGACCCTTGGGTTGACACAAACGGCGTCCACTTCTTTGGAGATGGTGGCCTACTCCGATGCAGACTGGGCCGGCTGCCCCGACACTCGCCGGTCCACCTCTGGCTACTGCGTCTACCTCGGTCCTTCCCATGTCTCGTGGTCGTCCAAACGACAACCCGCGGTTTCGCGCTCTAGCGCCGAGGCTGAGTACCGAGCTGTGGCCAACGCTGTCGCCGAGTGCACCTGGCTTCGACAGTTACTTCAGGAGCTCCATCACGATGTCTCTCGAAGCACGGTTGTCTCATCGTGACAACGTCTCATGTGTACCTCTCCACCCACCCGCTCATCATCGCCGGACGATCACATCGAGCTGGACATTCATTTCGTGCGCGAGCAGGTGGCTCTTGGACGCATGCGGTTCTCCATGTGCCGATCGCTTTCAGCAGTTCGCTGATGTGATGACGAAGGACCGCCGACTTCCACCTTCGAGGAGTTTCGCCCAGTCTCTGCGTCCGGGCGCCGCTTCGATCAAGGGGGTGTTGAGTATATTGTGTACGTATATGTGTGTGTAGGGCCCACCTCTGTACTTATATATACGTGCCTGGTGCACCGATCAATACATCGCGATTGCACAGCCCATAATCTGTCTCTCTACAAGAGTTAGTTTCTCTGAAGAATTTTTTCCCCTATTTTGTTGTTTTCTTTTGTTATTTGCAGAGGAAACAATCAGTAGAGGGTGACCTGGGCGAGGGGAATGACTTGTGGGCCTCTGACTAGAAATCGGAGATGAGCTAGGGGCCGGAGTTGAAGTGGAACCTCTTGAAGTCGAATGAGTGGGCGGCGCTGCAGGGCTGGTCGTGGTTCTTGACGACCAACACGTCTTCGCCGTATCTTTTGAGGAGTCACTAGTAGAAAAAGAGGCTTTCCGTCCAGCCCCATACACTACTAGGAAAAGGCATGCTAGTGGCGCACCTGTTTTGCCTTCTAATGGCGCATGGCTGGTGCGCCACTGGCATCACGCCATTAGAATTTCTTTCTAATGGCGCACCACATGTGCGCCATTAGAATCTTGTATTCTAATGGCGCCCGAGGTGCGCCATTAGTACTGCTCACAAGGCGCCATTAGAATGCCTCCCGGGGCCATATGAACAAATGTGTTATTGCATTCTAATGGCGCATTAAAAGTACATGCGCCATTAGTGTGATGATCACAAAGGCGCCATTAGTGTCTTCGTGGTGCGCCATTAGTATGAATATTAGGTTTTATTTTTTTTGCTTTTCTGATTTTTGCACAGATTACAAAATATTTTATTGCATAGAATATAGACAGCAGCACACAGCAACATCAAATTCATCAAATACAATAGAAGATTAGTCTCCTAATACAATTCATCATATTAGTCTCCGGATTCAAAAGACCGGACAAAGATAAAACATTACAAGTCTCAAGACCGCGAGTATCGAGTTTGCCTTCACATTACAAGTCGATATCGATCATCTAAACTACCATCACATAGAAGAGAGTTATGGTCATCACGATGAGCATCATCGCGATCAAACTGGTCTTCATCCGGTTCCTCCAACGCCCCTCCTCTCTCCCGCTAGATAGCGGGCGATCTAGATTCGCCTCCGCCCTAGTGGTGTACCTTTGTAACTATTACCGCTGAACGGTGAACCTGTCTCCGACACTCCTCCCACCATCGAGACTCGAACCTTACCCTTGTACACGACATACGACGGCATCTCTATGCACAAGCCAAACAATGCATACAATACATAAGCAATGTGTAAGTATGCAACAAAAGGATCGAAGAGAAAAGCAAGACATTAATAGCACGATTCATGGTCCTACTAATAAAATAGCATCGATTACATCTAAGTTGAACAACCGTCCAAACCAAAGAGACATACTAATTCATTAAAAAGTTTAATTACAACATGAACCAATCAATGTTTCGAACTACACATCACTACTTTCGACTCGACTCATCGGACAGAGCGTGGATGAAGCCGCCGTCCGTCGCGATGGTCATGAAATCGCGGTCGTTGTCACCCTGCATTTGTAGCATTCCATCTATCTCACCGTTGGACGGTTGATTTCGAGGAAGAACTGCCCGACGTATGAAGGACATCTTGATGGATGATGTCCGCAAACTCCGATCGATGCGAAGAATTCTTGTCCGAGGTCCGCGTCCGGACTGCCGACAAGCTCGCGCCCAATCTTTGAGATTATCCGGTAGCGTAAGGTGATGATGGTCCTCACGACGCCTCGCATGTGATGGAGGGCGAGTAGGCATCCTTCGATCACAAAGCGGCTGCTTGACGCAGCAGAACTTCAGACAGTGTGAGAAGATGTGCTTGCCGTGCTTACGAACCGGCCCGTGAAGGTGCCTCCAGTTGGGCGAGCCGGGAGAACATCATCAAGAACTTTCTTCACATTTGTGTAGTCTATCATGGAGTTACGGTTCGGTCGAAATACGTGGCCATGGAATATTTCGGCTTAAGAGGATGAGTGTGCAATGTGTCACCGCACGTAACACGGAATGTTAGAAAAAAAAAGAACGATCGAAATCTAAGAAATCATATGTTACGGGGCGGTTAAGGGATGGCTTACTCGGGAAAGTAAGGCACAAGGAAGTTATCCTTATCTGCGTTTGCCAGAATGACGCCTTCGAGGTGTGAACTCGCAACTTGGCGGTCCCCAGCGCTGCTCAAGTGCTTGGCACGCATGTAGAAGGGGTCGACTATCACGATGTCCGGGGTATTGTCTCTAATGATCCGCATCTGCATGCTCAGCGAAAACAGCCGAACGAAGGTGTAGTGCAACGGATGAAGGTTAAACATAGCAAAGATGTCATCAAACCGCAGGACGATCATACCCCCGATGTCGCCATCCACAAAGCCCTTGCTCTCTGGCACCTTGGCCACGAAAACCGGTATGCCACATCCTTCTCTCTGAGACGCCGCTTCTCAAAATCAACACCGCCATGCAGACTCCGATAGCACCGGTTGCAGATTCAGCATATTTGGCGGTAGCATCGCCCTACCCGCCACATGCACCTCCTCGAGATATCCTTAGGTGAAGGTGGCCCGCCCCGAGCACGGATCGAACTCGGTGCCGCTGGCTCGCACCGCGCCCTTGTTAGTCTTTCGCTTCCGCCCTTCTTCTTGATCTCCGTAATGGGACCGAAGTTCGCTCACGACCGCCTTCTTCAGCGTGTTGGGGCTGATATTATTTCGCGCCTCAGCTATCCGAGGCTCGTGAAGACGGGAGCTGGAGGCGTGTCTCGAGAACTGAACGCCGACGACGCTTGTTGCAATTGATTTCTCCGCCGCACCAGCTAGATCGCGTGGTCTTGGCTGGTTCTGAGAAAGAGGCCCGCAGAATCGTCAACGCACCCATGTTCAGCAAAGTACTTGTCAACTTTGGTAAATGTACCGTCGTCGTTGTCGCCGCCGTCCGGATCTGTGCCATAGGGCTGTCCGGATCTGTGCCATAGGGATGTCCGCAGGTCCGTAGCGTTGCTGCGTTCTTGCCATGGCTTGGCGCCGCACGATCGGGCGGTCTTGTCGTGGGGTGGTGTCCCCGCCTCAAACGAATCTGCTCTTCGCCATAGCAGGGCCAGCTTATGCAGTGCCGAGGGTCATCTCATCTTCTTCGCCGCCCCAGCCGGTCGAATCGGAGGTAACAACTCGTCGGCTCGGCAGCACCGGACCACTTCAACCCTATACATTGTGGGTGGCATCGGATTACCGTGGAACATGGGGTTGCCGGTTGAACGATTTTGCCCTTGGCGACATCGACCAACTCGGCGCCCACGGCGCGAAGAGTGCAAGGAACGCCGGCGGTGCCTCGCGAAAACATGTGTAGGCGCGCCGGATGCCCATCAAAGGCAAGGAGATGAAGTCATCGGCCGAGAGGCTTAGTTACCGGATGCCGCTAAGCTCGGCTAATGTCGAGGCACCGCCAACGGCGGGCGGTAATCGACGGAGGGGCGCTTGTCGGCGAGGTGCCGCCGGCGACACCCGGTGCATTAAGCTCCAATACCGTGCGGTGCCGGAGACACGAATACCGCCTCGCCGGAGACACCAATGGCGCCGCCGCGGAGACACCAATGGCGCCGCCGCGAGACACCAATGTCGCCGCCGCCGAAGACACCAATGGTGCCGCCGCCCCAGTTGAAGTTTGCCATGAAGCCGGGAACCGGGAGGACCCTTTGGCCGCCCGCAATCCACGCCGTCAGCCCATGAATCAACGTAGGCACCATGGCTTCGAGCTTGTTTCCAGCTGTTGTTCCACTTGCTCTTGGACAAGCTCCGAATCCGCGCCACTTGTGCCTTGAGTGCTTCAACCTCGCCGTCGCTTTCCGAGCTGGCCTTTTCTCCTTCCGCACACCAGCGTATAGTATGACCCCATTTTGTGGACAAGCCTTTGCCGCCACACGACCACCGACGCCGGCTTATCGAGCTTATCCTTCTTTTTCATTACGCTCAACGCCCTATTTAAAGGGGTGTCGAAGGGAGCTCTTAGACGACCCAGCTCTCGCTTTCATTGTCCCGCGAAAGGAACATGAGCCATTTAGAAATATTGGTGATTAATTAGAGTGCAGCCATATGGAGCTAATTACACGGGGTGTATTCCTTACGAGAACAAGCTCAAGCGCCTGGTCTTCGGATCCGTGGTAAGCTCCTTTGTTATCGGGTCCTCCTTGTACCGGCCCCGATATAGTTCCCGGTCTGCTTGTGACCGCTGTATTTCTCGGCGGGCGGTAGGCCTTGCTCGGCCGCTCCGCGTCCTCCTTGTCCCATATAGGCTCCGCCACTCTATAACCGCCGGACCGAGTTTGTGTTCCCTAAGTTCAACTCCCGCATTTCTTTCCCCATCGACTTGATTCGAGCTTGCGGGCTCGCACTTGATCTTGAACTCATTGTACTCATCTTCGCTCATCAAATGATATTTCGCCTTGATCTTGTCATAACTATCACCTTTATCAATCATTCTCTTCACCGTGCTTCTCCAAGTAGACAGGGCCGTGCTCATCTTCGTGAGGGCGGCATTGTTCACTCTATTCCCTGAGAGGCGTGTGTTTTCAAATTCGTCGGGGAACTTGTATCGTTCGTGCAGCTTCGTGAAGAGGAGGCTGCGAAATTCCTCGGTCCTTATGCCTAAGGTTCTCGGTGTTGATCGAGACGGTGCTCGGAGAATGCACCCGAGCTGAACCGCTGCACTTTGACTATATGTTTGGGCTCCGTTGGATTCCCGTCGGAGTCCACTTGAGTGAATTCCTCCTTGACGGTGCGGAGCGCATTCGGGCGCCGGTCCTTCCTTTGCTTCTTCTGTTGGCTGCCATCTGTGTGTGCGCCACCATCATCAGTGGTGGCATCCTCGGCGGCACCATCAGTGGTGTCATCCCGACGCCACTAGGGGTTGTGTAATCAGGATCGGTGTCTTCACAAGGCCATCATAGCGGTGAGGTTGTTCCTCCATCTCTTGGGACAGCTCCTGAATTGCTTGCCGCCTCAACCACCGGCCTCATCGTTGGGCCATGTTTCTCTCTAATTAGGAAAAAAGTTTGGTCAAAAATATGGTTATTGTCAAGGAACAAGATCATGGTCTCATGATTTAGGGTTTGTCTACACCGAGGCACCCTAAAAGCCTAAGCTTTCATCATTTAGGTTCTCATCGACACCGAGGCATCCGAGGCAGCCAAGTTAAGTTTTCATCATTTAGGGTTTATCGATGCCGAGGCACCCTAGGTTGGGCCTAATCACTTGGCTCTAGCTATTGCCACCTATGTTGGGTTTATCATCTAGGGTTTATCGATGCTAAGGATAATTCTAAGTTGGGCCTAATCACTTGGCTCTATTGCCACCTATGATTTAATGCAGCAAGAATGGCGGGGCAGTTGATCCTACTTAACTAAGTACTAAGATAGCCTGCCCATGCATTAGTCGCAAGTACCCCATATGTCCTATTTTTAGCAAAGTCATGCTAAAATTCACGGAAAATTTCAGCATGACCTTTGCTGAAAATAGGACATATGGAGTACCCGAATTTGCCGGAACGGAAGTTAATCGACATTCCGGCAAACTCAAGGGCCTCTCGGGGTACCTGCAAATTCATCACGACACAATGGTCGGAGACAAAACCCAGCAAACTAGCAAGATGATCATCATCTTTGCAAGACAGTAGCTAAAGTTTTTGACAGAGCCTCTCAAGAAAAATATACGCTAACTATTGGACACAAAGAAAACAGCTATTGTAAACGTTAAGTCATGGTAGTGGGCGCTGAAGTTTTTGACAAGAGCCTCTCAAGAAAAATTCCACATGATGTTATAATCAGTATACACCGAACATGATGATACCAAATGGGAAGGAAAATTGTATCACTCTAGATTAGTGTAGCCACTATCTAACAAAACCAGAATGTTAACAAAATTACACCATGATGATACCAAATTCTTGTAGCAGACAATGAGTTCACAGGATAAAAAATCATCCACATTCACCAACCCAAACTGGTGGAGATACAGCAAACCGTAACCTCCTGTGTTTCTGCCATTTTATTTTTCCCATCAGATATGTTTTTGATTCATGTCATGGTACTTGCTGTCAAACCAAGTATTTTCTTTCTACATAATCTGGAAGTTTCCTTCTTCGTCTCACTATCTTACTGTCTCACTACAAAAACTAGTATGCTTAGTTGAGACTAGTATGCTTAGTTGCATTATGACAGGCAAAACTACAAATATTTGTGTTTTAGTTGATCAATACAGCGACAGTGTGATAGGCAAGTTTAAATTATAACAATGTAAATCTGCACAAAGAGTTCAAGGATAAATAAAGTTGTTTTGTTCCATGGTAAGAAATTAGGGGTAAATCTACATATTAATTTCAGTTTTTTAATTTCAGTGAGATAACAAATAGGAAGAGCAGACATACATGCAAGGAGGAATTGCTAAACACTTGCCATGTTAACAATTCATAGACTGTCGGGGATACTACAGTTGCAATCTAAATGCGATGACAAGCTACTGAAGCATTCAACAGCATCCAAAACAGAGCATCACATCACAGAACTTCACCAGGAGCCATGGCGCATCACACACATACATATCCTACGGGAGGATGGAGGATGGCGAAGGCGTTAGTTACCCCGAGGACGGCGCGGGCGCAGGCGACGGCGCGCGCTGGCGGGTGAAGGCGCTGGCGCAGCGGCGCGCGGCGCAGCGGCGCTTGGCGCTGGCGCAGCGGCGGCGCGGGCGCAGCGGAGGAGGGACGGCTTGCTGGCGCTGGCGCGGGCGATGGCGGCGCGCTGGGCGGGCGACGGCGCTGGGCGGCGCTGGGACACGGCGCAAGGCGCAGGGGAGGAGGGACGGCTTGCTCAGCTGGGCGCTGGGCGGGCGACGGCGCGGGCTGGGCGGGCGACGGCGCGGGGGCGGCGCGGGGGCGACGGCGCGAGAGGCTGTGAGGGGGGATCTGGCGAGGGAGAGGGAGAGAGGCCAGAGGGAAATAGGTGAGGGATGGTTTCTAATGGCGCACCACACGCCCGTGCGCCATAAGTACCACTGTTCTAATGGCGCACCACAACGCGGTGCGCCATTAGAATGTTGTTTTTATCTACGGTAGCCATATCTACAGCCCAACCCTTTCTACAACCGAACCCACCCACTAGCCCGACTGGTCAGCATGCAGCACACACACCAGGAGGTCCTGGGTTCGATTCCCAGGATCCCCAATATTTTTTATGCATTTTAAATGCTGTTTTTTATATTTATTTGTGTTTAAATATGTTCAAACTTGTTTAAATCATAACAGTAATATTTTTTATGCATTTTAAATGCTGTTTTTTATATTTATTTGTGTTTAAATATGTTCAAACTTGTTTAAATTATAACAGTAAAAATAGTAAAAAAATTTTAAAAAGTGCTCCGGCGGTGGAGCGGGGGAGGGTTGCGATGGGTGGAGCTAGCGGGGGAGGGTGCGGGTGCGATCGAGATGGAGGGAGATCGAGATCGAGATGGAGGGGGAATCGAGATCAAGTTTCCTCATGAATTCAAAAAGTGCCCATGAAATTTAAAAATATTCATGATATCAAAAAGTGCCCATGAAATACAATCGAGAAATGAAGACTACAATTTAAATACAATCGGTCTTAGCTAGCTATCTGTTCACAATCTTCTTGCCCTTCTTTTTCGCAAACGGAGTTCTTCTGTGGAACGGACGTCCTTTAGGTAGGGTGGTCCTGCTTCTTCTTGTGGTGTGTGCTGCTACTTCATCGTCGTCGTCATGTTCGATCTTCGGGTCGCCGTACTTGTCGAAGTCTTGCTCATTGGCTACTCCATCCATTCCGATGATCTTCCTTTTGCCTCTCCTCACAACAACACGACTGGGCTTTGGCGGGTCGGTAATGAAGAAGCATTGGTCCACTTGGGAAGCCAGTACCCATGGCTCATTTTTCAAGGTGACGCTTATGCCCATGATCTTGGATTTGGCTTCGGTATAACCATGGTGGTGAAATACCGGTCTTCTTTATGACGTTTTGGCCCATCGACACGGAACATCGGGACCTTCTCTCCAACAGTAGCTCAGCTCCCAGATCTCCTCGATCCTTCCGTAGTATCTGTCCTTGTCGTTACCGTGTAGGATTCCATCGTTACCCGGAGTTCGATAACCATCGCTCTTCATGTCCTTGTCCTCGTGTAGAATGTGTAGTCGTTGATATCGTGACGCCTCATAGGTCATCGTTGTGCTCGGCGCCTGTGACAAGGCGAATAGTAGTTGTTCTTCCGCGGAAGAATCCTCATGTAAAGGGTACGACGAAGCTTCGCTTGAACCAACGCGTGAAACATGAGTTGTGCTCTTTGAGTATATCTCCGTCCGTCCTCTGTTGGCCTCGGTCATTGTACGCCTTCTTAATAAAGGTTTTGTGCTCTACCACCCAAGGATCGACCACGCCTATGTGTTGTAGCGCGACTAGGTTTGCTCTTTCAAAGTCGGCGAGTCGACCCTCGGTTTACATGCATTTCAAGGCGACCCTCATGGTGACCCCATCCAGCAAGCCTGCCTAGGTGCTGCTGACGGGCAGACCAACGGGTTCTCGATGCCTAGATAATTCGTGCAATGGGAGATGCACTCTTGATCGAAAGCCCCGCTATGCTTCCTCTCGACGTGACATGTTGCGAACGTATCCTTTGATGACACCATTCATCCTTTCGAACGGCATCATGCTGTGCAGGAACGTCGGCCCGGGTTGGATGATATCCTCCACTATATGGACCAGCAGATGCACCATAACGTCAAAGAATGCGGGCGGAAGTACATCTCAAGCTCGCATAGTATCACCACGATCTCTTCCTGTAGCCTTCGAGTTGCCTCACGCCAATCGACTTCCGAGATGACGTCGAAAAAGTTGCATGGCCAAATAGCGTTTCCGACGGACGTGGCCCATGATCCCACGGATTGCAATCGAAGTATCTGCGTCATCAGCACGTGATACCGTGAGACTTCATCCCGCTGAACTTCGCTTCACTGGGTCTAGGTATCTGCTTATCTTCCCAGCAGAATCAGAAGGAAGTTTTACTCCTAGGAGGCAGGTGAAAATTGCTCGATCTCCTCCTCGACTTAGAGTGAAGCACGCGGAGGGTAGTCATTTCCGGTCTTCTTGGCCTTTTTGCCTTTGCGACGACTTTCCGTGTCCCGCTTCGCCTCATCATCATCATCATCATCATCATCATTAGCGTGAAGCTCCTGCCGATGCCCATTGATTTCAAGTCTGCCCTTGCTTTCGCCCATCTTTGGTCCTCTCGGCATGTTGAGCAGGGTACCAAGCAGACTCTCGCACACGTTCTTCGTGATATGCATGACATCAAGGCTGTGAGGCACACGGTGGATCTTCCAAGACGGCAAGTCCCGTAAAATGACTCGCTTTCCATACCTTCAGCAGCGGCTCGGCGCCTTTCGATCTTTCCCAAGGTGGCGGTCTTTCCAATTTTTCAACAGCTTGTCTATTTCCTCGCCGCTCCTCGTACAGGGCGCTGGGTTCGGTTTCACCATCGAACAGATCCTTGCGTTTCCTCCACGGGTCATCGTCGCGGCCACCTTCGATGTCCCATGAACACGGTTTTCAAGACCCGGATCTCTATCTAGCTGGCGATACGTTGTGTCATCCATACACCTTACGCATCCGTAAAATCCGTGGACTACCTGCCCGAGATATCCGTGAATCGAGATAGTCGTGCACCGTCGTGAGCAAAGTGCGGCTCTCATAGGGAAATATTCTTTCTCTCGGCGCCCCACGATTGGCGGCGTTTTCCACAGCGTGTCTAGCTCCTCCTTCAAGAGCCCCAGATCTGATTGATGTCGTTCCTCGGTTGTTTCGCCCTTCAATTAGCATACTCATGTGAATGTACTTCCTCTTCATGCACAACCAGGGGGAAGGTTGTACATCCACACAAACACAGGCCAGGTGCTATGTGTGCTTCTCTCGCTGCCAAACGGATTGACTCCATCGGTGCTCGCGCCAAAGACGATGTTCCTTGGATCCTTCCCAAATTCTGGTCTTGGTTCAACGCTTGCACCGCTCGCATCCTTAGGGTGACTCAAAGATCTTGTCTTTTTATCTATCTCCGGATCATTTGCGCTATCTTCTCGCTTCTTCTCCTCCCTATCCGCGTGCCAACGCAGGAGCTTTGCTACCTTAGGGTCCGCGAAATACCGCTGCAGATTTAGGAGTGATCGGAAAGTACCACACCGATTTTCGAGGAGCTTTCTTCCTCTTCTTGTATCGAGTGACGCCGCACACCGGACATATGGTAGACTCCGCGTGCTCGTCCCGATAAATGATGCAATTGTTCATGCACACATGGTATTTCACGTCGCGGTAAATCCAGAGGACACACGATTTTCTTCGCCTCCTCGAACTGGTCGGGCACTTGTTCCCCTTGGGAAGACGTTCGTGCGAATGACATGTTCTCGTCGAAGCATCGCCGGTCATTTTGTGTTTTACCTTCATCTCCGTGAGCCATGAGCGTTACTTTCAAAGGGTATCCTCGGCCTGCATCCTTCATACAACGGAGTAACCGCGTCTATCTCCGGTTGATCCAGCTTGGCTTTCTCTCGGCGGCAGCTCTTGCGTTATCCGTCCGCTTGAGAAGCAGCTCTTGAATATGAGGGTCCTGCACCCAGCCTCCATCGTCGTCTGCTCCGGCATCTTCATCTTCATGATCATGCCCTTCATCTTGATCTTCCTCATCATCATGTACGACATCTTCTACATGATGATCGTACAAGATCACCGTCGTGATCATGTCCCGGAGATTCTTCGCCTTCTCGCCCGCCTCGCCACGGTGGTACTTGTCTTGTCGCCCTTCCTCATTTCTTGCCCGCCCCGCCATGGACGACTTGATAGTCATCTTCATCACCTTGCCACCGATAGCCATCCATGAAACCACGCAAGAGCAGGTGGTCCCGCACCTGCCGGAATCCGGGTCCGCAATAAGGCTCTTCAACTTGCATCTTCGACATGGACATCTTATCTCCGCCTCGCTCTTTTGAAGCATCTCGCCTTCATGAGCTCAAAACCTATTCACGATGCCTTCGGTCATCATGCGGACCATGGTCGTCATGGGTAGAGCAAAACGATATGTTAGAACCAACAAAAATTTGGCATGACCTTCCCTAAAAATAGGACTAAAAAGAATGCATAGTGCCAAAACTCTCGCTAAACGGAAATGAATCAAAACATTCCGCAAAATATTGGCAACTATCGATATTTCAAATACCGTACCTTCAAACACAAACATATATGCAACACCACAAACACTTGCAACACCACAAACATACATAGATCTAGCTAGGCCACAAAAGTGCATGTGCACGTTGTTGGAGCGAGCTAGGAGGAAAAAAGTAGATCTATATCATGAAGATAGCTTTCCTTACTTACCTATCAAAACTAGGTAATTTCACCACTTAATTTTGTTGAATCTATGGTGGAAATGAGGTGAGGAGGAGGAGATGGCGAAATCTTGGATGAGGAGGTGGATGGAATGAAGTGGGGAAAGTGAGTGGGTAGGTGTGGGCTGTCCAAAATATCTTGTTGGTCCCAGGTTACTAATGGCGCACCCTGTCCTCATGCGCCATTAGAAACCCTGGTTACTAATGGCGATCGGAGAGCGTGCGCCATTAGAAGTTTGGCAAAAAAAGAATAAAACAAAATTTAGTGTAATGGCGCACTACCAACATGGTGCGCCATTAGAAGTTAATACATAGTAATGGCGCATTGTAGGTGTCATGCGCCATTAGAATGTATGGGAAAATGGAAAAAAAAATTCATACTAATGGCGACTCCATCAGCCGTGCGCCATTAGAGTCTTCCACTCTAATGGCGTATTTAGGACAGGTGCGCCATTAGTATATAGTAGTGGCGCACTGCACACACGGTGCGCCATTAGAGTCAATCCTATCTATAGGCCTTTTCCTAGTAGTGATAAGTCGCGAAGCTGTAGGAACCGCGACTAATGGGACCTTTAGTCGCGGTTCTGGAGGTGAACCGCGACCAAAGGCTGGGCCTGTGGCGCCGGTGGCAAGCTGGTGCACGTGAGGGGCTTTAGTCGCGGTTGGCGGAGAACCGCGACTAAAGGTCCTCGAGCTGGCCAAGGCCTTTAGATCATGGTTGGCCAGCCAACCGGGATTAAAGGTTAGACCTTTAGTCCTGGTTGAGTCAGCAAACCGCGACTAAAGGCCCGAACCTTTAGTCGCGGTTGGTTAGACCTTTAGTCCCGGTTGGTCCGCCAACCGCGACTAAAGGGATTTGAGGCCTCATTTTCAAACTCTACCCCCCGTGGATCGCTTTTTCAGTTTTCAAAAAATAAAAGAAAATGATGAAAATGTCAAAAAATAAAATAAAATAAGTTTTCCATGTGATTTGTGGTCTAGTTGTTGGGAAAATTTGTAAATGTGAATTTCGCTTTATTTGCAAAATCTCTCTAGAATTTAGTAAAATGGGCATAACTTTTGCATACTAACTCGGATGAAAAAGTTTTTATATGAAAAATCATCTACTCGAAAAGTTACATCCGAATTTAATTAAACATTTTAGAATCCCCAAAACCCTATGAAAAAAAAAGATACGGGCTTTTAAGTTCGAGAGGCAAAAAATTCAAAAAATTCAAATTGTGGTCAAACTGTGGTCAAACAATGGTCAAACTAATTATTCTAGAATATTAGTGTTACTAAATAATTATTTCAGTTTTTTAAATTTGGTCAAATCTGGTCAAACTGTGGTCAAAAATGGTCAAACTAATTATTCCGAAATATTAGTGTTACTAAATAATTATTGTTTTTAAAACAATAGTTTCAAACTCAAACAGTGAAATGTGTCACTTCATGCTCAAGCTAAATACCGAGGGTTAATAGAATTGACATCCTACTATTGTCGGAAAACAACAAGTGCAGACTTGGAAGCGAGGAGAATAGAACCCGGAAGTTAAGCGTGCTCAGTGGGAGTGGGAGGATGGGTGACCGCTCGAAGTTAGATGATTTGGAATTATGAGGGTGATTAGAGATTAGAGGATAAATTGAGCAGTGATGAGGGGTGGTGATTAGAGATTAGAGGTTAAAATAATTCAGAAATTTGAAAATAAAAAAAAATGAAAAAATTCGCAAAAAAAATTCGTAAAAAAATTTAACCTGCGGAGGAGGCTTTAGTCCCGGTTAGCCACGAGAACCGGGACTAAAGCCTTTAGTCGCGGTTCGTAAGAGGCCGCGACTAAAGGGGGGGGGTCTTTAGTCGCGCTTATCTGGTCGCGGTTGCGCAGCCGCGACTAAAGGCCTTTGCCAACCGCGACTAAAGGCCTTTTTTCTACCAGTGAGTCTTGCCCAGCAGAGCCCTCCGAGCCCACCGCCGATCACCACTACGTCCCCCACCGGCCTCTCCACCACCTTTGTCTAAACGAAACGGCCAAAATCAACAACGTGCAGTGCTCGCTTACTTGCTTGACGCGCTCTCACACGCTCTCAGCGGCGGTGAAGGAAGAGTTCGTGTGAATGGTGAGGCGAATGACGTTACGTGCCCGAGTGGCGAGTGCCTGGCGGGGACGGCCACCTCCTGACAGTTGGCCCTGGAGCGTGTGAGTCCGAGAGACAGCGCGCCGATGCACGGCACTGGAGCGGAGGCGGTGCTGGCTACTGGTAGTTGGTCTGTTGGTGGTGGAGTGGTGGTGGTGGTTCTGCTGCTAGTTGGCTTGCTTCAAGCTCGGACTTATTGCCACGCTACGGACACAAATGAACAATCCTTTTTATAAAAAAGAACCAAGCTGTTCACAAGAAGGTAAAACAAACAGAGATGGATTTTATTTTTAAAAGAAGTTAGTTAAAGAGATGGCGCAATAAAAAAGAAATGGACTTATTCCACAGTTGACAGAAAGGTTTTAAATAGCGGGTTAAGCCTCCTAGCAATAGACCACTTCCAGCACCATCAACGATGAGCAGTGCCGGCAAGCCAAGTCAGGACTCAGGACTCCATCTATGCTCCTAATCTATTGTAACATCATACATCATTGGAAGGGATTTCTGGACGGGTCGTCATTTCTTTGGCCATCATCCTCCCACGTATCATTTCTTCCGATGCCTTTCATTCTCAGAGCTCTGTCTCAAGTTCTAGACCGGGAACCACTCTTAAGCATTAAAATGAATATATCATTTACACACTACTGTAACTAATCATCCATTTTTTGTGATGTATAAGCATATTCATGCTAAGGTGTAAGCGTGGAAAGTAGGCTATGAAATTTACGAGCTAACAAGTGAAGGGTTTATATAGGTGCGTGGATGTTGCTATGAGTGGAAAATTTGGTGAACAAGTAATGTAGGCCATGTACCGTGACTAGCAGACATGAGTAGGTAACTACTTACGGCATTTCTAACCGATCCTCTAAAAATAGTGGAGCATCCGGTGGAGTAAACCGTTAGGATTTGGCCGGACCTAGCCGACCCCCTACATTTAACGAAGTAAATTTTTTTCTAAACTTTGCAATTCTAGTGCAAATTACAATTACATATTAGAACACATAGAAACTAAACATAAATTTGAATGTTCAAGCAAATCATGAATATAGTTTACAAACCGAATTCAATGTTTACAAACCAAATTATTCAAATTCAAGCACGCTGAATGGTTAAGATGTAGCAAACAGCATGTGATAGAACAACTAGGACTCACTAAGACGTTGTTAGTGATGCTCAATAAGATCTTGTTGGAGCTGAGCATGAACATGACGGTTCTCGATCTTGCGATGCTCCTCAAGGAATGCCAAGATCCTATTCATATCATACTCTGGCTCAACTGGAGTCCCGTTGGTGATGTACCGAAAGTTCTCAAGCATATCCCTCTCGTCTTCAACGATCATGTTATGCAACATGATGCATCAAGTCATGATCCGGCATAGAACCTTGGAGCTCCAGTACTCGGCAGGTCCACGAATAATTGCAAAGCACTCCTAAAGCACACCAAAGGCTCTGTGAACATCTTTCCTAGCAGCTTCTCGACATTGGGAAAAGTAAATGTTTTTTGTTACCTTTCGAACGCGGAATCATTTTGACTAAGGTGGCCCATGGTAGATAGATGCCATCCGCAAGGTAGTAACCCATTGAGTAATTGTGCATGTTGACCGAGTAGCTGCAAGAAGGACTTCACCGTTAATAAGCCTAGCTAGAAAACAGTGGTGATCTCAATAGCACATTCAAGTCATTGTGAGAGCCAGGCAAACCAAAGAATGAATGCCACATCGAAAGATCTTTTGATGCAACTCAAGAATGATCGTTGGATCACTACAGTGGCCTTTGTACTGAACCTTCCACCCTACAGGACAATTCTTCCGTGTCCAGTGGATACAGTGAAACGTCCATTTTGCATCATGCTTTTATATCAATATTTATTGCATTACGGGCTATTATTACACATTATATCTCAATACTTATGGCTATTCTCTTATTTTACAAGGTTTACCATGAAGAGGGGAATGCCGCACTGGAATTCGGCCGAAAAGGAGCAAACATTGGAAACCTATTCTGCACAACTCCAAAAGTCCTGAAACTCCAAGAAACAACTTTTTGGATTTAATAAGAATTTATGAGCGAAAAAAATAGGCCAGGGGGGCCCACAACCTGTCCAAGAGACAGGGCCCTCAGAGGGCGCGCCCCCATCTCCTGGGCCCCTAGTGGCCTCCGCGCCCATCTTCTGTCAGATCATCACTTTTACCCTGGAAAAAATCGTGGGCAAGTTTATGGGACGAAACTCCGCCGCCACGAGGCGGATCCTTGGCGGAATCAATCTAGGGCTCTGGCGGAGCTGTTCTGCCGAGGACACTTCCCTCCGGGAGGGGGAAATCATCACCAACATCATCACCAATGATCCTCTCATCAGGAGGGGGTCAATCTCCATCAACATCGTCACCAGCACCATCTCCTCTCAAAACCCTAGTTCATCTCTTGTATCCAATCTTGTATCAAAACCACAAATTGGTACATGTGGGTTGCTAGTAGTGTTGATTACTCCTTGTAGTTGATGCTAATTGGTTTACTTGTTGGAAGATCATATGTTCAGATCCTTTATGCATATTATTACTCCTCTGATTATGAACATGAATATGCTTTGTGAGTAGTTACGTTTGTTCCTGAGGACATGGGTGTAGTCTTGCTATTAGTAGTCATGTGAATTTGGTATTCGTTCAATATTTTGATGAGATGTATGTTGTCTTTCCTCTAGCGGTGTTATGTGAACGTCGGCTACATCACTTCATCATTATTTGGGCCTAGAGGAATGCATAGGGAAGTAATAAGTAGATGATGGGTTGCTAGAGTGACAGAAGCTTAAACCCTAGTTTATGCGTTGCTTCGTTAGGGGTTGATATGGACCCATATGTTTAATGTTGTGGTTAGGTTTACCTTAATACTCCCTTTTGTAGTTGCGGATGCTTGCAATAGGAGTTAATCATAAGTGGGATGCTTGTCCATGTTAGGGCAGTACCCAAGTGCCGATCCACCCACATATCAAATTATCAAAGTATCGAACGCGAATCTTACGAACGTTATGAAAACTAGCTTGACGATAATTCCCAATGTGTCCTCGGGAGCTCCTTCTTCATTATTAGAATTTGTCCAGGCTTATCCTTTGCTACATAAAGGATTGGTCCACCTTGCTGCACTTTATTTACTTTTTGCTCGTTACTATTTATCTTATCACAAAACTATCTATCACCTACTATTTCAGTGCTTGCAGAGAAAACCTTACTGAAAACCACTTATCATTTCCTTTTGCTCCTTGTTGGGTTCGACACGCTTACTTATCGAAAGGACTACGATAGATCCCCTATACTTGTGGGTCATCAAGACTCTTTTCTGGCGTCGTTGCCGCGGAGTGTAGCGCTTTTGGTTAGTGGAACTTGGTAAGGAAACATTTATAAAGTGTGCTGAAATTTTCTGTTTCTTGTCGCTATGGAAACTAATCCTTTGAGGGGCTTGTTTTGGGTATTTTCACCCCATCCAGAAGAGCAAAGAGATGCTCCTCAACCTACTGAACTTTATGAAAATATTCACTTTGAGATCCTTCGGGTATGATAGAAAAACTGCTAGCTAATCCTTTTGCTGGAGACAGAACATTGCATCTCGATTTACACCTTATCTTTGTGGATGAAGTTTGTGGATTATTTAAGCTTCACTACAAGAAATATGTCAACTTGTGACCACCACTATTTGTCACTGAAAGGTCACAAATTTCCATTTGCGACCTTTTTGTGACCAAAAACAGAAGGTCAAAAGCTGGCCGTCATAAACGGACTATAGCGACCTTTCTTCTGGAATGGTCGAAGACGTTTACGACCAAAACACGTCTATTGTTTCGTTTTGGTCACTAGCAACCTCCCCAGGCCACGTAGGCATCCAGCATGGCAAGCTGATGTGGCACAAGATTCAGCCCGGTCCAATTCGGTTTTCTACATGGGCCTAGCCCAACAATTCGGCCTTTTTACTGTATATTTTCTCTATTAATTTTCTCTAGCTACATGGGCCTGGCCCAACAATTTGGCCTTTTTATTTCTAGATGCGGCCTTTTACAGCGTATGATCTTTTACTTTTTGCTATTTTATTTTCCATAGTTTTACATTTGTCCCAAATATCATAATATCATACACTAGTCCCACACATCAGAAATTTCAAACGTGCTCAAATTATTTTGATAAGTGGGTCGCATGAGTCATGTTTCCATTGCACACATTTTCAAATCACATACATAATTACTATTTCATATGAAACAGAAATTGTAATTCTGAAACATACATGAAATTCACAAACAGAGAGAAGATACATTAAATCACATACATAATTACTATTTCATTCACAAACAAAGAGAAGATACATTAAATTCCCAGATAACGCAACTATTATTACAGAACTTGCTATATAAGAATGTCTTGGAGCTTCTTTGAACATCTTTGGTCTTGAATTTACTCAAAATATCTGCCAACAAGAAAACAGAAAACAACAGGTGAGCTATTTAGTAGTAAGATCAAGTCTGGAAAGAAACATGCATGAAAATTAAGAAGAGCTAGAGTATGGATGCCCAAACAGTTTTCGTGCACGTCATGCCAAGTTAGGCAACACGAGAATGCATATAGGCCATAAAATGATCAAATGAGGAAGGGATGAAGCCAAACAATGGTTCCTCCTTGCAATGATCACATTTAGATAACAACGACCTACTACAGTTCATGTTACAACAACACTAGTTCATGTGAGAAACACACAGGGTCCAAAGTACAAACCAAAAACAATCTGACTTGGAATATGATGTCCACCTTGTAGTACTACATCATCATCAGGATTAAAACAACACATTTATAGTCAGAGTGTTGGATGAGATAAATATCAATTGAAAAAAAGACAAGGTAGCATCAAATCAGGTTATAGTTTGTGGGAATCAATGCACACAGCATGAACGACAAGGTAGCATCAAATCAGATGATGATTGCATACATACAAATCATGTGCTGGCAGAAAAAAATCCAAGCAGGAGCTCATCTTCCCTCTCTGTTTGGTAACTAACAACCTAAATAAAATAAAATAAAAACATGACTTGTTCATACAGATCCCTCTAATATTCCTTGGGACAAGTGCATCACATATTCATCAACTTAGCAGCAGAAGTAGTGAGCACGGGAAGAGGGGGAGGGAGATGGAGGAGCTACCTGCCGCGGTCGCAATGGAAGCAGAGGAGCAGACCCCTCCTGCCCCTCCCCCACGAGCAGGACAGGGCTGCCGGCTGGGCACGCCCCTACTCCTCTGCCTCCTTGATCAGGAGACCCCCTTCCCCTACTGCTGCTTGCGCGCCGCATCACTAGTCACCTCCTCATGCAAGAAGTACACAATAAATAGACAGACGGTCAGTGAGGTACATTTTCACAGCAACATAAGCTTAAAATTAACACAAATACACACATCAAATGAACTCACTAAGATACTTAAGTCCACCACATGGTGTATAATTATGTGGTATATAATTGCAACACATGAACCAAATGAGGAATAACATCACCACCAAGAGTTTCTGATGATAAGCATAGCTACATAGTGACTAAAGCATGCAGAACACAATATTCAAAGCAGAAGCAAGCAGGTAGTATGAGCTACCTACTGGCAAAGTATAAAACCTGAATCATATAGTACACATGAATCAAGAAAACAAGAACTAACAATGAGAACTGCATACTAATGCACCAGATGATCAACATCAAGTGTGGTTATTTGTTTTTTGCTTGGAAACTAAGACTGAGTTACCGGCTAGCTAGTGGAGTGACATGTTTGTAATGGCAGTTTGGTACTAATTGCCCCTCAACCCATACTGCTTGCTGTTATACATACACAAGAGACAACAAGTTGTTCAAGTGTTCACTCTAGGAATGCTTTCTAAATAATTGTATAAACGAAGGCTACTTATCACCGATTTAACTATAAGGTTTACAAAGGCACTAGAGGAAAATTGGTGATTATCATTTTGTAATTAGATTGTAATAACCATCGAGTTTCCAAGAATAATCAAAGATGAAAGCTTGGAAACTCTTCTCTAACTCTCGGATAAACAGAGCTTGCAAGCATTCCGTCGAATGTAAGATCAAGCAAGAAAGTGACCAATCAAGCGAAATGCATCATTATTCTGAATCCCATATCATCGGTTTGCACAAGTTGCAGCACCATGCAACAATTTCCACTCCAATCCGGAAGAGCACTACTACTTGCGATAACCGAGTTCAACAAAGATACACGTAACATCGGTTTGCCAAACATGGCGTGTTCGTTCGAGAAGATACAAAGACAAATGGCCAAACATAGATGCGTTCAGTTTGGAAGAATCAAAGCCGATCTCATCTGAAGCCAAACTTGCATTGTTACAAACACATGGCGAGATTAGTACAAGCACTTACTAATCAGGTCGGATCAAGAAATCACTAGCAGCGAAATGCATCATTCTAAATCTTCTCGGTTTGCAAAACAAGATTCAGCAAGCAATCAACCATTATCAACAAGCAGTAGCACTACTTCTTGCAGACGCAACAAGCAGTAGCGTTAGTAAGATCATGTAGTACCACAACTGCAACATTTTCTAGATAGATAATCAGTTTGCAAAAGCAACGCGTTCAGTTCTTACATCCAACCAGCCAACAAAGCGTTGGCAATCACTCAGCACATGCACTACGGCTACCACTACTTTCAGATAGAGACAAGCAGAGTCAACAGCGACCATATATGCAAATCAACCAGAATTTTACCTACCCCTGGTGGCGTCGGAGATGGATGCTTCTGCTGCTGGCCTTCACCGCCCCTGACGCTGCTGCTCATGGACGGAAACCGTATCACGTCAGGGAAGAGGATGGAAGGGAATGCAATGGAAGAAGAAATCGAAAAGGAGAGGAGATGAGAGGGGGCTGACCGTCGGGGTTCTCCATGGCGTCGGCGTCGGGGCAGCCTTCCCGTCCATGCCATGGCGGCCCGGAGCACGAGCGACGACGACGTGCTGGATGGATCTGGTAGCGAGAGGAGACAGGGTGAGGAACAGAGGATCTGATTGGGATAGGAGACGAGGTGAGGAAGAGAGGGGACCAACCTTCGTTGCCGGAGACACGCCTACGACGCGATGAACCAAACCCTATCCACGGGAGACGATCGCGCGTGGCCGCTGGAGCACGCGAGCATCGGATCTGGGCGGAGCGCGAGGCCGCCACCGCGCCTCCCCCGCCGCGGGGCCGGGTGCGGGTCACCTCCCACCAAAGGAGACAGAGCGGAGCCGGCGCGGACATGGATGGGACTCGGACGCGCTCGCGGTCGGTGGTGGCGACCATGTCCATGACGGCCAGTGAAGGGGTGGGTGGCGGCGAGGGGAGGGATCTGGATCGGGAGCGACGATTCTGGCCGGAGGCGAGGGAGGAGTGGACGGGGGGAAGGGGAGGGTGCAGACGAGGGGAGAGGTGGGCGGCGGAAAGAAGGGGAGGACAGCGAATGGCGGGAGCAGGTGGTCATCCACGAAGGTGGCGGCAGCGGTCCAATGGAGGGAAACGGGAGAGGGGTTAGGGTTTGGGCTGCGGGGAGAGGAGTGGTGTGCGGGGGAGAGGACGAGAGGGGGGAGGAGTGGTGTGCCCGCGAGGGGGGAGGAGTGGGTGAGTGGTGGCATTTTGCCAATGACAGGTGGGCCCGCGAGGAATTAGGCCCACATGTCAGTGTCCTCAACGACATGTGGTGTAGGTGAGTGGAGCTGCTTTCGGGTGGGTGTGCGTGGGGAGAGGGTGAGGGGTGTGGGCCGTTGGATCTGGCAGGATCCGACGGTCTCTAATGCTTGATCCGCGTGACATGCCCATTGACCAATCAGAATGAAGTGCAGGCTTTGATGGTGTTATGACCATCTAAAATGGTCGTAATCAATTTTCCATTTTCCGAGTGTCAGAAATGAGTTTTTTTGTGAAGGATCTACCATATATTTGTTGCAAAATTGGACCTAATCAATTTTATATAATGCTAGGACATATTTAATGCACAATATAAAATGGTTGTGTGTCAAAAGTTTTGATCCACCTCTGGTGAAAAATACAAATTCCCGCCGATTCAGTTGGAAGCGGGTCAAATTTGAACTGTAGATGCCTTATAGTTTGCTTTTTATTTTTTCCAAAAATCATTTCTAGTTACATAAGTATCTATTTAATCAGAGAAATACCAAAAAAATTCCAAGATTCAACCACTAGCTAGGAACGGTCAAGCCCGCCGTTTTGACCGCATTTTGAAACAGGCATAAAAAATTCAAAAAAATTCAAAAAATGGAAAACCCTTTGCATGGGTTCATTATATGTGACCAAGTTTCCAGGAAAAATAATAAACTTGTAATACTGTAATTATTTTAAAAAAGTGTTCTCAGAAATGAGCTATCATGCGTGAAGATTCATGGCTTTCTAGCCAAATGATCAATCTTATGGCCACGTTCATGGCATAGTTTGTTCAAATAATCTCATATTGTGCACAAGGGTGCATATTTGGAATGGCAAACAATGTTGCCTAAGGAAGTTTTCATTTTCTTCGGACGAAAAAACCATTTTTCATTTTCTGAGTGCCCAAAAGGAGGTTTTTTTGTGAAGGACCTCCCAAATAATTGTTGCAAAATTGTACCAAATCAATTTTCTAAAATACTAGGACATATATAATGCACAATTGACAAAATGGTTGGGTGAAAAAAGTTTTGATCCACCTCTGGTGAAAAAGACAAATTGCCGTCGATTCAGTTGGAAACGGGTCAAATTTGAAATGTAGCTGCCTCATAGTTTGCTCTTTATTTTTTTTCAAAAAATCATTTCTAGGTACATAAGTATCTATTTAATCAGAGAAACACCAAAAAATTCCAAGATTCAACCACTAGCTAGGAACGGTCAAGCCCGTCGTTTTGACCGCATTTTGAAACGGGCATAAAAAATTCAAAAAAAATCAAAAAATTGGAAAACCTTCGCATTGTGTCATTATATGTGACCAAGTTTCCAGGAAAAATAATAAACTTGTAATAAGGTAATTATTTTAAAAAAGTGTTCTCAGAAATGAGCTATCATGCGTGAAGATTCATGTATTTCAACCCAAACGATCAATCTTATGGCCACATTCATGGCATAGTTTGTTCAAATGATCTCATATTGTGCACAAGGGTGCATCTTGGAATTCCAAACAATGTTGACAAAGGGAGTTTTCATTTTCTTAGCACGGAAAATTCATTTTTCATTTTTTGAGTGCTCGAAATGAGGTTTTTTTGTGAAGGACCTACCATATATTTGTTGCAAAATTGTACCAAATCATTTTTATAAAATACTAGGACATATTTAATGCACAATTGAAAAATGGTTGGGTGTCAAAAGTTTTGATCCACCTCTGGTGAAAAAGACAAATTCCTGCCAATTCAGTTGGAAGCGGGTCAAATTTGAACTGCAGCTGCCTCATAGTTTGCTATTTATTTTTTCCAAAAATCATTTATAGGTACATAAGTATCTATTTAATCAGAGAAACACCAAAAAAATACCAATATTCAACCACTATCTAGGAACGGTCAAGCCCGCCGTTTTGACCGCATTTTGAAACGGGCATAAAAAATTCAAAAAAACCAAAAAATTGGAAAACCTTCGCATTGTGTCATTATATGTGAACAAGTTTCCAGGAAAAATAATAAAATTATAATACAATACTTATTTTAAAAAAGTGTTCTCAGAAATGAGCGATGAAGTGTGAAGATTCATGGCTTTCAAGCTAAATGATCAATCTTATGGCCACATTCATGGCATAGTTTGTTCAAATGATCTCATATTGTGCACAAGCGTGCGTATTGGAATAGCAAACAATGTTGCCTAAGGAATTTTTCATTTTCGTTGGACGAAAAAACCATTTTCCATTTTTCGAGTGCCCGAAAGGAGGTTTTTTTGTGAAGGAACTACCAAATAATTGTTGCAAAATTGGACCAAATCATTTTTATAAAGTACTAGGCCATATTTAATGCACAATTGACCAAATGGTCTCGTGAAAAAGACAAATATCTGCCGATTCAGTTGGAAGCGGGTCAAATTTGAACTGCAGCTGCCTCATAGTTTGCTATTTATTTTTTCCAAAAATCATTTCTAGTTACATAAGGACCTATTTTATCATAAATACATGGTTTGGTGGCGATACGTCGAGGTTTGGGCGGTGGCCGAGGGCACCAACTCTAGAGCACGTAAACTCGCGTGACCGTGGCATTGCCATGTGTTCTGGGCGGCCTAGGCATGTCTAGTGGGTTGGGCACTCCCCAGGTTGGTGCTAGGTAGAAAATTACAACATAAGATTCTCACGAGGAGACCAATCGATGCTCAAACATGAATTAGCAGCCAAGTGTTTGATTAGCGGTACGGGAAATGTACATGGCTAATGGGCGTGAGTTTTGGCTGAGGATGATCAGTTACTAAGAAGACCGTTTTCACAAATTTTCAGCTCAAAAGGAGGAGCCTAGGTGGTACTTGCTTTGCAAACTACCACACTGGACATAACTACGAATGTTGAAGCTCGGCTCAAAATAATGAATGGATTGAGCTGGCATTTGGTGGAGGATGGTTATTTGGGCATAGGAAAGCACTGTAGAAAATGGATGCTATTTGGACATGCCAAAGTGGTACTTCCTTCACAAACTGTTGTTCTGAATAGAATAGGAAAATGACTATTTTTGAATTATTTTTGAACTAGGCAAGGAAGGTTTTTACATATTTGACGAAGATATGACCCAAAGAATTTATGAGATTTGTTTGGGAATTTTGGCCATGACAGAAATATAGGTTGCTTCACAACCTAGGGCAAAAACTGCCACATGGACATGACACATAGGCAAAACTGATGAGATGGCGCCTAGTCATCGCAACCCACCACAATTTACAAGGCTATGACCATCTATATTGGTCGTTAACAACTAGAAATAAGGCAGCGGACTAGCGATGTTTGCTTTATGACCATTTCCTCAAATGAAATTATGACCTTTCTAACCAAAATGGTCGTTATGGTTTAGGGTTTAGAGCCCCCCAGACAACTTTTGACCAATTGGTCTAAAATGGTCATAAATTTATGACCAATTCTTCGAGGTCACTGACAGAAGGTCATAAGTTGACATATTTCTTGTAGTGCTTGCAGGTATTCGCGATGATATTGTCAAAAGGAAGGTCTCCCTTTATCTTTGAAGGGAGATGCAATGACATGGTATAGGCTATGTGATGATACGGGATCTTGGAATTATAAGCGATTGAAGTTATAATTTCACCAGAAGTTCTATCCTATGCATCTTGTTCATCGTGATCGTAATTACATATATAATTTCTGGCCTCACGAAGGAGAAAGCATCGCTCAAGCTTGGGGGAGGCTTAAGTCAATGTTATATTCATGCCCCAATCATGAGCTCTCTTGGGAAATGATTATTCATAATTTTTATGCTCGGCTTTCTCTTGATAATCGCAACTTGCTCGACACTTCCTGTGCTGGTTCCTATATGCTGAAGACTATTGATTTCAAATGGGACTTATTGGAAAGAATTAAACGCAACTCTGAAGATTGGGGTTCCGACGATGGTAAGGAGTCAGGTATGACACCTAAGTTTGATTGTGTTAAATCTTTTATGGATACCGATGCTTTCCGTGGATTTAGCTCTAAGTATGGACTTGACTCTAAGAGAGTAGCTACTCTTTGTGAAACTTTTGCTACTCAAGTTGATCTCCCTAAAGAGAAGTGGTTTAAATATAATCCTCCTGTTGAAGTGAAAGTAGTTGCACCCATTACAGTCGAAGAAAAGACTATTACATATAGTGATCCTATTATTCTTACTGCTTATGTCGAAAAATCTCCTTTTCCTGTTAGGATAAAAGATCATGCTAAAGCTTCGACTGTTGTTCGTAAGAGTAATACTAGGACTTATACACCTCCCAAGCAAATTTATGTTGAACCTGGTATTGCTATGATTAAAGATCTCTTGGACGAGGACTTAGATGGGCATGTTATCTCTTTCTTGGGTGAAACTGCTAATATTGCTAGACCCGATACTAAGACACGTAGACCTGTTGTAGGCACGCATGTTATTTCTGTTAAAATAGGAGATCATTGTTATCATGGCTTATGTGATATGGGTGCTAGTGCTAGTGCGATACCTTATGATCTTTATAAAGAAATTATGCACGATATTGCACCTATTGAATTAGAAGACATTGATGTTACTATTAAGCTTGCTAATTGGGACACCATTAAACCTATTGGGATTGTTAGAGATGTTGAAGTCTTGTGTGCGAAGATTAAATACCCTACTGATTTTCTTTTTCTTGCTTCCCCACAAGATGATTTTTGTCCCATTATTTTTGGTAGACCCTTCTTAAATACTGCTAGTGCAAAGATTAATTGTAAAAGGAAGGTCGTCACTGTGGGCATAGATGGTATGTCTCATGAGTTCAATTTTGCTAAGTTTAGTAGGCAACCTCGTGAAAGGGAACCACCTAGTAAAGATGAGATTATTGGTCATGATTCCATTGTTGTTCCTCCAACGGATCCGTTAGAACATTATTTGTTAGACCATGAAAACGATATGTTTATGAAGGAAAGGGAAGAAATAGATGAAGTGTTCCTTAAACAAGAACCTATGCTAAAACATAACCTTCCCGTTGAAATTCTTGGGGATCCCCCTCCACCCAAGGGCGATCCCGTGTTTGAACTCAAACCCTTACCAGATATTCTTAAGTATGCTTATATTGTTGAAAAAGAAATATATCCTGTTATTATTAGTGCTAACCTTTCAGAGAAAGAAGAAGAAAGATTATTGAAAACTCTGAAGAAGCACCGAGCTGCTATTGGATATACTCTGGATGATGTTAAGGGCATTGGTCCCACATTATGTCAACACAAAATTTCAGTGGAGAAAGATGCCATGCCATTTAGAGATCCTCAAAGACGATTAAATCCCAAAATGAAGGAAGTGGTAAGAAAGGAGATACTAAAGCTCCTTGAGGCAGGTATTATTTATCCCGTTGCTGATAGTGAATGGGTAAGCCCTGTCCATTGTGTCCCTAAAAAGGGAGGTATTACCGTTGTTCCTAATGACAAAGATGAATTGACCCCGCAAAGAATTATTAGAGGCTATAGGATGGTAATTGATTTCCGTAAGTTAAATAAAGCTACTAAGAAAGAACATTACCCTTTACCTTTTATTGATCAAATGCTAGAAAGGCTATCCAAACACACACATTTTTGCTTTCTAGATGGTTATTCTGGCTTCTCTCAAATACCTGTGTCCGCGAAGGATCAATCTAAAACTACTTTTACTTGCCCTTTTGGTAATTTTGCTTATAGACGTATGCCTTTTGGTTTATGTAATGCACCTGCTACCTTTCAAAGATGCATGATGGCCAAATTTTCTTATTTTTGTGAAAAGATTTGTGAGGTATTCATGGATGACTTCTCCGTCTATGGATCCTCTTTTGATGATTGTTTGAGCAACCTTGTTCGAGTTTTGTAGAGATGCGAAGACACTATTCTCGTCCTGAATTGGGAAAAGTGTCACTTTATGGTTAATGAAGGCATTGTCTTGGGGCACAAGATCTCCGAGAGATGTATTGAAGTTGATAAAGCCAAAGTTGATGCTATTGAAAATATGCCATGTCCCAAGGACATAAAATGTATAAGAAGTTTCCTTGGTCATGCCGGCTTTTATAGGAGGTTCATTAAGGACTTCTCTAAAATCTCTAGGCCTCTGACTAATTTATTGCAAAAAGATATTCCTTTTGTATTTGATGATGATTGTGTAGAAGCATTTGAAACACTCAAGAAAGCATTGATCACTCCACCTATTGTTCAGCCACCTGATTGGAATTTACCTTTTGAAATTATGTGTGATGCTAGTGATTATGCTGTAGGTGTTGTTTTAGGGCAAAGAGTCGATAAGAAATTGAATGTTATCCAATATGCTAGTAAGACTCTTGATACTGCCCAGAGAAACTATGCTACTACTGAAAAAGAGTTCTTAGCGGTTGTGTTTGCATCTGATAAGTTTAGATCTTATATTGTTGATTCCAAAGTTACTATTCACATTGATCATGCTGCTATTAAATATCTTATGGAAAAGAAAGATGCTAAGCCTAGACTCATTAGATGGGTTCTCTTGCTCCAAGAATTTGACTTGCATATTATTGATAGAAAGGGAGCTGAGAACCCCGTTGCAGACAACTTGTATAGGTTGGAGAATGTTCTTGATGACCCACTTCCCATTAATGATGGCTTTCCTGATGAACAATTAGCGGTCGTCAATGCTTCTCATACTGCTCCCTAGCATGCTGATTATGTTAATTACATTGTTGCTAAATATATACCGCCTAGTTTCACATACCAGCAAAAGAAAAAGTTCTTTTATGATTTAAGACATTACTTCTGGGATGATCCACACCTTTATAAAGAAGGAGTAGATGGTATTATTAGACGTTGTGTGCCTGAGCATGAACAGGAACAAATCATATGGAAGTGTCACTCTAATCCTATGGAGGACACCATGCTGGAGATAGAACTGCACACAAGGTACTACAATCTGGTTTTTATTGCCCTACTCTCTTCAAAGACGCTCGTAAGTTTGTCTTATCTTGTGATGGATGTCAAAGAATAGGTAACATTAGTAGACGTCAAGAAATGCCTATGAATTATTCTCTTGTTATTGAACCGTTTGATGTTTGGGGCTTTGATTATATGGGACCTTTGCCTGCTTCCAATGGTTATACACATATTTTGGTTGCTGTTGATTACGTTACTAAGTGGGTAGAAGCTATTCCAACTAGTAGTGATGATCATAACACTTCTATTAAAATGCTTAAAGAAGTTATTTTTTCGAGGTTAGGAGTCCCTAGATATCTTATGATTGATGGTGGTTCACACTTTATTCATGGTGCTTTCCGTAAGATGCTTGCTAAGTATGATATCAATCATAGAATCGCATCTCCTTATCACCCGCAGTCTAGTGGTCAAGTAGAGTTGAGCAATAGAGAGCTCAAATTAATTTTGCAAAAGACTGTGAATAGATCTAGAAAGAATTGGTCGAAAAAACTTGATGATGCATTATGGGCCTATAGAACTGCATACAAAAATCCTATGGGTAAGTCTCCATATAAGATGGTTTATGGAAAAGCATGTCATTTACCTCTCGACCTTGAACATAAAGCATATTGGGCTATTAAAGAGCTCAATTATGACTTCAAACTTGCCGGTGAGAAGAGGTTTGATATTAGCTCACTTGATGAATGGAGAACCCAATCATATGAGAATGCCAAGCTTTTCAAAGAAAAAGTCAAACACTGGCATGATAAGAGGATACAAAAGCGTGAGTTTAACGTAGGAGATTACGTGTTATTATTCAACTCTCGTTTAAGATTTTTTGCAGGAAAACTTCTCTCAAAATGGGAAGGTCCCTACGTTATCGAGGAGTTCTAGCGTTCTAGTGCTATAAAAATCAACAACTTCGAAGGCACAAATTTGAGGGTGGTAAACGGTCAAATAATTAAACATTATATTTTAGGTAATCCTATCAATGTTGAAACTAATATTATTGAAACCATAACCCCTGAGGAATACATAAGAGACACTTTCCAGAACGTTCCAGACTCCGAAAAGGCATAGGTATGTTGTACGGTAAGTAAACCGACTCCAAAACAACTCTAATGGCAATTTTTATCGGTTTTCTATTATTTAAGAATTTTAGGAAGAAAGAAGTAGTCCGAAAGGGACACCAGGCTCCCACGAGAGAGGAGGCCAGGCCCCCCCCTATAGGGAACGCCCCCCTGTCTCGTGCGCACCTCGTGTGCCTCCCAAACTCCGTTTTCTTGTATGTTACGTGTTTTGGTCGGTAAAAAATCATTATATATACTCCCGAAGGTTTTGACCAACGTACCACACAAATATCCTCTGTTTTCGTTTCAAGCTATTTATGTTTCAGATCTAGAGGATCATGTCGTCCCCAAGCGCTCCCAAGGACAAGTTTTTCGAGAGAGTCATCAACCCCTATCTCGCGGAGGTGCTGCATCATCCTCAAACCATTGAGATGCGTGAGGGGGTGCTGCACATCCGCGATGTGGAGGAACCAAGGCGTACCGGGAGCGTGGAGACAAAGCTTGAAGCCGTGGAGCAAGAAGTTTTCAAGTTTCAAGGGATGGTGGAGCATGGACTCAACGCCAACCAGATGATGATCACGGAGTTCACCAACAACCACAAGCTGGATGCCAAAGTCATTGGGGAGTCCATCTTCAAACTTCAAGAGAAAATCGAGCACCTCCAGGCCCAGATCTATGACCTGCAATACCCGAACTGTGAGTATGAATATAGATTCAAGCGAATGAGTTTGGCTGCAGATTTAAGGATCCCGGAGACTCGATCATCCTTTTGTGATTGAGAGCCGATGCCCTGGAAGACAGACGACAAGCCTACATAATCAAAAACTCCTACTTCACCACCTCCGAAGAAATAATCACATGGGTATGGGCATTTCCTTGGCAACTGCCAAGCTTGCGGGAGGTGCCCCGGTATCGTATCACCATCACACTCCTATTTTTACTGCTTTATTTAGTTCGATCCTTTTAGTAATATTTTGATCTAGTAGTTTGAAGTTTTTGATATCAAGTAGTTTTGAGTTTTGCATTGTGATCTCTTTATGTAATCGAGTCCGTGTGCTATCTATAATAAAGATTAGTGTTGAGTCAAGCGCTTTGCTATGTTGCTATGATCTTGAGAAAGTAGAAAGAACAAAAGAGTTCATATTGATCTTATGGATAGTGATAACTTCACACATAGAAAGTATGAGGCATAAAAATTGTCGAGAGTTGATGAACGTAGCCTTGGTCATCGTTGCAATTTATAGGAAGTGATAAAGAAAGAGGGGTTCACATATAAATATATTATCTTGGACATCTTCTATGATCGTGAAGCACTCATTAAGTATGACATGCTAAAAGAGTTGATGTTGGACAAGGAAGACAACGTAATTGTTTATGTTTTCCGATATCTCAGTTAAAGTATATTGTCATTGACCTTCCAAACATGTTGAGCTTGCCTTTCCCCCTCTTGCTAGCCAAATTCCTTGCACTAAGTAGAGATACTACTTGTGCTTCCAAATATCCTTAAACCCAGTTTTGCCATGAGATTCCACCATACCTACCTATGGATTGAGTAAGATCCTTCAAGTAAGTTGTCATCGGTGCAAGCAATAAAAATTGCTCTCTAAATATGTATGACTTATTAGTGCGGAGAAAATAAACATTGTACGAACTTGTTGTAGAAGTAATAAAAGCGACAGACTGCATAATAAAGGTCCACATACAAGGTGCAATATAAAGTGACGTTCTTTTGTACTAAGATTTTATGCATCAACCCTAAACGCGCATGACAACCTCTGCTTCCCTCTGCGAAGGGCCTATCTTTTACTTTATGTTTTTACTTTATGCTTGAGTCAAGGTGATGCTCACCTTTCCCTTTTTATTTTTATCCTTTGGCAAGCTCCTCGTGTTTGAAAGATCATGATACATATATCCAATTGGATGTAAGTTGGCATATGCTATTATTGTTGACATCACCTAAAGGTGAATACGTTGGGAGGCAACACAATAAGCCCCTATCTTTCTTAGTGTCCGGCTGAAACTCTATAACCACAAGTATTGCGTGAGTGTTAACAATTATAGAAGACTACGAGATAGTTGAGTATGTGAGCTTGCTGAAAAGCTATATTATTGACTCTTTCTGATGTTACGATAAATTGCAATTGTTTTAATGACTGAGATTATAGTTTGTTGGTTCCCAATGAAGTTTTTGAACCATACTTGACATTGTGAATTGCTTATTACTTGAGCATAGGAAATCATATGACAAAATCCATATATGTTGCTGTTATTAGAATGATCATGATGCCCTCACGTTCGTATTTTAGTTTTCATCGACACCTCTATCTATCTCTAAACATGTGGACATATTTTTCGATTTCGGCTTCCGCTTGAGGACAAGCGAGTTCTAAGCTTGGGGGAGTTGATACGTCCATATTGCATCATGCTTTTATATCAATATTTATTTCATTATGGGCTGTTATTACACATTATATCTCAATACTTATGGCTATTCACTCTTATTTTACAAGGTTTACCATGAAGAGGGGGAATGCCGGCAGCTGGAATTCTGGCTGGAAAAGGAGCAAACATTGGAAACCTATTCGGCACAACTCCAAAAGTCCTGAAACTCCATGAAACAACTTTTTGGATTTAATAAGAATTTATGAGCGAAAGAAATAGGCCAGGGGCCCACACCCTGTCCAGAGGCAGGGTGCGCCTCCAGTGGGCGCGCCCCTATCTCCTGGGCCCCCTGGTGGGCCTCTGGCGTCCATCTTCTGCTATATCATCACTTTCACCCTGGAAAAAATCGTGGGCAAGCTTACGGGATGAAACTCCGCCGCCACGAGGCTGAACCTTGGCGGAATCAATCTAGGGCTCTGGCGGAGCTGTTCTGTCGGGGACACTTCCCTCCGGGAGGGGGAAATCATCACCAACGTCATCACCAACGATCCTCTCATCGGGAGGGGGTCAATCTCCATCAACATCTTCACGAGCACCATCTCCTCTCAAAACCCTAGTTCATCTCTTGTATCCAATCTTGTATCAAAACCACAAATTGGTACCTGTGGGTTGCTAGTAGTGTTGATTACTCCATGTAGTTGATGCTAATTGGTTTACTTGGTGGAAGATCATATGTTCAGATCCTTTATGCATATTATTACTCCTCTGATTATGAACATGAATATGCTTTGTGAGTAGTTACATTTGTTCCTAAGGACATGGGTGAAGTCTTGCTATTAGTAGTCATGTGAATTTGGTATTCGTTCGATATTTTGATGAGATGTATGTTGTCTTTCCTCTAGTGGTGTTATGTGAACATCGACTACATGACACTTCACCCTTATTTGGGCCTAGAGGAAGGCATAGGGAAGTAATAAGTAGATGATGGGTTGCTAGAGTGACAGAAGCTTAAACGTTAGTTTATGCGTTGCTTCGTTAGGGGTTGATATGGACCCATATGTTTAATGCTGTGGTTAGGTTTACCTTAATACTCCTTTTTCTAGTTGATGCTTGCAATATGGGTTAATCATAAGTGGGATGGTTGTCCATGTTAGGGCAGTACCCAAGTGCCGGTCCACCCACATATCAAATTATCAAAGTACCGAACGCGAATCTTACGAACGTGATGAAAACTAGCTTGACGATAATTCCCAATGTGTCCTCGGGAGCTCCTTCTTCATTATTAGAATTTGTCCAGTCTTATCCTCTGCTACATAAAGGATTGGGCCACCTTTCTGCACTTCATTTATTTTATTTACTTTTTGCTCGTTACTATTTATCTTATCACAAAACTATCTATCACCTACTATTTCAGTGATTGCAGAGAAAACCTTACTGAAAACCGCTTATCATTTCCTTCTGCTCCTCGTTGGGTTCGACACGCTTACTTATCGAAAGGACTACGATAGATCCCCTATACTTGTGGGTCATCATACAGTCAAGTGATTCAAGCATCCCTGGAAATCCTCTTGCTTCACTCTCGACCATCAGCCATTGGGTATCTTCCTCGGTTGGTGCTCTCAAGTACTCCGGGCCAAAGACATCGATACTGCTTTTGTGAACTTCGAACAGTGTCCAAGATTGTGTCTTCACCAATGCAGACATAGTAATCGATTGCATAGGCCGAACACCCATATGCAAAGATTCTAACAGCGGCAATGCACTTCATTAGATGGCTTGCACTTATCTCTCCACATGCATTTCTCCGGAGCTTGAACCAATCACCATATCTCTCAACGGCTTTTTCAATGGTCGGAAAAAGACTTGTGTGCATCCGAAAGCGCCGGCGAAAGTACTTCTTCCGATAGGTTGGCTTTGTGTCAAAGTAGTATCTCATGATCTTGGCATGACCCTCCGCTCCATCACAGTTGATGTGTATGCAGCCAAACTGCGATCCTCTCCTATGCAGCCGAATATCATCATGGATAATCATGCCTAAAACGGTGTCAAAGTAATCATCGTATTCTTCCTCTTCCGATGACGATGAGTCCTCCAAGACCATCTCCCTCAACCTCTTCATCTACAATCCAAAGAGCTAGGTTCAATCCAAAAGGCTCGGTTGAAAGAGAAACGAACAAAAAAACTCACCTAGGCAATTCGTCAAACAGTTGCAGTGCAGTGGTGGTGCACTGGCCGCTATCATTTAGAACAAACCGGCGGGCGGCGACGCGAGAGAATAACCTGCAGTGGTGTTCCAGCAAGGTGAGATGCGGCAGCAAACAAAAAAAGAGGAAACTACAGAGCAATCTGACGAATCAACAATGGAGACGGTGGCAACGTTTCACCTTGATTCTGGTGACGGCAACGGGGGCCGAATGGGCTCGATGACGGGCAAAAGGGCGGCCGGGGGCATGGGAGGCAAGGAGGTAGTGGCGGAACCGGTGGAGGGTCGCCGGAAGGCGCGCCAGCTAAGATGGAGGCGCGGGGGTGGCCCGAGGGAGACGCGCAACTTTTTACTCAGCCACCAAGCGGTGGAGTATATTTAGGGAGAAAATTGGGGCCGGAGCAAAAAATTTACTCCCTTACGGCGGATAAGGGATCGGCTAGGTGCTAGTTAGAGGAGTAAAAACAAATTTTTACTCCTCTAACCAGTTATAACGGATCGGTTAGAAATGCCCTTATTGTGTAGGTCAGTGATATGAAATTGGTTTGTTTACGCATCTATTACAGTATGGTGCGCTTATGCTTGTTGGTAAGCAGAGGGTACTTCTTTTATATAAACTTTGTGAAAAAACTATGTTTGGTTCATAAATTGACGATAGATGCTCATCCAATTGGTATGGATGAAGAAAAACGGTCTAGAGTTAAACACTTGGTGGCCACAAGACATCTCTAGAAGATAAATCATTGTTGCAATAAAAGTTCTAGTGAACTATATGTGAGAAAACGCTTTCCTACACGCATGAAAAAACAGCTTTTCCTGGCACAAATGTGTACTGTTTGAACGGCAAAGAGTATAGTCAAGTGACAAGGGGTCGGACACCACCCAGTAGCTGACGGCCGCGCTGACTTGGAGCTGCATCGGAGAGGCGACGGGAGCTACGAGCTCAGCATTGGAGAGGCGGCTGAACCTGGCCAAGCCACATCTCACACAAAACTAGCTCCTAGTTTAACACCATACACAGCTATAATGTGTGCGACTCCATTAGAAGTCCCGAGATAAGATGCCACACATACATCCATAAACCCCACATGCAGTTGTATGTTAATATCTTTGAAAATAGCCCCTAATGCTGAAAGATTGTTGTGTTATTCCGTTGCACAGAATCTGTTTCTATCATCACTCCGTCATCACTTAGTCACAACCTAGCATAGTGGTTGTCTATATGGCCTAAAGTATTGCAAAAGCTTCCAAGTGAAGTTCACACGATACACCACTGGTGGAAAAAAGGCCTTTGGTCGCGGTTCGCAACTGCCATTAGTCGCGGCTGCGCAACCGCGACCAACTAAGCGCGACTAAAGCCCCCCACCTTTAGTCGCGGCTGCTTAAGAACCGCGACTAACGGCCCGTCCACGTGGGCGCCAGGCGGCCGTCGGGGCGGAGGACCTTTAGTCGCGGTTCTTCTGGCCAACCGCGACTAAAGGCCGCCGCAGCCTGTTTTCTGTTTAATTTGTATTGTTTTATTTCTTTTGTGCTTTATTTTAATTTTGAAGGAGTTTCATATATTCTACGGTACTACATACATGCATATGAATGTACAATTTCAAATAAATTTGAAATTAGAACCAAAAAATTCAAGAGGAATATACAATATATATTCAATATCATCGGATGACCATATACAATTTTGAACAAGTTTCCATACATGATTTAATCCATATAAATTTCTACGTCCTCGTAATAGTGTTCTCCTTTAGGATGGAGGACTTCCCTTCTGAACCATCCAGCTAGTTCCTCTTGAAGTGGTCGGAAGCGAGCTTCGGACTAAGCATCCACGGAGGTTATTCCTCCGAGCATTGGTATCACTCGGATCAACCCGCCAGAGGTGTATCTCGGATCCTCTCACTGAACATAGTATGCACATAGATTGGTCAACGGTGGCTGAATATCCCCAGCATTCTTAGGCTTTAACAATTTGAATTCTAGCTCTTTTTGAATTCACCGACCTTTGTATCTACTGAACCGTCTCCAAACCCTACGAGGCAAAGAAAATTAAATGAACAAGAGAGTTATTAGTTACTTGATATTAGGAAATGAACCAAATAGGCCGATCGATATAGAGCGCAAATGAATGAAAATAATTACTTCGCAGCATTTTTCTCATGTCGCCCAAAAGCTTTGGATCCTTATTCGAGAGTCGTGGACGAGACATTCTGAGGTGTTAACTTTAATTACTAGCAGAATCCAGTGGAACCTGCGGACACGATACATGCACAATACGTCATGCATAACTCATCGATTAGCCGGCCACATACCATGCATGGAGTAAACAAAAGAGAATGTACTCAAGACAGAAACACTCACCCAAAATGGTAAGGAAATAGAATATCACTTTTGAGTTCCTGCTTTGTAAGAAACTGCCACAGGTCTGCCTCCACGTCGGCGGGGTAATGCTTCAACACAATATCATTAACGATGTGTGGGTCAATGAACCCAAAATCATGGATGTTCCTTACTCTGCATTCCTTAATCTTCATTCTGCATGTATAATAGAGGACACAACAATATAGTTAGGACATATATATAGTGCAGGCAATATGAACGAGATGGGATAGAAATTAATAAATCACTTACGAGCGTAGCAACCGATGATAGATTTGTCGAGCTCGCGCAGATTGAAAAGCTGGAACAATTCACTCAATGCAATTTGTACATAGTAATGTTTGAAGTGATGCTCATGTCTAACTTCCGCATAAATATATTCTTTGGCGTTTTTATTTTTATGTAACCCTTGTACCAATTCAGCGGACATTTCATTTGGTCGTAGATCCTTTTCTGCTTGCAGCTCGACGAGAGGCCCATTCTTGACATATGTAATTACTACCTCCTTCGCTGGCAACTCATCAAGGTCTAATAGTTCACGAAGAGTAATACCTAAGTTGGCCGCTTGTTCTCGCACTTTTCGTTACACTCAATCCTGTGCTGCCGCAGCTTGTATGATCTCGGGGCATCCGGACGAAGGCTTCCACTATAAGCGGGCAATCGATTGTTTACTTTGTTCCCGAGCTGGGCAACTTGTTTCCGCTTTTTTACTTTCGGCCTTCTCCGCTCTTTGTTCTCCTTGAACATGAGTGCCTGCTCAAAGTTCACGTGCATAGTCGTTAGGCGATTCTTGGCGGCTTGGGACGGTCTGCTCAAAAATGACTTAGCCCACTTCTTTTGCTCATCGAAAATCTGGCTTGGGCTCGGGCTCTCTTTTCTTCTTGCAGTCCGCCTTCCATTTCTCCAAATCAGCAGCCGCGGCCGCGTCGACTTCCTCGGCACTACGTTCCCAAGGCCTTGTGGGGAGAGGCTTCAGTGATGGCTCCGGTACCTTTGTGGTCTTAGGTACATAAGGGTCCGGGTTAATAATCCAGGACTGCTTCTCCTTCTTTGCCGTAGGTGGATTGGGGGGCGGCGTCTGATCACCCGCCGGACGAGGACTGGGGGGCGGCGGATGATCACCCGCCGGACGTTGTGGATGGGGGCGGCGTCGGCTGATGTGACGGAGGTGTAGGTGAACCGCCACCACCACCACCACCACCACCACCGCCACCGCCACCACCACCACCGTGAGGGGTGGACTTGTTGTCCTTGGCGCCTCGCTCGAAACTTGATAAACTTCTTTTGCCATAGAATGTAATGGCGCTTGACATCTCAAGTCTTTTCTCCCCTTCAGGTGTAGCAATTTCAATCTCCAAGTCCTCAAACCCTTGGACTATGTCCTCCACCGTGACACGAGCATAGCCATCTTTAATGGGGTTGTTGTGGTGGAGTGCTCCAGGTAAACATGGTAAAGCACTGCCGATGGCTACCTTCATGGACATGTTCCCGATAGGATAATCAGATGACATTATTTCATCTCCTTTATATCGCCCACGGGTAGCGAGGAGGCTCCGGTGCAGTAATTTCGATCACCGAGGCTCCGGTGCAGTAATTTCGATCGTCGGTGCATCTGCACCAGCCGGTGGGGCCTCCGTGGAAGCCACGCTGCTTCTCCGCTGCTTGGCTTCCGAGATCCGCTGGATGATCTTCATGCTGCACCCGAGCTGAATCTCTTTCGCTACTAGTACACTCATGGTTTTCTTCATCACTTCCATTTCCGATGCCAACCGCGCCACAACATCTGCTTCCCGATCCATCTTTCTCTTACGGCTTCAGAATCAGACGGGTCATCGCTCAGGGGAACCCTATTTTCCACGGAATGTGCCCCATGCCTCGTACACGCCCTCCGTGTTCAGGATTCCCGAGGGCTTTTGTCAGCGCGATCGTTCTCTCTGCTGAACTTGATCTTCCCTGTTGAGCATCCTTCATTGCGTCAATAAGGGCTTGGGTGGGTTTAATTAATTTGCCTGGTAAACACACTCCCCTGTCTCCGGGTTCAGCGTTCCCCATGCCCGTATTTCACCAGCTTTTGGCCCTTGGGTCCCATCCTCCGTACTGGGCGGATTCCTCGCGCCCTCAGCTCGTTCTCCATCTTCTCGAACCTAGGCACCCAAATGCGATACCCTCCTGGCCCCATAACATGATTGTACTCCTTCTTAGCCGCATTTTCCTTATTTTTTTGATATTTGAATGAACTGCTCCGATTTCTTTTGCTTCACAAATTCTGGCCAATCATCTTTCAGTTTCTCATATTGTCCTTTGAAATCCGGAGTCTTGTTCTCGCTTGACAAAGTCACGGGCTAGATTTTGCTTGAATTTCCGAATCGTCGGCCATCTTATGAAGAGCGAACTGTTTGACTAGCCTCCTCCTCTCCTTGTTTTCCTCAATCTTGTTACCCTCCTCATCGAATTTGTTGTATTCGGAGGTAGAACGAAATGTTCCATAAGCTTCTTGAAGCAATCTTTTTGTTCTCTTATCGACAAAAGTGAAACCATCAATTCGTGCCTTCTTTGGCTCATTCCACTCTCGACGGTGATCGAGACGTTGTCTCTAACAATGGCTCCGCATTGGCTGACAAACTTGGTGGCGTTCTTGCGGGGCTCCAGCGGCCTGCCGGTTGCACTGTCGACAACCGCGATGGTGCATGTTTCTCCTTGTTTCATCGTCTTGGTTGCGCCACGCTTTGACGACGTACTCGATTGTTTCGACGATCCGGCCGAGGGCTAAAATAAGAAAGAGAGTCGCGCGCGTTAGTACACACATATTGTCATTCCGTATTGCTGGTCCACCTTTACCCCACCTCCTGTTAGCTTGAACCATTTGCACCGGAACAAAGGGACCTTAAAGGAGGGTCCATAGTCAAGTTCCCATATCTCCTCTATGTAACCATAATATGTGACCTTTTGCCCATTCTCGGTTGCTGCATCAAAGCGGACACCACTGTTTTGGTTGGTGCTCTTTTTATCTTGGGCGATCGTACGTGTAAAATGTATTCCCATTTATCTCGTACCCTTGGAAAGTCGTTATAGTCGAAGATGGTGTCTTGGCCAACATGTACAGCTGATCTACAACATCATTGTCATTCATTAAATGTTTTCTCAACCAACTACCGAAAGTCTCCATGTGGGCCTTCCTAATCCAGATTCAGCTTCCCGGGTTGTCCGAGCGTAAAATATTCTTGTGTTTCTCAAAGCACGGAGCCACCAAGCTAGAATTGGTCAGCCTGAGGTGGTGTGCTTGATCGAGAATGGCCGTCCATACATATCGTTGATTTCCTTCCGATCGTGCCTTTTCCACTTAGTCTCCCCTCGTGCGCGATCGAGGAAGACCAATCGGCTTAAGGTCGGGAACAAAGTCAACACAAAACTCAATTACCTCCTCATTTCCATAGCCCTTGGCGATGCTTCCTTCTGCCTAGCACGGTTACTTAACATATTTCTTTAATACTCCCATGAACCTCTCAAGGGGAACATATTGTGTAGAAATACAGGACCGAGAACGGAAATCTCTTGACTAGGTGAACCAGGAGGTGCGTCATAATATTGAAGAAGGATGGCGGAACACCAACTTGAAACCGACAAGACATTGGATCACATCGTTCAGAACCGTGGTAGAACTTCGGATTCATTACCTTCGAGAGATTGCATTGAGGAATGCACATAGCTTCACAATGGCTAATCGAACATTTTCCGGCGAGAGCCCCTCAAAGCAATCGGAAGCAATTGCGTCATAATCACGTGGCGGTCGTGAGACTTCAGGTTTTGGAACTTTTCTCCGCCATGTTTATTATTCCCTTTATATTGGGCGAGAATCCAGACGGGACCTTCATACTGCTCGGGCATTCAAAAAGATGACCTTCTCTTCTTTGGTCGAGCATAGCTGGCACGACCTTGAAACCATTCGGATGCGGTCATCGAGGTCTTTCAAACGTTGCTGGTCTGCCGTGCTTCCTTTGTATCATTTGTCTTCCCATACGCCCAAGAAGCTTAGGAGGTTCACGCAAATATTCTTCGTAACGTGCATCACGTCGATTGCAGAGCGGACATCTAGGAGTTTCCAATATTCTAGCTCCCGAATATAGATTTCTTCTTCCACATGGCTGCGTGCCCGTCGGCTCCCTTCGAACTGATTGTCCGCGGGACCCTTTCCAAAGATGACTTTCAAATCCTTGACCATATCAAATACCTCGGCACCGGTCGTTCCGCGAGCTTCGCCGGTGATCTGCCTTGCCGTTGTAATGCTTGCCTTTCTTTCTTCTTGGATGAATTTTCGAAGAAATCGGCGATGCCCAAGGTACACGTTCTTCTTACAATTTGGCAAATGTACACTTTCATTCTCATGTAAGCGATGCGTGCATGCATTGTATCCCTTATTTGACAGTCCCGAAAGGTTACTAAGAGCAGGCCAATCGTTGATGGTTACGAAAAGTAACGCCAGAGGTCAAATTCCTCTTGTTTGTGCTCATCCCACACACGGACACCACCCCACAGCTGTAAAGTTCATCAACTAATGGCCTTAGGTACACATCGATGTCGTTGCGGGTTGCCGGACCTTGGATGAGCACTGGCATCATAATGAACTTCCGCTTCATGCACAACCAAGGAGGAAGGTTGTAGATGCATAGAGTCACGGGCCAGGTGCTATGGCTGGAGCTCTGCTCGCCAAAAGGATTCATGCCATCCGTACTTAGAGCAAATCTTATGTTCCTTGCGTCAGCTGCAAAATCTCTGAACCATCTGTCGATCTTTCTCCATTGCGTTCCATCTGCGGTGTGTCTCAACTCCCCGTCCGACTTACGTTCCTCTTTGTGCCATCGCAACAACTTGGCATGCTCTTTGTTCATGAACAGACGTTTCAACCGTGGTATTATAGGAGCATACCACATCACCTTGGCGGGAACCCTCTTCCTGGGTTTCTGGCCCTCAACATCGTCACCAGGGTCATCGCCTCTGATCTTATAACGCAATGCAGTGCATACCGGGCATTCATTCAAATTCTCGTATTCACATGGTAGAGGATGCGATCGTTGATGCATGCATGTATCTTCGAACCTCTAAACCTAGAGGGCGACAACCTTCTTTGCTTCAGACGTCTTGGCGGGCAACTCGTTATCCTTTGGAAACATATTCTTCAACATTTTCAGCAAGTTTTCAAATGCCGAGTCAGCTACACCTGCCTCTGCCTTCCATTTCAGCAAATCCATTATGCAGCCCAGCTTTTTCAGACCATCATCGCATCCGGGTACAGCGCCTTTACGTGATCCTCTAACATGCGATCCAAATTCTCCCTCTCCTTTTCAGTTTAGCGGCGTCTCCGTGCATCAGGCAATGGTCCGACCAAGATCATCAACGGGATCATCACGTGCCTCTTCTTCACCTTCCCTTCACCTTCACATCCTCCATGAAAGTATCACCGAAATGAGCAAGATAGCTTTCATCGATGAAATCATCCCTTCTTCATCTTCTTCCATTATAACCCCTCTTTCTCCATGCTTGGTCCAACAATTATAGCTTGGCATGAAACCCTTCAAGCAGATGCATGTGAACAACTCTTGAGGAAGAGTAACCCTTCTCATTCTTACAGATAACACATGGACAGATAACAAAACCCCCCCGCTTGTTCGCATTAGCCACTACGAGGAAATCTTTCAAACCCGTAGTGAACTCGCCGGAGAGTCGGTTACCGTACATCCATTGCCGATTCATCTGCATTATTATAATATAAAATATATAATTAACCATCATGCATTTGTTATGAACTACACACATGCATATTGACACATCAAAGGTTCATCAAGTTGCTAACCGCGATCGAAGAGTGTGGCTCCAACACTTCATGTCATGTTTGTTTCATGCTCTTGGGGCATTTCATCAAACACCTTATGTGCATAAGAGGAACCAAAAGCAAACCTACACCCACTTGTGAAGAGAATGGCTCCAAAATGGCTAAGTGTTGGCTGCTGGATGGGTATATATAGGGAGGGCTTTAGTCGCGGTTGGCACAGCAAACCGTGACTAAAGGTGCCGAAGCCTTTAGTCGCGGTTGTCTGGCCAACCGCGACTAAAGCCCCTCACGCACCAGCTGGCCACCGAGCGCCTGGGCCCAGGCCTTTGGTCGCGGTTCACCTCCAGAACCGCGACTAAAGGTCCCATTGGTCGCGGTTCCTACAGCTTCGCGACTTATGGGGCTGGACGGAAAGCCTGTTTTTCCACTAGTGCACGCTTCAAATTACCTGCAAGATCAGCCATTGCACACCACACACATCTCTAATAACGAAGCCCCACCCTCTAGTATTATTATTTTGAAGTTGCTACTGTGGGCAAAAGCCGGCCTAAACAATGTTCATTTTCATAAACCAGAACAAGATACAACACAACAACTACAAGATGTAGCACACGACAATCACAAGAAGGAACAAGGAAACAAAGAGAACCAAAATGAACTATGCCTAGCGGTATAATCCTTGAACTTGGCACTGAATAGAAGTGGAACAAAACAAGAAGATATGGCAGGAGTCTTGTTGCATCAGTCGAATGAACACCAGACATCGAGACAAAAGAGAGGGAAAAGTTCAGGGCTCGTCCAGCGATCACTCTTCAACTTGAATACCTAGGAGAGTTGCAACATCGTCAAAGGAATTCCCATCACCAAGGTGACATCGCGAGAACGGAAATGACTAATGCCACCGAAGGGTAATGTCCCGCCGAGACGAGCACTTCACCTCCTCTTTGTGTCACATCGACCACCCTCACCAAATGAGAAAACGTGGGCACTATGCAAAGAAACGAGAACCTGCAACATCTTTGAACGATGACGTCGAACATCGAGACCTCACCGCCGCTATGAACATCCCTGAGAGGAGGCCAACCATATCTAGAGAGGGAACCAAAACATAGCCTATCCCAAATCAGCGAAGCCCTTCCACCACCACCACCTACAGAACACATGCCCCCACTGGCCACCCACGAAACCAACCTCCCTCTTCAACCAGCTACATTGTGACAACCCTCCACAAGAATTCCACAAATGACGTCTCGGAGGAGAAAGTAATGGAAACCAACACCATCATTCGATACGGAAACACTCGATCTAAGATTTTTACATGCAGTCTCAAAACATGAGCTATGTGATTGCAACAGGCTCCTCGATGGCACCCCTAGAGGGAGGCGACGTTCACAAAACACGTTGCCGCCGACATCGACAAGGTCTCTACAAATTTTCACCCAGATCTATGCAACCCACTCCACCAGCTCCCACTGCAACTAGCGCCACCAAGAGAATGCCATAGCAGTCCAGTTCATACAGCTGCAGAAAGTATTGGAGGACAACACCAAACCAGGCCGCACGCGCTGCATGGGAACACAGGCATCTCACAGAACTCGCTGAAGGGAAGAGCACCACCCACCTCCACCTACCTCCACTACTAGAGCCGTATGTGAGCACATCCTTGCCGCCACTTCACGTGCCCGCCGGGGCCAGATCTAGCCCACTCGGACCCCGGGATGATGCCATGTTGATTCCCGCTTGCCACTCCACCAGCTCGCGCACTCAATCGTAGGGAAACCACATATACTGCGACCACCGCCTACCTTCGCAAGATCCATTGTGTAATAATGAGAAAAGCATACAAAACATGTGGCACCTTTAGTGCTACATACAAACAACTTCATTGCACTATGTATATCAAGGAATTTTGGTAATATTATCCCAACTTGCCTATCGTGGCTGCTCAGCTGCTTACCATTGACGCTCAGTTGCCTACTGATGCTTAGTTGCCTACATTATTTTGAAATTGCCCTACCGTCGATGCCCATTTGCCCGCTATTGGTAGTTAGTTGCCTACTGTTGCTACTTAGTTTCCTAAGTTTGCATATTATTGACCAATAATATTATGAAGTTTCTTATCATTATTTTTCTAAGTTACCTACAAAACACTATGAATTTGCCTATCAGTGATGTTCAGTTGCCTGCCCTTTACAATTTCATTTGCCTATAATACATTAAAAGCTGCCCATCAGTGTTGCTAAGTTGTCTATGTATGAGGTAAGTTGCTTACCATACTAGAAAAGTATTGGATGCAACTTTGAATGATGTTAGGCTATTCACTCATGGAAGGAAACGTAGGGTAGTATTAGGGATTAGTAGAAATAGGCTGCGGTCTCACAAGGGGACAATGTACCACATGTGGAAAATTTAGTTGAAAATGATAGATAAGCATGTATTAATTTGCATTTTCTCTTTTTAAAAGTTTGCCATTTGAATCGAGCATCGAAATCAAATTTTGTGTTCATTCCTAAGTTCCTTGGGATGATCTCTTCAAAACTAGACTCTATATGAGTATGTTTGCTAAAACTTTCATGAGCAAATTGGAAGGCCATATAGAGAAACAACTAATTATTAGTTTGCCTAGTATGATTGTCTATCAGCAGGGAGTCCTTATAAGTTGGGTTACCATAACTACAAAGTTTAGTAGCTTCAGTTCTAAGTTGCTAACATAACTAGCGAGTATAGAACTTAGTTTTCCGAGGTAGCTAAATGTACTTTCTTTACATCCCCTTTTGCCCACGGGTGGGGCCAAATTACCATGCATTTTTTCCGCATCACATGGTTGACTGCTGTAGCACGTGCGCTCAGCTTTGCCAAAAAGTGCAGCTGCACTTTTAAGTATCTGGGTATAATAAACAGAGCACAACACTGTTCAACAAAAAAAACAAAAAAAACGTGCTTGATGTGCTCTATATGTGTAAGCCTGCACACACGTTCCTAGGCTTAACATTGCCAAATTTACTCGACATAGAAATAGCAATTTCTCGCACAACTTAAATACCAAATCCTTTATTATGTACGTAAAATATATTAATGATTCAAAAGTAAGTAAACACGATGGAAGCTCGAAAGTCATATGTGGATTGTAGGAGCAACAACTAGAAGACAATACTGAAATCTATTTCATGAATTCAATGACCCACGCATTGCCGTAGATGTGAGCGGTCTTAACATTGGTGAACCCTACGCCCCTTGCAAGCTCCTCGAACTCCCTCTGTTGCCTCTCCTTGCCACCTGGGGTGTGCATGAGCATGATCATGTCATCAAGGAACATCAGCTGCCCCCTGGATGTTGAGTCCGGTTTCACCGGCAGGATGCCTTCCACGATGATGACCTTGCCGTGAGCAGGGAGTGCGTCAAAGCAGTTCCTTAGTAGAGTCGTGCAATGCTTGTCGGTCCAGTCATGAAGGATCCACTTTAGGAGGATGGCATCGCCGGAGGGCACCTTCTCGAACATGTCACCCCCGACATGCTCCACACCAGGGAAGGACGGGGCATCAGAGATAACGTGGGGCAAGTCAAAATTGACCCCCTTGATGTGCGGGTACTTGGAGATGATGGTGTGGATGGTTGCACCCACACCACCGGCGACATCAACAAGGGTGCCCACACTATCAAAGCCCCTGTAGAACTCAAGGAGCTTCTTGGTGATGATGGTTGAATGGTTCTTCATGGCCTCATTGAACATGCGGTTTACGTGTATGTTCGTGCTGTTGTACTCGAACAACGTCATCCCGTATGCTCTTTCGAACGGGAGGCCACCATCAAGGACTGCGTCCTTCAAATGATACCTGCAAATTAGTTACCAGATTCTAGTTCAGTTTACTGATAGTGGAGTAATGGTGGCATGCTTTTACTCAACTTCCAACTTTACAAGCAAATTCATCAAGAAAAACATTTTTTCAGTACTTCTAGTTAGTACTTGGACCTTGGTCAAAGTTTCATGTTTTGCATCGACTAATTGGCAGTTGGTGGATAAATCTATAATTGAAGAGATACTGTTGGCGCAGGATCACAAGCCAGACTAAACTGTCAGAAGTAAAGTCGGAAGTCAGAATTGTCTGAGAAGGTATATATAACATGCTGATTTAAGGGAACTATCTATTATTATATTATTTAAACAAGATAAGTCACCACTTATACATAAGAGTAAATAATCTGATTCGTTAAAATATTACAAGCCTATATTATAAACGACTAGGATTCAATTTGTTTTAGAAATTCCGAGCAACCAGGTTCCTATAGCTAGATAGAAGGCAAGATAGCTGAGCAGTACGGTTGGCAAAAGAAAGAAAAGAAAATAAAAGCTAGGAGAGCAGTCGAGTACACAAAGCTGAATATATTTACATGCTCGAGCAGACATTTCAAATTAGCATTCCATTAATTTTACCCTAGCAAATATGACAAATATGGCACATGATACAATGAAATATTATTATATTGATAAAGAATACATGTCTAGTTCTAAATTCATAGTAGGTAAAATTATTTTCTGGAAACACCAAATTATCTTAGACGCGTATATTACAAGCACGACCACACATGCCAAACTACATATAACTTTCTAATGACTGGAATCGAGGACCTTCACGGTTGATGGGATAGAACTCTTATTAGGTAGATAAATATAAAATTCTATTTTCACGTGATATTTATAAGGAAAAAGAAAATTTGAACAGAAAAAATAGCAATTTGATTTTCATGTACTTCGTGAACAAAGTACGTAGCAAAATTTCACAAGAGATATTATATAAAACAATGCAGTTTGATTATAAATACATTCCTCCATTCAAATAAGCTAGGATCACTCACCTACTGATAATTAACTGTTATATATCTATATTAATATGCATGAACGTAAAATAGGCAAGAGAATCTGCACATGCATGCATAATTATAAAGAAAAGAGACAACGATGGGATTAATTAAGAAGATGTTTTACAAAAAATGTAAGCAAAAAATCATGTCATGTACATAATCATTTTAGAAAAAACGTCAATTACACAATAAAACATTCTCTAATTGCCCAGATATCATAAGTCAATGCAAAATAATGGAGTGACAATTAGAAAAAGAGAGTGGTTTTTCAGCTTCCGGGTGGCCCTACGTCCTCTATGAACAGTAAATTGGGAAAATATGCCAACAAATTCAAAAAAATAAATTGAAACATTGCAAAATCAAATATGATCAAACTTTGTAGGTGCTTGCAGTTTCATGCCAAAAAGACAGTCGAGGAGCTCTAGACAAGAAAAAGATTTCAATGCTTGATGTTTTGAGCACTTTTAGCGCTGAAATCTGAAATTCATGATATCCGAGGAGTTCTACATGATATTTTGTTAGGAGAACTTGCAAGAACGTAGAAAGTTTGACCATATTTGATGATGCAAAGTTTCAGAATTTTTTTATACTTTTTGAATTTACTATTCATATAGGGTATATAGACGTATACTAATGTGTCAAAGCTAATTAATATGAGCTTTTCTGAGAGAACAATATTGTACGGAATGGAAACAACATATATTGACATCAACTGAAGTCAAGTATGAGACTTCACTTCCCGGCAAAAAAAAAGTATGAGACTCACAGTTGAGTTTAACACTTTGTGAGATATTCCATTAAAATATATTGGTGGAAAGATAGACACCGAAAGTTGAGGAAGAATGGAAGAGAAAAACAGTCCAAAAGCACAAGTCTTGAGAAAATAACGATCAAACTCACCAGCCCTCCATATTGACCTTGTCCTGGATCATCAGGACTAGCGCGGCAATGGAGATACCGTCCTCGTTAGGGGTGAGCCACTTGCACACTGGCGCGGGGCCGTACCGGCGGGCGAAGAGGCCGTCCTCACCGTCGTCGACCTCACACAACACTACGTTGTACGATGCCAGCAGCCGCAGCATGCGGTCCACCATGGCCGGCGCGTCCGGATTGGCCGCCTTGGATGGCAGCCGCGCAATCACCTCCGAAGGCGACAACATCTCCCCGCCTGCGCTCACCAGGACCTCGAGCATGCCCAGCTCGATGGCGCCCTTGAGCGTCATCGGTAGGATAGATGCACCGGCAAGTTGCATCGCGTACATGCACGCCTCCTCGTCGCCGGCAGCTGGGCCAGCGACCATTTCCGAGCCCATTGTATGTAGCTAACTGAGCTTCCCCCGCTACTGCTGCTGATGTTGCTTCTGGTAGTTGGTGGTTTCCTTAGCTAGTTTAGGAGTATGCTAAGGGTACATATAGGAAGAGGAGCAATGCTGGTTGCTCAAGTTGGACCAGTGAATTATTTGCTCAAGTTGAGATACTTATTTTGAGTCGGAGGGAGTATAGCATTGTATGACTAGTTCAATATTACGCTAGAGTTGTTGGAGATAGCGACCTATAGGCTATAGAATATAACCCTCACGAGTCACAACTGTGCCCTTGTGGCATAGGAGTTAGCACCAACTTTTGTCTTAATTTACTTCAAGTGTTGTATTTGTTGACTTTTGGTTTGATTTTAGTTGTCTTGTCATTGTATGATTTATGTATAAAGTCTCATCTTTTCAACCGCAGAAAAAAAAGAGGTCTCGTCTTTTTCTTTACACATGTGGGTGATGAGGTTGTCCACGACGCTGGTTACCGGACAGGCATTGTAAATGGCGCCGAGTTTCTTCTGGCAGGCGGTCTTCCTCATGTCTGCCAGAGCATCCCAGGTCTGGTCCTCCGAAGGCAATCTCGGCATCTTCTCTGTGGCATGAGTGAGAGACCTGCTAGTGTGGCGGAGTGTATTATGCGTCTGATTTGTTAATTTTCATAAATATTATGCCGGATACAAAATTAAGGCTAATTTTGTCTTTTACACTAATTAACTGCTAATAAGAATCAATTGTGTTGGCCCGCGCCCGATCTAGATCCAAACCTGAAACGACCTGGTAATCGTAGGTGCAGAAAAAAGGAGAATACGCGGTTCTCTCTGCTAGTGTAGCTGTTGCCGCTCATTGGAAGGTTGTCGTAGGTAAGGATCAATTACAATCACAACTACAAATACAAGGAACTAGAGATCGCATGTCTCACAGTCACAGACTCACAGTACACCACAGAATTCACTGATTTCATCATTTCTTACCTTGCAAAAGCATCTTGAGTTCAGAGATGCAAAGTAAGATTTCACACATCAGTTTGGCTAGGAAATATCAGACAGAGGGGCAGCGCGTACGTGTTCCTCTTTTTTTTTTACGCGACATGTTCCTCTTTTCTGTTAGTACAAACTATGCAACTCGGTCTAAAAATACAACCTCCAAGATATGATCCAGTACATAAATAAATACGGCTAAATCTACAAAAACTTGGGTCTGGTTTATCATACACGCTCGTGGGAGCGGTACGTTTTAATCTCAACCGTTAAGTTTTCAATCCAGTACATAAATCTCTATATAGTGATTTATAGGGTTGGATTAGTGTTGATTAATGAACAGATTCATTTTAAAATTGGCCATCATACACACTCATGGGAGGGGTATGTTTCAATCTTAACAATTTATTCAATCTCAACCATTATGGTTTAAATCTACCACATCTATAATGCATTTAAAATTTTGTAGCGAAATGAGTGCGTGAGACTACTTGATGCATATCTATTTAAAAAAAATACATATCAATAGGAAGGTTTATTTCAATTTCCTATATATTTTCCCATGAGACTTTTCCAACTTGATAATGATCAATACATTAAAAAAATCATCCCATAATTAGGAAGGTAGGTAGGTAAGTTCCTGGAAATTGATCATGTATAAAATAGCAAACATGTTTGGTTTAGATGTAGACAGGGTATAGAAAGTAAGCATATTAAACATATCAATAGGGGATTATGATAATAAGGATAGTAAACACATCTTAGTAAAGTGGTCATGTATAAAATAGTAAACGGGTTTGGTCTAGATGTAGAGGCTGTGAATACAACTTCAATTAGAAAAAGCATAAATAACAATAGGAAGATTTGTTTCAATTTTGCATCTCTTTTTCCAAGAGACTTTTCAACTTGATAATGATCAATACATTAGCAAAATCATCTCGGAATTAGCAAGGTAGGTAGGTTACTTCTTGGAAACCGATCATGTATAAAATAGCAAATGGGTTTGGTCTTGATTTTTTTTAGAAAAGGAGAATGAGCTCCGGCCTCTGTATCTGTATCTGGGTGATGCATGTAGCCAGTTTATTAATTATTCACGAAGAGCTTACAAAGTAATACATCAATCAAACTGAAGCCATCATCCCTGCAACATCTGTCCCTACTCCTATCCATTTGATGAAGGGGTGCCGATAGTCGTCCGAGCCGAATACCAAACAAACTTCGCCCCAAAGCCTAACATCTAAAGTCGGAGGCCCCATCCAAGCCATAATACCTGTTCTGGAGCACACCACCGGTCCGGTGCACTCTCGGAGGCGGTCACCGCCATATTCCACCCATCCATCTTTAGAACAGGAACCGACGCATCGACGTTGCCAGGCCTACCGTCGACACCACCACGATGCCAGACAGCGTTGTCCCCCTACGCGATTTCGTCAACCCACATCAGACGCCGAGACTCCACTCCGCCACGCCGCCGAGATCCGCCGTCGTCGATGGAGAAGATGAAACCCCGCTCCACCACTGGGCCCTTCAAGTCAGCACCTGCATCAAAACGATGCCCTGAGGAGGGAGAACGATGTCGAAGATGTCGTATCGTCCGTTCCAAGAAGACCCAAATCTAGGGTTCCCTCGGAGCATCCCGAGCCTGGTGTCGCGGCCTGAAACAACGATATCTTGAGAAGTGAATGACATCACAGACACCGCCATCGTCCGCCATGACCGTAGTCGCCGTAATTTTCATCGGAGGTCGCGTCCCACGATCTCGCAGCTTACTGGAACCGTACGGAGCATCTTTGTGAAGACGAAACTTGTTGTTAGCACGCCGACAGGGAACCTCCAGCCGCCCCTCACGGGTTCCTCCTCGCTCCACCCGTCAGCCGAGGGCCCATTGTGACGGATCTGGGCAGGACTTCAGATCCACAGCCACTGTTGCCACCCATCTGCACGGAGAGCAATCACACTCTGAATGGAGCACCGCCTCCGCCACCACCCATTCGGTCCAACACACCGCTGGCCATGGTGCTCCGATCGTCACCGCATAGTAGGGACGCAGCCCTAACTGCCGCCGCCGGCCTCCACGCATGAAGTGCCCCGTCGGCCTCACGCATGAAGCGCCCCGTCGGCCTCATAGGAGAACCGCCGCGACCACCCGCCCAGGAGCCTATCGCGCCCGAGCCCGCCGCCACCGCGGCCCTAGCCGGCGGCAACGGCGGCAGGGGTGGGTCGAGTGAGTCTGGCGGCTAGGGTTTGGGAAGCCCCTGGCATCGCCCAAGGAGAAGCAACGCGAGGGGGTACGCGTTGGTCTTGATATGGAGAGGGTATACATATAAAGTAAGGAGTAAGGACAGTAAAAAATCGAGTTTGTTGTGCAATTCATATTATCTAACTTGTCACAGCAAAGCCTGCAATATCTTTCACTTAAGGTGATCCTCGGTCGTGTGATCAGATTTGATTGATCTAGATCTGATGCTACGTGGCCTTTGGTACAGGACGAAATAGTGCTAGGGACAATCAGTGTTTTTCACAGTGCTTTTGTATATTGTGTTGACACAGTGTTCTGCTATTGATTACATCTCCTTTGTCTATGAATGAAAGTTAGGGGCACAGTAGACCTTGCGGATTTGTTTCATGATCGGCGTTATATATAGTGACACAGGAAGATTGCGGTTGTATCACTTCGCCCATTTAGAAGTAACGTAAGTGATCCTACATATGTTGTTGAGATTGCTTAGGTCATGGCACGCGTCAATGAAGAAGAAACTGGTTGGGTGGCCAACGGAGCAAATTTTAGTTTAAAAGTTAAAATATAAGGAGAAGTAAACCATGTACCACTAGCAACATGACATGCTATGTACTATCTTATTATTCCAGTCCCGTGCCTCCATCATTTGCCCATCACACTACTAGAAAAAGGCCTACTAATGGCGCACTGGTTTTGCCTACTAATGGCGCAATTACCAGTGCGCCATTAGTAGCACGCCACTAGTATATTTTACTAATGGCGCACCACTGCTGCGCCATTAGTATCTGGTATACTAATGGCGCACCAAGCAGTGCGCCATTAGTATGTTACACAATGCGCTATTAGTGTGCCTCCCGGGAGGGCCATACCTAAGCATGTGCTTTGTCATACTAATGGCGCATGCTATGTTGATGCACCATTAGTATCCTTTGGCATACTAATGGCGCACCTTGTGGTGATGCGCCATTAGTATGAATATTTGTTTTTTTTTACTTTTCTGATTTTTGCACAGGTTACAAAATATATTATGGGACAGAATATAGACAGCAGCACACAACAACATCAGATTTATCGAATACAATAGAAGATTAGTCTCCGAATACAATTCATCATATTAGTCTCTGAATTCGAAAGACCGAATAAAGATAAAACATTACAAGTCTCAAGACCGCGAGTATCGAGTTTGTCTTCACATTACAAGTCGATATCGATCATCTAAACTATCATCACATAGAAGAGAGTTGTGGTCATCATGATGAGCATCGTCGCGATCAAACTGGTCTTCATCCGGTTCCTCCAACACTCCCTCCTCTCTCCCGCTAGATAGCGGGCGTATCTAGATTCGGCCTCCGCCCTAGTGGTGTACCCTTTGTAACTGTTACCGCTGAAACGGTGAACCTGTCTCTGACACTCCTCCCAGTCGTCGTAGACTCCTGGAACCTTACCCTTGTACACGACATACGACGGCATCTCTATGCACAAGCCAAAAAACAGACAATACATAAGCAATATGTAAGTATGCAACAAAAGGATCGAAGAGAAAAGGAAGACATTAATAGCACGATTCATGGTCCTACTAATAAAAAGCATCGATTACATCTAAGTTGAACAACTGTCCAAACCAAAGAGACATACGAATTCATTAAAGTTTAATTACAACATGAGCCAATCAATGTTTCAGAACTACACATCACTACTTTCGACTCGACTCATCGGACAGGAGCGTGGATGAAGCCGCCGTCTGTCGTGATGGTCATGAAATTGCGGTCGTTGTCACCCTGCATTTGTAGCATTCCATCTATCTCATTGTTGGACGGTTGATATCTGAGGAAGAACTGCCCCGAGGTATGAAGAACATCTTGATGGATGATGTCCACAAACTCCGACTGGATGCGAAAGAATTCTTGTCTGAGGTCCGCGTCCTGGATTACCGACAAGTTCGCGGCCCAACCTTTGAGATTATCTGGTAGCAGAAGTTGATGATGGTCCCTTACGATCGCCCGCATGTGATGGATGGCGTAGTAGGCATCCTTCTGACCGCCAGGCGGCTGCTTGACGTAGCAGAACTTCGTATTGTGTGAGAACATGTGCTTGCTGTACTTACGAAACGCCCTGGTGAAGGTGCCTCCAGATTTGGCGTAGCCGGGGAGAACATCATCAAGAACTTTCTTGACATTTATGTAGTCTATCTTGGAGTTACGGTTCGGGTCGAAATACGTGGCCATGGAATATTTCGGGCTTAAGAGGATGAGTGTGCAATGTGTGTCACTGCACAGAACACAGAATGTTAGAAAAAAAGAACAAACGAAATCTAAGAAATCATATGTTACGGGGCGGTTAAGGGATGACTTACTCGGGAAAGTAAGCCACAAGGAAGTTATCCTTATCTGAGTTTGCCAGAATGACACCTTCGAGGTGTGAACTCGCAACTTGGCGGTCCCCAGCGCTGCTCAAGTGCTTGGCACGCATGTAGAAGGGGTCGACTATCACGATGTCCGGGGTCTTGTCTCGGTGTCCTTGATCTCGGTGTAGAATGTGTAGCCGTTGATATCGTACGCCTCATAGGTCATCAGGTTGTGCTCGGCGCCCTGTGACAAGGCGAATATGAGTTGTTCTTCCGCGGAAGAATCCTCATGTAAAGGGTACGACAGAAGCTTCTGCTTGAACCAACGCGTGAAACATGAGTTGTGCTCTTTGATTATATCTCTATCCGTCCTCTGTTGGCCTCGGTCATTGTACGTCTTCTCAATAAAGGTTTTGTGATCTACCACCCAAGGATCGACCACGTCTATGTCTTGTAGCGCGACTAGGTTTGCTCTTTCAAAGTCGGCGAGTCGACCCTCAAAGTCGACACGCATTTCGTGGCGACCCTCACGGTGACCCCATCCAGCGAGCCTGCCGAGGTGCCTATTGACGGGCAGACCAACGGGGTTCTCGATGCCTAGATAATTCGTGCAGTAGGAGATGCACTCTTCGGTCAGAAAGCCCCTAGCTATACTTCCCTCTGGACGTGACATGTTGCGAACGTATCCTTTGATGACACCATTCATCCTTTTGAACGACATCATGTTGTGCAGGAAAGTCGGCCCGAGTTGGATGATATCCTCCACGATATGGACCAGCAGATGCACCATAACGTCAAAAAATGCGGGCGGGAAGTACATCTCAAGCTCGCATAGTATCACCACGATCTCTTCATGTAGCCTTCTGAGTTGCCTCACGCCAATCGACTTCCGAGAGATGACGTCGAAAAAGTTGCATAGGCCAAATAGCGTTTCACGGACGTGCGCGTCCATGATCCCACGGATTGCAACTGGAAGTATCTGCGTCATCAGCACGTGACAGTCGTGAGACTTCATCCCGCTAAACTTCTGCTTCGCTGGGTCTAGGTATCTGCTTATCTTCCCCGTGTACCCGTAAGGAAGTTTTACTGCTAGGAGGCAGGTGAAAAACTGCTTGATCTCGTCCTGACTTAGAGTGAAGCACGCGGGAGGGTAGTCATTTCCGGTCTTCTTGGCCTTTTTGCCTTTGCGAGGACTTTCTGTGTCCTGCTTCGCCTAATCATCATCATCATCATCATCATCATCATCATCATCATCATCATCATCATCATCATCATCATCATCATCATCATCATCATCATCATTAGCGTGAAGCTCCTGCCTGATGCCCATTGATTTCAAGTCTGCCCTTGCTTTCGGCCCATCTTTGGTCCTCTCTGGCATGTTGAGCAGGGTACCTAGCAGACTCTCGCACATGTTCTTCGTGATATGCATGACATCAAGGCTGTGAGGCACACGGTGGATCTTCCAGTACGGCAAGTCCCAGAAAACAGACCTCGTTTTCCATACCTTCAGCAGCGGCTCTGGCGCCTTCTGCTTTTTTCCCGGCTCTGGCGCCTTTTGCTTCTTTCCCGGCAGTGGGCTGTCTTTACAATTTTTCAACAGCTCGTCTATTTCCTCGCCGCTCCTCGTACAGGGGCGTTTTCGTGGTTCGATTTCACCTTCGAACAGATCCTTGCGTTTCCCCCACGGGTCATCGTCGCGAAGGCACCTTCGATGTCCCATGAACACGGTTTTCGAAGACCCGGGATCTCTATCTAGCTGGCGATACGTTGTGTCATCCATGCACCTTACGCAACCAGAAAATTCGTGGACTACCTGCCCCGCAAGATATCCGTAACCGAGATAGTCGTGCACCATCGTGAGCAGTGCGGCTCTCATAGGGAAATATTCTTTCTTTGCGGCGTCCCACGTATTGGCTAGCGTTTTCCACAGCGTGTCTAGCTCCTCCTTCAGCAGCCCCAGATACAGATTGATGTCGTTCACTGGTTGTTTCGGCCCTTCAATTAGCATACTCATGTGAATGTACTTCCTCTTCATGCACAACCAGGGGGGAAGGTTGTACATCCACACAAACACAGGCCAGGTGCTATGTGTGCTTCTCTGACTGCCAAACGGATTGACTCCATCGGTGCTCACGCCCAGCACGATGTTCCATGGATCCTTCCCAAATTCTAGGTATTCGAAGTTCAACGCTTGCCACTGGCTCGCATCCTTAGGGTGACTCAGCATCTTGTCTTTTTTATTTATCTCCGGATCATTTCCGTCATCTTCCCGCTTCTTCTCCTCCCTATCCGCGTGCCAACGCAGGAGCTTTGCTACCTTAGGGTCCGCGAAATACCGCTGCAGACGAGGAGTGATCGGAAAATACCACACCGATTTTCGAGGAGCTTTCTTCCTCTTCTTGTATCGAGTGACGCCGCACACCGGACATATGGTAGACTCCGCGTGCTCGTCCCGATAAATGATGCAATTGTTCATGCACACATGGTATTTCACGTGCGGTAAATCCAGAGGACACACGATTTTCTTTGCCTCCTCGAAACTGGTCGGGCACTTGTTCCCCTTGGAAAGACGTTCGTGCCAGAATGACATGTTCTCGTCGAAGCATGCGTCGGTCATTTTGTGTTTTATCTTCATCTCCAGAGCCATGAGCGTTACTTTCAGGCGGGTATCCTCGGGCCTGCATCCTTCATACAATGGAGTAACCACGTCTATCTCAAGTTGATCCAGCTTGGCTTTCTCTCGGGCGGCAGCTCTTGCGTTATCCGTTTGCTTGAGAAGCAGCTCTTGAATATGAGGGTCCTGCACCCAGCCTCCATCGTCGTCTGCTCTGGCATCTTCATCTTCATGATCATGCCCTTCGTCTTGATCTTTCTCATCGTCATGTACGACATCTTCTACATGATGACTGTGTACGGCATCACCGCCGTGATCATGTCCTGGAGATTCTTCGTCTTATCGCTCGCCCTCGCTGCGGTGGTACTTGTCTTGTTGCCCTTCCTCATTTCTTGCCCGGCCCCCATGGACGACTTCATAGTCATCTTCATCACCTTGCCACCATTAGCCATCCATGAAACCACGCAAGAGCAGGTGGTCCCGCACCTGCCCGGAATCCGGGTCCGCAATAAGGCTCTTCAGCTTGCATCTTCGACACGGACATCTTATCTCCGTCTCGTTCTTTTGAAGCATCTCGGCCTTCGCGGAGATCAAAAACCTATTCACGATGCCTTCGGTCATCGTGCGGACCATGGTCGCCTGCGGGGTAGAGCAAAACGATATTTTAGAACCAAGAAAAAATTTGGCATGACCTTCCCTAAAAATAGGACCAAAATGAATGCATAGTGCCAAAATTCTCGCCGAAACGGAAATGAATCAACATTCCGGCAAAATATTGGCAACTATCGCATTTAAAATACCGGTACCTGCAAACACAAACATATATGCAACACCACAAACACAAGCAACACCACAAACATACATAGATCTAGCTAGGCCACAAAACGTGCATGTGCACGTTGTTGGAGCGAGCTAGGGAGAAAAAAAGTAGATCTACATCATGAAGATAGCTTTCCCCTTACTTACCTATCAAAAAAAGGTAATTTCACCACTTAATTTTGATGAATCTATGGTGGAAATGAGGTGAGGAGGAGGAGGCAGCCGAGACAAGTTTGGAGGAGGAGGTGGAGAGAATGAAGTGGGGAAAGTGAGTAAGTAGGTGGGCTGTCTAAAATATCTTGTTGTTCCCAGATTACTAATGGCGCACCAGCAGAAAATGCGCCATTAGTAACCCTGGTTACTAATGGCGCACCTGTGGGTGGTGCGCCATTAGTAGTTTTTATGAATAGTAATATATATATATATATATATATATATATATATATATATATATATATATATATATATATATGCTAATGGCGCACTGTGCAAAAGTGCACCATTAGTAGTTTAAACTGGTAATGGCGCAGTTTTACATGGTGCGCCATTAGTAGTTTTGCAAAAAAGTAAAAATATATATATATACTAATGGCGCACTGTCTATAAGGTGCGTCATTAATTACTAGTTAGAACTAGTAATGGCGCACTTTGACATCATGCGCCATTAGTATGTATGGAAAAATGAAGAAAAAAAATCAATACTAGTGGCGCACCGTGTGTCTGGTGCACCATTAGTGTCTTCCACACTAATGGCGCACCTACAACCGGTGCGCCATTAGTATATAGTAGTGGCGCACTACTTACCTGGTACGTCATTAGTATCAATCCTATCTATAGCCCTTTTCCTAGTAGTATCAAACTCATTGTACATCTGGAGGTGGATAAAAAATTCAGAACTAGCAAACTGCTTGACTGATTCATGGCTCGACTCTAACCCGTCTACATGTCGACCTTTAGAAAACACATTTTTACGTTTTTTACGCCTTAAGACCGTGAGCCTATCAAGTGAATTACCGACCTCCTCGTGAAACAACAAAAGAATATTGGGGCACGACACTTGAAAAATAAAAGAGAATGAATGCATCAAACTTGTCAAATAGAAAAACAGACGTGGACTCTCTGAGCATTCCATTCTATCGGGCGATTTCCTCATCTTCTATCATTTTTATGGTTTACGTCCCTATAACATGTCTCTGGATGCCTCCCATCCTAAAATCTCTTAGGCATGTTCTCGACCAAGAAGAAATATGAAAATGTTGTAAATAGTCATCAAGCTTTTTGTCATGTATAACCAACCCTATTATATTGACTCGAAGGGTGAAGTGTAGAGTACGAAATAACCAACTAAGAGTGAAGGGGTTATATAGGTGAGTCGATGTTTCTATGGGTGGGCAAGTGGGTGAAAAAAATGATGTGCATCATGGGATTACTTATTATGTCGATCAGTGATACGAAAATCTGTTTGTCTCGTGAATAAATTCTATCATTGCACATTTACTATACCAAGCAGGGAGAGAGTAATTTTTAATTTAGCATGTAGGTATTCCATAGAAAACATCTCTTGAGAAGATTTTTTTTTCATAAAGCACTTATAGATCTACCAATTTCGATCGATGAAGATAGACATAAATAATACATTGCATCAAGAGTTAAAGAACCAACAACATGCAAGTAACTGCTTGCTAAAGGCTTATTAAGATTATGAGTCATTCTTGAAGAAAAAGTTTTGATGAATTACATCCGAGGAAATATATTCTCCAATGCCTGAATCATCAAGATTTCCAATTTAATACTGAAGTGCAGACAAACTTTGATGACCTGCATGTGAGGAAAGGCGTACCTAAAGGCGCCAACTCACACTAAAGTCATTGTCAATGATTTTGGAAGTGTACACATGCATATGTTGCAACATATATGATAAGAGCTTTGCTTGATGTGTCGGTTCGAAAAGCGCAAGAACAAGAAAAACACAACAATGTCATTAATCCTACATTGTGATTTGATTGCACCGTAGGAATGCATAGTAATTTTCTGAGAGGTCTCGTGTAGGTCAATATAATTTATTGCTTGAAAAGGTTTACAAAAGAATCAATGGAAGAAAATTATATATAGTGTAATTTTACAATTCAAACAACATAATATTGTTTCTAAGAATGGACTATAGCAGCTACCATACAATAGAAAATGGCACTGAAGGTATATCACACTAGTAGAAAACAGGGCTTTCGTTCGGGCCTAGCCAGCCCCTTAGTCCCGGTTCACTCAAGAACCGGGACCCATGGGGGAATTTGTCCCGGTTCGTGAGCCCAGGGGGCCGGCCGGGGCCTCGTGGGCATTGGTCCCGATTCATTTCGGCCCATTTGTCCCGGTTCTAGGCACGAACCGGGACCAATGGTGCTCGCTCCTGGCCCACAACCATTGGTACCGGTTCTTGGCTCGAACCGGGACAGAAAGCTGGGCTTTAGTCCCGGTTTATACCACGAACCGGGACAAATGAGTTGCCTATATATACCCCATCGCCGCAGCAGAGAACTCCACAGTGCTCTATATTTTGCTGGCCGGCGAGGGGGGGGGGCATTGGGTGCTCTAGCTCACCTCCCATGCACATGAGGTGTTCGATGAAATGCCCGAGCCACGCTAGTTAAGCTTTCTCCTCTTGAAGCTCGACCTCCGAGCTCCATTTTCCCAAGATTTGTCTAGGTTTATATTAGCGGTCCGTCACGCCTCGTCCCCATCTTCACCGCCGTCGATCGCCCACGCTGATCTCGTCGCCGGCACCACCGTGGTGAGCCTCTTGGTCTTATCTTCTTTCTGAAAGAAAGAAATTCTTACTTTACATAGATACTTGTCTAATTTTCTTACTTTTGACACACATAATTATATATAATGCACGCAGATGAACCGGCAATGGATGTACGGTGACAGACACACCTCCGAGTAGATTAAGGGCGTGCATGATTTTCTCGAAGTGGCTGAGGCAAACAAGCAGAATGGTTTTATGTGTTGTCCATGCCCTAAATGTGGGAATTCGAAGTCTTACTCTGACCGGAAAATCCTTCACACCCACCTTCTTTACAAGGGTTTCATGCCACACTATAATGTTTGGACGAGGCACGAAGAAATAGGGGTTATGATGGAAGACGGCGAAGAAGAAGAGTACGATGAAAACTATGTGCCCCCTGAATACGGTGATGCTGCTGAAGATCAAGAAGAATCAGACGATGTGCACGATGATGCTGCAATGGGCGAAGCCGCTGAAGATCAAGAGGAACCAAACGATGTGCCCGATGATGATGATCTCCACCGGGTCATTGTCGATGCAAGGACGCAATGCGAAAGTCAAAAGGAGAAGCTGAAATTCGATCGCATGTTAGAGGATCACAAAAAAGGGTTGTACCCCAATTGCGAAGGTGGCAACACAAAGCTCGGTACCATACTGGAATTGCTGCAGTGGAAGGCAGAGAATGCTGTGCCTGACAAAGGATTTGAGAAGGTACTGAAAATATTGAAGAAGAAGCTTTCAAAGGATAACGAATTGCCCGACAGTACGTACGCAGCAAAGAAGGTCGTATGCCCTCTAGGGAGGTGCAGAAGATACATGCATGCCCTAATGACTGCATCCTCTACCGCGGTGCATACAAGGATTTGAACGCATGCCCGGTATGCGGAGCATTGCGGTATAAGATCAGACGAGATGACTCTGGTGATGTTGACGGCGAGCCCCGCAGGAAGAGGGTTCCTGCGGAGGTTATGTGCTATGCTCCTATAATACCACGGTTGAAACGACTATTCAGAAACAAAGAGCATGCCAAGTTGATGTGATGGCACAGTGAGGACCGTAAGAAAGACGGGAAGTTGAGAGCACCCGCTGACGGGTCGCAGTGGAGAAAAATCGAGAGAAAGTACTGGGCTGAGTTTGCAGGTGACCCAAGGAATGTATGGTTTGCTTTAAGCGCGGATGGCATTAATCCTTTCGGGGAGCAGAGCAGCAATCACAGCACCTGGCCCGTGACTCTATGTATGTATAACCTTCCTCCTTGGATGTGCATGAAGCGGAAGTTCATTATGATGCCAATTCTCATCCAAGGCCCTAAGCAACCCGGCAACGACATTGATGTGTACCTAAGGCCATTAGTTGAAGAACTTTTACAGCTGTGGAATGGAAACGGTGTACGTGCGTGGGATGAGCACAGACAGGAGGAATTTAACCTGCACGCGTTGCTGTTTGTAACCATCAAAGATTGGCCCGCTCTCAGTAACCTTTCAGGACAGACAAACAAGGGATACCAAGCATGCACGCACTGTTTACTTGACACCGATAGTATATACTTGGACAAATGCAGGAAGAATGTGTACCTGGGCCATCGTCGATTTCTTCCAACCAACCATCAATGTCGAAAGAAAGGCAAGCATTTCAAAGGCGAGGTAGATCACCGGAAGAAGCCTGCCATGCATACCGGTGATCACGTACTTGCTATGGTCAAAGGTTTACACGTAAGAGTGACGCTGAGAAACACGCACCCATGTGGAAGAAGAAATCTATATTTTGGGACCTACCCTACTGGAAAGACCTAGAGGTCCGCTCTTCGATCGATGTGATGCACGTGACGAAGAACCTTTGCGTGAACCTTCTAGGCTTCTTGGACGTGTATGGGAAGACAAAAGATACAACTGAGGCACGGGAGGACCTGCAATGTTTGCACGAAAAAGATCGCATGCCTCCAAAGCAGTATGAAGGTCCTGCGAGCTACGCTCTTACCAAAGAAGAGAAGGAAATCTTCTTTGAATGCCTGCTTAGTATGAAGGTCCTGACTGGCTTCTCGTCGAATATAAAGGGAATAATAAATAAGCCAGAGAAAAATTTCATCAACCTAAAGTCTCGTGACTGCCACGTGATTATGACGCAACTGCTTCCGGTTGCATTGAGGGGGCTTCTACCGGAAAACGTCCGATTAGCCATTGTGAAGCTATGTGCATTCCTCAATGCAATATCTCAGAAGGTGATCGATCCAGAAATCATACCAACGCTAAGGAGTGATGTGGTGCAATGTCTTGTCAGTTTCGAGCTGGTGTTCCCACCATCCTTCTTCAATATCATGACGCACGTCCTAGTTCATCTAGTTGACGAGATTGTCATTTTGGGCCCCGTATTTCTACACAATATGTACCCCTTTGAGAGGTTCATGGGAGTCCTACAGAAATATGTCCATAACCGCGCTAGGCCAGAAGGAAGCATCTCCATGGGCCATCAAACAAAGGATGTCATTGGGTTTTGTGTTGACTTCATTCCTGGCCTAAAGAAGTTAGGTCTCCCTAAATCGCGGTATGAGGGGAGACTAAATGGAAAAGGCACGCTTGGAGGGGAACCAATAATATACAGGGATGGATATTCTTGGTCTCAAGCACACTACACGGTTCTACAGAACTCTACCTTGGTGACCCCGTATGTCGATGAACACAAGAACAGTCTGCGCTCCAAACACCCGGAGCAGTGCGACGACTGGATTACATGTGAACACATCAAGACTTTCAGCAGTTGGTTGGAAACACGTCTTAGAGGTGACAACACTGTTTGTGATGAGCTGTACTCATTGTCTAGGGGACCATCTTCGACTGTAATGATTTACAAAGGATACGAGATAAATGGGAATACATTTTACACGATCGATCAAGATGAAAAGAGCACCAACCAAAATAGCGGTGTCCGCTTTGATGCAGCAACCGAGAGGGGAAAGGACACATATTATGGCTACATAGTGGACATATGGGAACTTGACTACGGAGTAGATTTTAAGGTCCCTTTGTTTTAGTGCAAATGGGTCAATCTGTCAGGAGGCGGGGTACAGGTAGATCGATAGTACGGAATGATAACAGTGGATCTGAACAATCTTGGGTATACTGACGAACCGTTCGTCCTAGCCAATGATGTAGCACTGGTTATCTATGTGAAGGACATGTCTACCAAACCGAGAAAAAGGAAAAATAAGGAAACAAATGCATCATACGATGAGCCAAAGTGCCACATAGTTTTTTCAGGAAAAAGGGACAACGTGGGAGTGGAGGGCAAGACAGACATGTCCGAAGATTATGAAAAGTTTCATGAAATTCCTTCCTTCAAAGTCAAGGCTGACCCGAGCATCCTGATAAATGATGAAGATTATCCATGGTTACGGCGCAATAAGAAAAGGACACAAGCGAAGAAAAAGTGAAGACTTTTTCTCCACAACTATTATGATGATACAATGCCAACTTCCAACCTTTTTGTAGTTCATTTGAAATTCATGCTGTAACAGACAAGTTTCCATATGAATCATGATACTTCGAAAGAGATTGTCCGTTTTGTACATGAAGTGCATCCAGTTTTTGCCGTAACCCTCTCAATTTTTTGCACATGCTATGTGGATGAAATGATGATACCATGCCAACTCTCAACCTTTTCAGAGTTCATTTGAAATGCTTTTATAAACTCTAATAGCAAAAGAAATCAACTAAAAAGCTTTTATAAACCTCTAGTATTTTTTAAACTAAAATTATATAAAATTTATGCAACCAAAATTATCAAAGTATTTTCTGATCAAAACATGAAAAGCAGAAATAATTATCATAAAAAAATTAGTTAGAAACATTAGTAGCAAAAAGAATTTTCGTAAAGAATGTTTTTAATAGAAACTAAAATAACAAAATCTGTTTTTGAATATAATGATAAAACACAGTAATATTAAATAGCAGGAAAAAGAATCACTCAAAATTTTTTTCTAGTGAAGTTATTCACAAACTAGTGATTCACACAAATTTCAAAGAATTAAAATTTAAACTATTCAAATTTGGAAACTAATGGAGTAACAGAAAGTTTATAATTATTACGAGCTAAAAGCAAAAACAATAAAAAATAAAGCAAAATAAAATAAAATAAAATAAACTATAATACATAAAATAAATAAACCTTAATAAAATAAATAGAAATAGCAGCAGTAAAATAAATAAAAATAAAATACATAAGTAATTAGAAACAAAATGGAATAAAATAAATAAGTTTTTTATTGTAATTAGAAACAAAACAAAATAAATAAAGCAAAAGAGAAAAAAAAACAGGGAAAAAAATTAAATTATGCAACCTACTCGGCCACCACGGCCTGAATACGACTAGAAACCCATCCATGGGCCAGGATTCAGGCCCGCAGAAGGCCCAGTAGGCCCACAGGTACATAGTGACAGATTAGGCCCGAAAGCCTGCAGTTGAGAGGAGCTCGAGAGGGTGGGCGCAGCAGGGCTTACAATCCACTCTCGAGTCATCTCAACTAGCGAGGTGGGACTAAACTTTTGGTCGCGACGCGGGCAGCAAGAGGCCTTTGGTCCCGGTTTGTGCCACCAACCGGGACTAAAGGGGTGCATTCATACCGGTTCGTGGCACCAACCGGAACCAATGCCCACCTCCTTTAGTCCCGGTTGGTGCCACTAACTGGGACCAAAGGCCTCTACTTCACCAAAGAGGTGCATTTCTCCTGGTCCGTCACAAGAACTGGGACTAAAGCTTCATGCATATAAGGCACACTTCTGAAAATTTTGGTTTGCATCTTATAGATTGGCCCCGACGACGCGCGCGGAGAGGATGCCGCCAGGCTGCCGGACGCTGTCGCCGTCGCCCCTTCCCGAGCCCACGCCGACGCCGCCGCCGTCCGCCGCCGCCCCGTCGCCGTCGCCCCGCCGAGCCCACGCCGACGCCGTCCGCCGCCCATGTTGTCGTCGCCCCGCCGCCAACACCGTCGCCGTCGCCGTGCCCTACTACTGCGGCGCCGGATCCTCTGCGCGCGACGCCGCCGTCCGCCGCTTCACCGCCGCCGCCCCGCCGTCGCCCTAGCCGGTCGGCCTCGCTGTGAGCCGCGCCGCCGCCCCGAATCCTATTTTTCATTTTTTTCGTATATTTATTTTTCAATGTATATATACTAGTAAGTGTTTAATAAAATTAGTTAGATTAGTTGAATTAGATGTTTTTCCATGTATTTTAGATTAGTTGAAAATGTTTCCTACAAGCAGTGGTAGTTACCACCACTTGTGTTTTGTATGTTGTATATAGTATCTGTCGAAACCGAGAGTATGTACGTGTAGTATGTAGTATATAACAATGTTTAGGTAGTATATATACTAATTTTTAGGTAGTATGTATCATATTTTGAGTATGCTCTTTTTACGTACAAATATGTACGTATTTTATAAATATAACAAAAACTATGGACTCATATGCAATTTTTCATGTAACTTGTGTTGAAATATCTTAGATATAGTGTACGAACATATTTAAAATAAAAAAATAGTATATATAATACCGCATGGTAGTATATGAGATATGTGGGGTAACTACCACGGGTGGTAGGATGGATTTTCCTATATATATATATATATATATATATATATATATATATATATATATATATATATATATATATATATATATATATATATATATATATATATATATATATATATATATATATATATATATATATATATATATATGCATATTTAGAAAAAATGTGTTGAACTAGTTAAACAAGTTTATTTTTAGTAAGTGCTTAGTAGTTGAACTAGTTGATTTAATAAAACTACTTTATTTTACTATAAAAGTAGTTTATTTTAGTAAGTACTACTTTATTTTATTTATAGTAAGTGCTTAATTAGTAGTACTTGAAATAGTTGATTTAATAAAACTAATTTATTTTACTATATATAGAAGTAATTTATTTTTAGTAAGAACTACTTTATTTTATTTATTTATAGTAAGTGCTTAGTAGTTGAACTAGTTGATTTAATAACACTACTTTATTTTACTATATATAGAAGTAGTTTATTTTTAGCAAGAAATTAATAGAACTAGTTTATTTTTTTAGTTCAAGCAATTAATCCCGCATCGACGTCGACGATGCCTGTCCCGCATCCTCGTCGTCGACTCGGCGTAGGTGGTCGGCTTGATCAGAGGGGCCATGTCCGGGACTGGGCTCCGCCGGGCTGGTATTGGGGGGTGCTACCTTTCGGGGGCGTATGTTGGTGAGGAGCCAGCCCGTTGTTGACCCCATCCTTGTTTCATGGCGGTCGTGTGGGCCATTGACGGTGTCGAGGCTTCCGGACACCGCGGAGCTGGTATGTCACCGTGTCAGTGAGGAGGACGAGCACGTCCGTCGCTCCATGGTTGCGTTGGAGGGCAGGTCCGACAATACCTGGCAGGTTCTTCAGGGATCTCACTGGAGCTATGATCCGGTGATGGTTCCATCTCTTTGGGTGTCCACCGCCCGCACCGATACCCGTCGGGCGCTACGGTTCTAGCTGTATTAGCGATGCTATATATGTATGATAGTATTCGAGGTGTATTAATTAGTGATAATATTCGACGATGTACGGACGCAAGAGATGATGTAGTTTTGCTTATAATTGAATGCATGCTAATTTGAATACTACTTTATTTTACGATTTGCTTTTGCTTATTGAATGCTCAAATTGGAAAAGTACTCCTACGTACTTTGAATGCTAAAATTGGAGAGCACTATGCAAGGCGTATGCATTTGATTACTTGATAGCTTATAGGGTTTTTGTTTTTACAGAAATCTAGGAGCCCCCTCCATCATCCGCGCCGTCGTCACCGTCACCGACCCCCCTCCGACCTCGAGGTGAGACCAGCCAAATCTCCATGTCAATATGAGTCCTATAATATGAGTCCTCGGGTTGACTGTAAGTCTATCAAGTCTCCACCATATATGAGAGGACGAAGAATCCCGACTGTTGTCGTGGGGGTAGCTTCTCCTTCATTCTCGTGGGGGTAGCTTCTCCACCATATATTTAATTGTAAAAGTTTAATATTAACAAATAAAATTCACCTAAGGACCCGTCATGGTGTCGATTATGAAGTAAAGTTGTACAATTCTGAGAGCGTAACCCATTTTGGTTGCAAAAAATGGGATGCACTTTGCAAGATGTATGGTTTTGATGAGGGTATGCTTGTCACCACGGATTTTGGTGATCCTGACATCGAGCAAGACAATATGGACATTTGGGTCCTTGTTGATACGCCTCCAATTCTGCCGCTATGTGAGTTTATCGAACATAGTTATTAACTAATTTATATTGTTCATTTCAAAATAGTTGACAGCTTATTTCCATTGACAGCTTATTTTGATTGTTCAAACAATGTGCGGAACATGGTAGACAGAACCTACTACACCGATGGCTCTGAGTTAACTTATAAGGATAAAAATCATCTGGTCGGATTTTTTACTGATCTTGAGAATTACAATATCTACAATCGAACTCCTCAACAATATGGTCAATACGTGCCACTAGTGCACGTGTTGAACTACAGTAACTACTATGGAGATACCCTGGTAAGATTTTTTACTACTATGACATCCGTATATCTTTTGCATACTTCTAAAACTAGTATATCATTTCTAACTATGAAGTTATATTTCTATGTTTTTCAACAGATATTCCCAGAGGATTGTGTGCCTCATTTGATGTATGAGAGTGGTCGCCTTAATGTTTTGAACATACGTCCAGGTCATCCAACGAATCTCAACTGTCCATACCAGATTTATAAAAGAAGTGGAGACATGCAAATCAAGGAATGGAAAAAAATGTATGGACAGTCGTAAGGAGGTTCTTGGAAGCAAAAGGAAGCGAAGCGCAAGAATTGAAGACAGGATGATCTCCATTCTCCATAATGGAGAGTCAGGGTCTATATTGTTTTATGATATTTTACCTTAAAGAGGGTATTTCGGTCCTACCTAATACTGATTATCATGTGCTAAGAACAATTAAGTAGGGTTGGTTCGATGACTAGGAGGATGATGATCGTATGACTTGTTATTAATAACGAGTAAAGGTTGTATGATGATGATTAGTAGGACTTGTTATTATACATGATGATGCATGGTGCGAGCATGAAGAGTTATTATATATCAGCGGGTGAAATGAACATGGATTGGATTGAAGTGAAGGCAACATGCATGTGGTGCATGTCGAAAGTAGTACAATCCAAACTTGATCAAGTTAGGATTAGTATTATTTTCGACATGCACCACATGTTGCCTTCACTTTAATCTAAGCCATGTTTAGGCATAGCAGTACATAGCGTTGGTAAACCCAGAACGGAGATATAGGAGAGGACACTTCTCTCTAATAGCAACCTAATAACAACCTAAATTAACCCCCAAAACCCCTAAATCAGCCCCTTTCAAAAAAAACTCAGCTCCACTGAAATGCTGACGCGTGGATGCCTATTGGTCCCGGTTGGTGTCACCAACGGGGACCAAAGGCCCCCCTGCCTGGGCTGGCCGCAGCGGCCACGTGGAGGACCATCTGTCCCGGTTCATGTAAGAACCGGAACTAAAGGTCAAGGGCATTAGTAATGACCTTTTAGTCCCGGTTCGAAAACCAGAACAGAAGGCCCTCACGAACCAGGACAATAGGCCCTTTTTCTACTAGTGTCAGCCACCAGCCTCAGAACAAGTTACATGCATGTATATGAGGGGACCTCTTATCAGTTGGTTTACATATGTGCAATTTTTTTACGAGTTCTCAAGGATAAAATCAGTTACTAGCGCAAATTTCTTTAAAAAATCGTGCTAAGAAGTCCCAAAAATATTTGGAAAATTCATTAACCCTCCAAAAACAACCATTCAGCTTCATTATCGATTATGTATCAGCGGGAACATCAAGATAAATGAGTTAACTAAGTATCAAATTGATGAAATATGAGTCTAGGGTTGTTTAATATAGAAAAAAAACCTTATATGTACTTAATATCTCCCAGTTTACACTAGTAGAGGATCGGCCATTAGTCCCTGTTCATAAGGGCCTTTAGTCCCGGGTCAGCAACCGGGACTAGTAAGTCGGTACTAAAGGCCCCCACCCTTTAGTCCCGGTTTGCCACGACCCAGGACTAAATCCCTTCCACGTTGCTGGCAGAGCGTGCCGGGGGCCGGGGACCTTTAGTCCTGGTTGGTGACACCAACCGAGGCTAAAAGTTTAGGGGTTTACGGTTTATTGTTTATTCCTAAACCAGGTCATAGCTTAAGTTACGGTTTGAGGACTAAATTGTATATACCAAATTGTGTCACCAACCTTTAGTCCCGGTTAGTGACACTCACCAACCGGGACTAAATTGATCTGCAAAGTTATGGTTTAGGACTAAATTATATATACCAAATTGTGTGTGTGTGTCTATACAATTTCTCCTACAATCTGCAGATCATTACATGCCGGCATTAAGTGAAATGATATTCTCCTTCGGGAGCTATGACCTGCTCAAGCAATAATCCCGCCATTTCCTCTTGAAGTGCTTGTATGCGGTTCGTAGGTAGGAGTTGATCCCACATCTCTTGCATCTGTAAAGAAGGAGATCAATATGAATATATTAGTTGTGTTTTTATATATTAGATCATGATAAAAAAGAATTGTGCATTGTGTTTACGTACCCAAAGATTTCTTGCATCTTTGGTCCTTTTGGTCATAAAGTGAATGTTCTCACAAACGTAGTATGCACATAAATTATTCCCCGATGCACGCCTCATTCACTTTATAAGAATGGAATTCAATCAGATAATAATCAAGCATGATAATTGTATTGAAACTAGAATTAAAGAGATGCACATATGTAGCTAGTACTACTTAATTACCCTGGGCCCCCACCATTTCAGCATTGGTTTCCATTGGCCGACAACCTCTTTGATGAACTTTGCCCAAACCCTGCCCGGCAAAGAAAATGAATAAATGAGTTATTAATTACTTGATCTCAGGAAATGAACTAAAGTGGCCGACATAGTGCGATAATGATTGAAATTACCTGTCGAGCATCAACTTCAGGCTGGTGTATTCTTTAGGTTCTTTAAGTAGTGAGTCCAGTACTTGAACTTTTCCCTCGTCAATTTCAATGATTAGCAGGATCTAGTGGAAACTGCATGTGCACATGTTTGTATAAGTGGGCATGTGCATAGCTCATCAACTACACTTATTAACATCTACTAAACAAAATAAAATTTCTAGTACAAGACAGTAACACTTACCTGAAGTTGTAAGGAAATAGTATTTCTGGTTTGGTATTTAGTTCCTTTAAAAACGTTAGCAAGCTTTTCTCTGTATCTTTTCGCTGATTTTCCACACACCTTCATTAACGGTATTTGGGTCAATGAACCCTATGCCATAGACTCCATATCTTTTCATTTCATAAATCTTCATTCTTCATAGTACCACACAAAATAATATAGTGAGAATAATTACAGGCAATGAACGAGCGCAACTAGAGACTTAAATTATAGAAAGAAATCACTTACAGATAATAGCAACTGACGAGTGATTTGCCGAGTGCGTCTTGATTGAATAACTGGAAACATTTCTTCAAACTCAATCCACAAATCTTTTTCATGGAAGTAATGCTCGGGCTTGACTTTCACCATGAGGCTCTCTCGCCCGTTCTTTATTGCTCTCAGGTACCTGTCATGCAATCTGCGCATTAGCGTTGATAGAACTGGGACCTCCTCAGGCCTGACCACAGGATTCCCGGGGACATATTTCCATGCTAGTTGCTCCTCTTCAATCATGGGGAGATCCTCGATGCCTAGGAGGTTTTCAACAGTGACACTGGCCTCTCTGGCCATCTCTCTAGCAGCCTCGGTTATTACCGTCTTATCGGCGGTACTCACCTTGAGAGGGGGGGTGAGGGGGGTCGATTGCAATGCCTGTTCTGCAAGCTGGGAAACAGTTACCCCACTTTTATTACTAAATGTAAGGCTCGACTCCTTATATTTTTGTGCTGGATATGACTTCTTAATAGAGCGCTCATAGTCTAATTGGCTTTTCTCCACAGCCGGTTTAGCAAGATTCACAAAGTGTTGTATGATAGTCTCAGGTATTTTCTCCTTTGGCGGCGGTGGCGGTTTTCGTTCAAAATGGGCCTTCACTTCGACATCCAGATGGGCATTGTTTTCCTCGATTGTCATCTCGTACGCCAACTTCTTTTTGGAAGGATGGATCGGGTTTCTTCGTTGGTGCTCTCTTCCGCTTTGGAGAAGGCTGACGTGCCCGAGATCGATATGGTGGACTCGCGCTGGGCTCCGTCTCGGGGTGGGGTGGATTCGGCTGACGCGGTGGCGGACTAGCGTTGCGCTCCGTCTCGGGGTGGGGTGGAGTCGGCTGGCGCGGCGAACTTGGTGGAGGAGTCAGTGGCCTTGGAAAGACGATGCAATCTTTCTCCATATGCGGAAACCACGTATGACTTCTCCCAGTGTCTGCTCTGCTTGACCTCCAGGAAAGTCAAGCTCTAGTGAGTCATATCCCGACATCACTTCATCCACCCCAACACGAGCATAGCCACCTGGAATCGGATTGCCATGGAAGGTTGCTTCAGGGGCATTTGGTAAAGCATTGACGTCCGCCACCTTCATGGTATGTTCTTCAGTTTTATGTGTAGCTCACAAGTTGTTGTAACTTTGATATCATCCATGGGGTAGCGAGCCAGCCATGCATCATCGGCTGGGACTCCGTGGAGCCCATGCAGCTTTTTGGCCTAGATGGGACGGTGTTATCCAATGCTGGATCTGCTTGCTGTTGCTGCTGCTGAGACACCCTTTCCAGGCTAAGTGTGTCGATCTGCTCTTGTTGCCACATGAAAGCATGTTCCAACTCCACGTGCTTTGATTCTACCTGTTGAAGCCGGTCTGCATCCTGCTTCTTCTGGTCTTCCTCCTGCTTCTTCTTTCTCGCACGGTTTCTGTAGCTTACGTTCCACTCCGCAAATCCCTCAACCCACGGAACAACGCCTTTGCCTCGTGTTCGTCCTGGGTATTCGGGATTCTTGAGGGCGCGTGTAAGCTCGCCGTTCTCTCTCTTGGGCTGGAACGCCCCCGTTCGAGCCTCTTATATTGCAATAAGTAAAGTGTTTGATGCTTCTTTAAGACATGCCTGCACCATAATCTCCCATGTCTTTGGGTACAACTTCTCCCATGCGCATAAAACCAAGTCATGCACCTGTCGGGCCAACACAATGTTTTTGGAGTGACCCCTGCAGTAATCATCTTTTCCTCATATTCATCCCACTTAGGCCGACCAGTCCTGTAGCCACCTGGCCTCAGAACATGGTGAAACTTTTTTTCTCAGCATTTATCTTGTTTTTCCTCGACCGTTCCTTAGTTCCTTCCGATTCCTTTAACTCCACGAATAAGTGCTAGTGATCTTTTGCCTTCTCTAGTGCTCCATTGAATTCTGGAGTCAGCTTTCCTGCTTTGACGTAGCTGACCCATAATCTTTTCTTGTGGTTGCAGACACTACTAGAAAAATGCCTACTACTGGCACACCGGTTTTGCCTACTAATGGCGCACCACCGGTGCGCCATTAGTACCGCCATTAGTATCTGGTATACTAATGGCGCACCAGGCAGTGCGCCATTAGCATAGGCTACGATGCGCCATTAGTATAGGCCACCGGTGCGCCATTAGTATTTTTGAATTTTTTGAATTTTGAATCTGGATCTGGATCGTGATTTTTTTGCCCATTTTTTGCTCGTTTTTTTTGCTCGTTTTTTGGCACGACATTATTTCAAATTTTGTTCCTGTTTCTGGATCTTGTACGTTCTTTTGCCGTGTTCTTTTGCCGGAGAGGAGCTCGCTGGAGAGGAGTTCGCCGGAGAGGAGTTCGCCGGAGAGGAGGAGGAGGAGGTCACCGGAGAGGCGCTCGCCTACATCGCCGGAGAGGAGGAGGAGGAGGTCGCTGGAGAGGAGTTCACTGGAGCATCGGAGAGGAGGAAGGAGAAACCATGAGGGGATGCGAGGAGAGGAGGGAGGAGGAGCTCACCGGAGAGGAGGGAGGAGGAGCTCATCGGAGAGGAGGGAGGAGGAGCTCACCGGAGAGGAGGGAGAACCGTGAGGGGAGGGGAGGGGAGGAGGGAGGAGGAGGTCGCCGGAGAGGAGGAGGAGGTCGCAGGAGAGGAGGAGGAGGTCGCCGGAGAGGAGGAGGGTAGTATGGTGCAGGAGAGAAGGGAAGATGGAGTGGAGGAGAGGAGGAGATGGAGTGTAGGAGAGGTGGAATGAAGAGATTAGGAGGAGAGGACCACGGCCAGCCATATATACGGCATACTAATGGCGCACCGCGGGCAGGTGCGCCATTAGTAACTTTTTTCTTTTGATTTTTTTTGAATTTTGAAGGCGGGAAGATACTAATGGCGCACCATGGGCAGGTGCGCCATTAGTATTTTTTTTATTTTTTTGACTTATTTTGAATTTTGAAGGAGGGAAGATACTAATGGTGCACCATGTGCAGGTGCGCCATTAGTAATTTTTTTTATTTTTTTTGACTTATTTTGAATTTTGAAGGAGGGAAGATAGTAATGGCGCACCATGGGTAGGTGCGCCATTAGTAAGTTTGAATTTTTTTTGAATTTTTTTGCCTCTCCAGATCTTAAAAGCCCCGTATCTTTTTTTCTATTAGGTTTTTTTAGGATTTTGAAAATGTTTAACGGGGTTCCGTCTGTTAAATTTGGATGTAACTTTTCGAGTAGATGATTTTTCATATAAAAAACTTTTTCATCCGAGTTAGTTTGCAAAAGTTATGCCCATTTTTACAAATTCTCGCGAGATTTTGCAAATGAAGTCGAAATTCATATTTGCAAATTTTCCCAACAACTAGACCACATATCACATGGGAAACTTATTTTCTTTTATTTTTTGACATTTTCATCATTTTCTTTTATCCTTTTTTAAACTGAAAAGGCGATCCACGGGGGGGGGGGGGGTGCTTTCGGTGGAAGTGGTGGCCAAGCTACTAATGGCGCACCGTGGCATGGTGCGCCATTACTAGTTCAACTAGTAATGGCGCACCACTCCCACCATGGATGTGGTGCGCCATTAGTATTTGGACACTAATGGCGTACCAACACATGGTGCACCATTAGTATATAGTAATGGCGCACCACATGTCTGGTGCGCCATTAGTGTCAATTCCATCTATAGCCCTTTTCCTAGTAGTGAGAATTGTGTGCCCATCTTCCTAAGAGCACTCCTCTTGACTTTCTCCCATTCCACAACTGTGAAATGCTCTGTTAGGGTGAAATGTGACATGAGCGTTTCCAAAGCAGATCTTTGCTCTTCCATCAACAAAACTAACTCCTCGATGTCCCTTTGGCTTATTCCATTCTTGAACGGAGATTGGGATTTGGTCCCGACAATAACTCTGCACCGAGGAGTAAATTTGTCCGCATTCTTTTAGGAGCAAACAGTTCGCCATTCGGTTTGATCTCATCGATGGTGTACTTTATGCCAGCCTGCAACTTTTGGCCGGGCCTCGTACTGCCCTGCTTGTAGAAGATTTGCTCGATCCGGAGGGCTAATAGAAGAAAGATTCGTTCAGTATATATATAAATCAATTAATACATGTAATGATCACCAGAGGCCTTATATATACCTCGCGGTCTTTGTTAATTGAAGAACACTTCCTTCGCCATCATTGTTTGTGTGGCCTTCGTCCCTTGGTTCTTCCTCAAATATTCCCTCACACGGAATTGTTCATATATTTGGGCCGTCATCTTCGGTTCATTCTCTGGGCTAGGGGAGCATATGATGTCGAACATGATGTCATCTCCGTCTCTGCTGCTATCATGCATAGCTTAACTAATTAATCCAGAAGAAAGAAAAACAATTTAGTATTCAAATTAGAATGCATTCAATAAGCAAAAACTAAATCATAGTAGATAATATGCATCTCGAATAATATCACAAATACATCTCGAATAATCCAGATAATATGCATCATCGAATATTATCGAATATAATCTCGAATACATCTCGAATATTATCAAATATAATCTTGAATACTTCTCGAATATTATCGAGTATAATCTTGAATACATCTTGAATATTATCACTAATACATCTCGAATATTATCATAAAACATCACTAATACAACTCGAATATTATCGAATAATCTAGTTGACTCGCGGTTCCTGAGGCGCGGGTGGTGGACACCCAAAGAGAAGGAACCATCACAGGATCATAGCTCAGGTGAGATCCCTGAAGAACCTGACAAGTATTGGAGAACATGACATCCAACGCAACCATGTAGCGACGGGCGTGCTTGTCCTCCTCCCCGACGCGCGACGTGCCACCTCCTCGGGGCCGGCTTCCTCCGACCGATAGTGGCCCATGCGACCACCACCAAAGAAGCTCGAGTCGACGATGGGAGCCCGATTCTTCATCAAGCTACGCTACCGAAGATAGCACCTCCTTGTGTCAGCCGGGCGGAGCCCTGTCCTGGACATGGTGCCTCTCAAGCAGGTTTTAGACGCCGAGTCAACGACGAGGATGCGGCAGGGCATCGCCGACGCCGGAAACAAATTCTATGCTGAATTAACATTTTTAAACGCTTGATTATGATTTTTTTAATTCTTGTTCACTTGATTTTGCAAATACATGAAAAACTTTTATGAATACAGCACTAAAATATTTTGCAAATATAATATTAATTAATATATAGCATTAAAATACATGACAAACTTTTGGAAATACAACATTAAGATATTAACATTTTCCAAACAAGATATTAACATGTTTTGGATCTACACACAAAAATTACACAACGAATTTTATACATCCAAAAATTCATACACACTAGTCATCAACCCGTGCGACTGCACGGGCTAGATATATAGAAACCATATTTTTACTCAATAAATGTTTCTGAAAAATAGTTTTGCTGGTTTATTTTCACAATTGGAAATATGGTGAATGCGACAGAGTATTGAAAATATTTTGTAACATGTAGTATTTTTCTCAGGTATAGCAACTATCAGTATTGTTCATTGAGTATAAGTTCCTAATTATGCCACTATATGTATCATGTGGAAGTCAAGCTCTTTTGCCCATGTTTATAATTGTGATGTGCCTGTTGATAGCTCTAACTATATGAACAGGCAAAGCAAGTGAAAATTCTAGAAAGTGCAACTTAAATTACATGTTTCTTTGACTACGAACTCTAAATTACCTCATTAACTTTGAAGCCGGTAAACTATGTATGTGAAAAATTGTAGTCGATTTGAACACCGATATAATTGAATTTCCAAGTCAACAGTAACCATAAGATTTATATAGACCTTTTAACAAAGTTGACACGCAAAAATGTCTACCTGGAAAGTATAGAAAACAAAGTGTGGTGAATTAGACACATGACATACTTACGATACACTTGGAAATATTGCATTTCGGTATCCTATTTAATATATAGCTAGAAAACGTCCCACATTGAAATTATACCAAGAAGAAAATCCTGACCAGACAAATGATTATGAAAAAATTATACAGATTAATTCCCTATATGTTCTGTGAGACTACTCTCACACTCCCAATGAAAAGGACATCATGAATCTCCTTGCATTATTCCTTCTTCCTTTACACTGCTATAAACGTCTAAATCATGATAATGTGATATTCAATTATTCACTTACTCTTCTTTAAGCATGTACTCAAGCAGCCCCAAGCTAGGTAAAAGCAACGAATTTTAATCATAATGTATCAGAACAATAGTGCTTAGCAACAGCAAGCAAGAGGGTGATTAGGTTGCACTGCGGCTTAATTAAAAGCATCCAAACAAATCTTAGTATATAACAAAATAGATATCTGCTAGATTTCTGTCACGTCTGAACATGTAGACTGAAATTCAAAGGCTAGAGAGAACACAATCAGGAGAGTTGGACCTGACTTATTGCATTGTACCTTAAACTGTGATTCAAGGCTAGATAGGAATACGATCAGGAGAGCCGCAGCTGGATTGTCATACATGATTTATTGAATGGTATCTGCTAAGTCAACAATTATGGTTAATAAATCACGCGCGTTTTTGTGAAAATAAATCACGTACTTAAATATATGTACGTGTAATTTATAGGAGTAGAGAAATTTAAGAATGTAAAACTACTACCCTGGTGACTGGGCGTAGCAGTGACCAGTGTCAAAGTTGAATGGCATTGAGAAAGTCGGAACTTCCATGCGGATGTGTTTTTTTATTTAATGGTTGGACGTGGGGTTGGGAATTTTCCTTTTGTATATGATGGATTTCATTTTTCTTGCAAGAACATGGACGTGGGTGTGAGGTACTCTATTTTTTGTACATGTACGTGGTGTATTTTTTCCTTCAATGGTTGGACGTGGGTTCTGGGGCCTTTGCTTTTCTACGTGACGGATTTAATTATTTTTTCCTGAAATCTGAGCGTAAGTGTGGAGGACTCCATTTTTACATGCATGTGGTGTTTTTTTTTCACTTCCATGGTTGTACGTGGGTGCCGAGGACTTTTGTCTACATGATGTATTTAATTATTATTTTCCTGGAACATGGAGCGCAGGTGTGGGGGACTCCGTTTTTACATATACATGGTGATTTTTCTATATAAATAGACATGAGTGTTGAGGACTTAATTTTTCGTACGTGATAGATTTCTTTTTTTTCTGGAACTTGGGCATGGGTGTTACAGACTCCTATGTGATACGTGTAGGTCTTTTTTTTTGGATACGTGTACGTAGGTCTATTTCCTTTTAATCTATGTACAAATAAAGGAACGGTGCTTCAGTAAATCATAATCATTAAATTTATAATCTAACGGCTAAACTAATCTTGTTGATGTGGATTAACGTGGAAGCTCGTATGGTGCCTCCAATTATTAAATATAAGATATAAGATATGCATCCAAATTCCACCGTTCATCTGCATACATACAGACATACATACATACATTGTATACATCTACATACTAAGCATCTACAACATACATACATACATACATACATACATACATATACATACATTATATACATCTCTACATAGTAAGCATCTAAAACCGAAAAAAAAGATGAACAAAATTAAGGAGGGAGAGGCTAACCGGCCGGAAGGGGGAGACGGAGGAACGGTGCCGGAGACGGAGGAGGACACCGGAGGCATGGGATCAGGCCGCGCGGCGCCTGGAGGAGCTCTCGTCGATCGAGGTGGGCGCGCGCGGAGGAGCGGCGACGGCGGGCAGTGTGGCGGCTCCGGCGCGGGCTCGGGCGGCGCTTGGGAGCATAGCGGCCGGATGACGACGTCAAGGGCGCGCACGGGGCAGCCTGGAGGCGTCATCGAGCGGGCAGGATGGGAAGGATTTGGGGAGGAAGGGGTGGTTTAAATAGGATGACACCTTTAGTCCCGTTTGGTGTCATGCACCAGGACTAAAAATGGCCTGCAAATTTTTGTCGTTCAGGGCTCCCAAACCAATGTCAGTAATGATATCTAATGGTTGCTTCTTAATTCTAGAGTACCTATGTTCTCTGTAAGTAAATAAGAGAGTGGGCAGTAGTCTACTTCCATCTACTATATAGACCAAGCTAGGGGACGCTATAACTAAAGACATCCCCCAATGCACATGTGGTCGCCTCCCCCCAGGCGGCGCCAGGGGCCCCAACCCTAGCGCCGCCAGCCCTCCCTCCCACCTTTCCTGCCGCCGCTATCGCCGGGCGTAGGCATGATGGCGGCGGGCCAGTGACAAAGCTCCTGGGCGGGTGGTTGCGACGGATCGCATCTGAGGCGGCGGGGGCGGCCCTTCTCATGAGATCCAACGGCGGCGGCCTGGACGGAGAATCCGGGCTGAGCGGCGGGGGCCGGAGCACCATCGCCGGGGTCACGGCGGAGCGGCGGCCATGCATGGACGGCGGCGGTGGCAGCGCCCCATCCGGCGAGATGGGCTGTCCTGCTCGTGATGGTGACGACGGCTACTGCGGATCCAACGCCCCGTTTGGATCCGTCGCGGGGAGGCTTTTCGCCGACCGGCGGCGCGTGGAGGGACCGGTGAGGAGATGCCGGATCTCCGCCGGAGTACCGACGGCAACATACGTCTTCGTGGCGAGGTTCCGCTCGGTTCCAGCCAGCCACGAGATCGGGAAGACGTGGCTTCCGGTGAAAATCGCGCCAGACTGCGGTCTTGGCGGACGATGGCGGCGTCTCAGACGTCGTTTCCTTCTGGAGGCATCGTCGTTGCAGGTCTCATCAACCTGATCGGGAAGTTCCGGGGGAAACCCTAGATCTGGGTCTACCGGATCGGACGATGACGGTGCTATCGGTACCGTTCTCCCTCCTGGGGGCATCGTTTTGGAGCGAGTGCTGGTTGGAGGGGACAAGAGGAGGAGCGGTGTTTCATCTGCTCCATTGATGACGGCGGATCTCGGCGGCGTGGCGCAGTGGAGACTCGGCGCCTGATGAGCGGAGATGGACTCGCGCAGGAGGGTGACGCTGCCTGGCGTCATGGTGGCGTCGGCGGCAGTTGGACCGGCCAAGGTTGATGCAGCAGTACAGCTCTGAAGATGGGTTCGTGGCAGGTGGCTGCGGCGGCCTCGTACCCGGCAGGGGTCCTGGTTGAGAAGCACGCCGGACTGGTGGGTGCCCATACCCGGCAGGCGTCCTGGGTGGGACCTCAAGTCTTTAGATGGTTAGGTTTGGCTGCGTGGTCTGTTTGGTATGAGGCCCAGACTTTCAGCGCCCCTACATCAACTGGATAGGGATAGCGACAGTTGTTGCTTAGTTTGGTGGCTTTAGACTTATTGTTGTATGACTCTGTACGGTCTTGTGTCAATAATTAATAAAGTGGCCGTATGCATCGTCCAGATGCAGAGGCCGGGGGTCGTCCTCCTTTTCTAAAAAAAATGCACATGTACTTCCATCTACTTCCATCTACTATATAGACCTAGCTAGGGGACGCTATAACTATAGACCAAGCTAGCAGTAGTACCTATGTTCTCTGTAAGTAAATACATCTCGAACTACCAAGGTATGAATGATATGAACATTTGTCTTTAGTTAAGCTTAATATGAACAACACCATTTTGCAATATATCGGCAGGCCAACGCATTACCAATGCATTTATCCACCACATTGTACAATTTTTTTAACTTTTCACATCATTCTATCAAAGGTTCAAGTAAACGTATATTTATATATTTGTTTTAGGGATTTCACCAATTTCTTGCTCCATAAATCCTCCTCCTAAGCAATGCTACAAATTCCCGCGGCAACGCGCGGGGATATCATCTAGTAGATGTAATTAAAAAGAACTCCCTGAACACACAACACATATTTGTATGATAACCTACATGCCAATGATTTTAGTTCCAGCAGCAACAGTGAAATATGCAGATAGTTAATCACCATGTGGAGTTCTTTTAAACTACTCAAGCAAGTTATTTCATTACCTCTTTTGTTTTGCGTGAGATGGATTCCAATTTGTGTTGTATAACAATTTCTTTCTTAGATGATGAAGTACTTTTGGTAATACCATGGATTGTATTTTTGCATTGTTAGCTAACTTAATTTCTTAGAGTGGTACACAAGCTAACATACGTTAAAACAAAGCTTTCATGCACAATGCCAAATGACTATACGGCGCAGCAAAGCGCGCCTTTCCCTTCTAGTACAACACTATGTGCGAATCTCCAGGCCAACGGGTGATCTAGATATAGGGATCATTTGAGCCCCAAAGTGAAAACGAATATCTGCTCAAATAGAATTTATATATACATTATCCCAGCATACAAGTTAGTTTGGTGGAATGCTGCGTTTCCCACAGAAGTATGAGTTCTTTCTAACTAACGCACCACAAAAATATTGCAGAAGCGAGGTTCAAAGCCGCAGCTACCAGAGAGGTGGATTACTGAGCCGATTCATGGAACCCAAGAGTTGGTTATGTCACTGCCAGGTCAAACATTTTATATATTGACTCAAAATATTCCGAACAAAAACAATCCTAGATTTACCAAAAACCTGTTTTTTCTGCCCATCCCCAAAAAAAAACCGAATCCAGAAAAAAAAGGGGGTGTCATGGTCACCAGGCCTCTGAATTTCTCAAAGCCAGACAAAGGCACAAATGCGAAGAGAGAAAATTGCGACACTATGCTGAAGGGAGGGCTGTTGCATTAACATGGTCATAGATCCAAGGAGCACCGCCGAGAAGCCAAGGCTGGAATCCATTGATGCTCCTACTTCATGAGTTCACTCTACATGAGTCGTCATTTCTTCGGCTGATTGTCTGGTCCTCCTTGTAGAATTTCCCCGATGTCTTCCATTCTCAAAGCTCTTTGTCTTCTCGATCATAAACCAATATTAAGCATTGTATTTATGTAGTATTGGCATGCTCTTGTAACTAGTCATCTAGCTTTTTGTTATGTACTCCCTCCGTCCGGAAATACTTGTCGGAGAAATGGATGAAAATGGATGTATCTACAACTAAATTGCGTTTAGATACATCCATTCCTTTGACAAGTATTTTCGGACGGAGGGAGTATAAGCGAACCTATTATATTGATGCTATGACACAAGTGTGGAGCGTAGACTACAAACTCTACAACTAACAAGGGAAGAGATTATATAGGTCTGTGGATGTTGCTATGGATGGAAAAGTGGGTGAAGAGATTATGTACGCCATGTTTCGTGGGCAGATCCAAGCTGGCAGTTAGTTATTATATATCTAGGTGAATGATATGAACATTTATCTGCCTCATCAATCGATTGTAACATTGACACTTATTATGCTTAGGTAGGGGTAGAGGTACATTTTCATCTAAGACATGAAGATAGTTCATACCAAAACTCTCCTGAGAAGATATGTTTTCTTCATAAAGTGTGTATAAAGTTCTTCCAATTGCAACGGATGAGGAAAAACATATATTGTGCATTTCAATCCAAGATGCAACTATCAAAACTTCAAAATGCATAACAATGTCTGAGTTAAACAATTGACTGGCTGCTAAGAATTTTCAAGAAGATAAGTCATTATCCCATCAAAAAGTGTGATAAACTGCCCTTGGGAAATGGCTTTCCTGAAGAAAATGAACCAGTACGCACAGGGTTGTGAGACGACACATACACAATTGGAATATATTTTTTTTTAAACGAGGCAAAAGACTTGCCATTTTTATTGATTAAGAAGAAGAGAATTGCCCGGTTAATTGACGGAAAACCGGGCTAAAACCGATACATCACAACCCACACGACATGGGCACCACCAGCCAACCTGGCCACCGACATGGAACAAGCCACGACGACACATGCCAACAGATAGCCACACGCGCAAGCAACCGACAGCTCCGACTTTGACGACGAGCAACACAAGGGAAATATGTAGGACTTGCACCGACCATGCCCATCGCAAACAGCCATCGAATGTCTGTCATCGTCACCACTGGACTCGCTCCACGCAGCTCCGACTTCAAAGCAACCCAGCAACCACAGAAGAGCACCTCGGACACGCCGGGAAGAACCGACTACCGATGACCACGCCGCGACCCAAGATCCTCTCAATGCCATCATCGTTGCCAAATAGAAACCAGCGCCCCGCCTCAGCCTCAGCAAACCGCGCGGCAAAGATGCCGCCACCGATGGCGAAGATGCCATCATCCTCCAGACTCTCAGCCGTAGCCGGCTCCGAGACGATGTCCCCAAGGAAGAGAAAGATGCGAAGACGCCTCCATCGCCCGATCCAGCAGATCTGAGGTTTCCCTTTGGAGCCCAAGCCGTGGGGAGAAGGTGGAGCACCTCCATGAAGACGCTTCCAAGAAAGACCGTGGCACCCGCGGGCGCCGCCGTCGCCGGTTCTGGTGAAGACCGGGGAAGGATTTCTCCCGGAGATGTGCCGACCACCTGCCACCACCGACCGCCGCCCACGAACCACCACCCCTGCCGAGGCCGACTCCAATCTAGCCACGGGACCCCTCGATCCGCCGTGTCCAGAAGCACTCCGCCCCTGGCCGAAGCCGCCACCACCGAACCCGGGGCCGCCGCCCCGCAACCATAGCCCACCACCGCCGACGACATCATCACCAAAGGAGCCTGCCAGGCCATCGGTCCGGAGCCCACATCACCAGATCCAGAGGCAAGGGAGGGCCTGACCAGATCGGAGACCTTGCTCCGGGCCTCGCTGCGAGATGGCCGGCAGGCAGAGAAGCCGTCGGGAAGCCGCAGCCTCGCGCGACGCATGGACCTCCGCCGTCAGATGTGGCTGGAGTCACATCGAAGTATGGGAAGGGGGCGCCACGGTCGCTGGGCCCCAACCACACCGCAAGGCACGGCCGCGCCGACGCCGCCACAGAAGCCGCGCGCCGCACCACCCACTCAAGCCACCGCCAGTGGAAGCCAACGTCGCAGGGGCTCCAGATCCGCCATGGCCTCCTACTGCCGACGGACGAGAGGAAGAGGAACGGGAACACCCCGCCGTCGCCGTCCGCTGCTCGGGCTTAGCCCGGCAGCCTCCTCCGGCGACGGCGAGGGAAGGGAGGGGGGCGAGGGGGGCGGCCCGGCGGCGCGGACGAGGGCTCCGCCCGAGTCGCCAGAGGCGACGCAGGGGACGAGATGCGGTTTTTCCTAAATATTTTTCTGGTGAGCTTAAGCTTGCGTCAGCTTGTCGGTACACAATTGGAATTGGGTGTGACTATATCACATCTAGATGTGATATAATATCTCACATCTAGATGTGATATAATATCTCACATCTAAGATGATGTTGCTTGTTGACAAATTCCTCCTACTATTTTTTGTTCTGATTGTTCAGGCCACCGCTGTTTTTTTTTCCTATCTAGGACTCTTTTAAGCTTTGACATCAGCAACGCGTCATATGAAACAAGTCCACCACGTTCTTGTTTGTTTGATTTTTTAAGGCTTATTTGGGAAGCTGCCCTGCATTGCGTCGGTGTTTGATTTTTTCTTTAATATGGGAGCTGCCCCGCATTGCATCAGTCGACAGTGCAACGTCAAAATACCAAAAAAGAAGTATGACAACACAAATTCGAACAAAAAACCTCCGACTGTGAAATGCCTGTAGCTAGCCAACGGACCTGTTGGCCGTTGCTGTCTTCACATCACAGTGAAGCATAAATTCCTAGTTGCGAGTCGATGGTCGGGTTGCAACTAGGGTCCACAAAAAAACACAATTGAGGACCCTTGACAAACACACATCCCTAGTTGCGAGTCATTGGTCGGCATGCAACTGGGGACCCTCGAGAAACACATACATCCGTAATTATGAGCCGATGGTCGGCATGCAACTGGGGATGCTCGACAAACACACGCACACACCCCTAGTTGTGAATCGATCGTCGGCATGCAACAGGGGACCCTCGACAAACACACACACACACGCGTGCACACTCCTAGTTGCAAGTCCATGATTGACATGTAACTGGGGTCCCTCGACGAACACTGACACACCCCTAGTTGCAAGTCGATGGTCGGCATGCAACTGGGACCCTCGACAAACACACACTCCCCTAGTTGCAAGTCAATGGTTGACATGCAACAAGGGAACCTTCACACACACACACACACACACACACACACACACACACACACACACACACACACCTAGTTGCGAGTTGATGGTTGGGATGCAACCGGGGACCCTCGACAAACATGGACATCCCTAGTTGTGAGTCCATGGTCGGCATGTAACTATGGACGCTCGACAAACACACACACACCCTAGTTGCGAGTCGATGGTCGGGTTGCAAATGGGCCACGACGAAACACACACACACACACACACACACACACACACACACACACACACACACACACACACACACACACACACACACACACACACACACACACACACACACACACACACACACACCTCTAGTTGCGAGTCGTTGGTCGGCATTGCGACTGGGGAGCCTCGACAAACACACACTCCCCTAGTTGCATGTCGATGGTTGACATGCAACTGGGGACCCTCGACAAACACACACACATCCCTAGTTGCGAGTCAATGGTCGGCATACAACCGGGGGCCTTGACAAACAAAGACACACCCTAGTTGTGAGTCAATGGTCGACATGGGGACCCTCAACAAACACACACTCCCCCTGGTTGCATGTTGATGGTCGACATGCAACTGGGGTCTACGACAAACACACACGCCCCTAGTTGCGAGCCGATGGTCGGCATGCAACTGGGGGCCTCGACAAACACATACATTCCTAGTTGCGAGTCGATGGTCTGGTTGCAACTGGGGCCACGAGAAAACACAGACACCCTTAGTTGCGAGTCGATGGTCGGCATGCAACTAGAGACCCTCCACACACACACACACACACACACACACACACACACACCTAGTTGCGACTCGATGATTGGCATGCAACTAGGGACCCTCGACAAACACCCCTAGTTGCAAGTCGATGGCTGACATGCAACTGGGGGCCTTCGACAAACACATACACCCTAAGTTGCATGTCGATGTTCGGCATGCAACTGGGGGCCTCGACAAACACACACACACCCTAGTTGCAAGTCGATGGTTGGCATGCAACTTGGGACCCTCGAGAAATACACACTCCCTAGTTTCGAGTCGATAGTTGACATGCAACTGGGGACCCTCGATGAACACACATACACCTCTAGTTGTGAGTCGATGGTCGGCATGCAACTAGGGGCCTCAACACACACACACACACACACACACACACATACACACACACACACACACTAGTTGTGAGTCAATGGTCGGGTTGCAACTGGGGGCCAGGACAAAACACACACACCCCTAGTTGCGAGTTGACGGTCGGGTTGCAACTGGGGGCCCTCGACGATGGTGGACTTGCAATTAATGGAGAAAAGACTCAAAGTCAGTTGCAAGAAAAATAAACATTGAGCCCAGTTGCAAGTCGAGGGTGGACTTGCAACTAATGGAAAAAAGACTCAAACTCAGTTGCAAGACAAAAAAACATTGAACCCAGTTGCAAGTCAAGGGTGGACTTGCAAGTGGAGATAAAAAAGCATTAGCCCCAGCTGGGAGTCAAGGGTGAACTTGGAACTAAATCAAAGAAATATACTCAAAACCCAGTTGCACGATAGAAGAAACATTGAGCAGAGTTGCGAGTCGAAGGTGGACCTGCAACTGAGACAAAAAAGGTCAGGCTCCAGTTGCGAGTTTATGATGGACTTGCAACTTGGACTAAAAAAGTTAGAGCCCCAGTTGCGTGTCGATGGTGGACTTGCAACTCTGACAAAAAAAGGGTTGAGCCCCAGTTGCGAGTTGACGGTGGACTTGCAACTGGGGCAAAAGAAAGGTCGGGCCCTACTTGTGAGTCGAGAGTGGACTTGCAACTGGGACAAACAAAAGGTCGGACCCTAATTGCAAGTCGAGGGTGGACTTGCAACTAGAAAAAAAAATATGGGGCCCAACTGCGAGTCGAGAGTGGGATTGCAACTGGAAAAAAGGTCGTGCCCAAATTGCGAGTTGAGGGTGGACCTGCAATTGGAAAAAAAAGGTCGAATCCCAATTGGGAGTTGATGGTGTACTTGCAATTAGGGCAAAAAAGTCGGATCCTAGTTACAAGTTGAGGGTGGAATTGCAATTGGGACAAAACAAGGTCAGGCCCCACTTGCGAGTCAACCGGTAGACTTGTAACTGGAAGAAAAATTGATCGGGCCCGACTTCAGAGTCGAGGGTGGACTTGCAACTAGGACAAATAAAGGCCATTGCGAGTCGAAGGTGGACTTGCTACTAGGACAAAAAAAAGGTGGCCAAAGTTGTGAGTGAGGGTGGACTTGTATCTGAGAGAGAAAAATGTCGGGTCCAAGTTATGAGTCGAGGATGGACTTGCAACAGGGACAATAAAAAGGTTGAGCCCCAGTTGTGAGTCAAGGGTGAACTTGCAACTGGGATAAAAAAATAGGTACATCCGGTTACATATCGAAGTTGGACTTGTAATTGGGACAAAAGATGGCGATGCGAGTTGTATGTATGTTGGTGTGAGTTATAACTAAGAAAGAAAGAATCTATCCTCTAATTACTTGTTTTTTGTCAACTTGCAACTGAGAAACAAAAATGGGTTGGACCCTACTTGCATGTCGGTGGTTCACATGCAACTCGGACAAGAAAAAAATAAAAGAGGCGGGCCTAGTTGTATGACAAAGATGCACTTGTAACATAATCTAAAAAAGTGTCGGGCCGAGTTGCATGTCGGTGGTTGACTTGCAACCGCGACAATAAAAAAAATGTCATGCTCCAGTTTGCATGTCAATGGTTGACTTGCTACTAGGACAAAATATAAAAGAGGTGAACCCAGTTACATATTAGGAGTACACTTGCAGCGAGTAAATAGCATAAAACTACTACTTTACGGGCTAGGGTTGCAAAAAACTACCGGTTTTTAATTTTTCTCAAAAAACTACCAAACGCGCGGTCGGCTGTTTCAAAAAAACCCAAATGACCGTTGTTTAAGAATTAAACCTATTTATGACAGGTCGGGCCCGCACCCAAACGAACCGTCTGTTTGACCGTTTGTTTGACTGTTAACTGACATGTGGGGCCCACCTGTCAGTGTCTCTCCCCATTTTCTTCTCCTCTCTAGCAATCTTCTTCTCCTCTCTCTCCCCTACGCCGAAGCACACCACAGACCATGGCCGCCGGCCACATGCCGGCCCACGCCGCCGCGCAGAGCCACGTTCGTCGCCTCCTTCCGCACTGAGGCCCGCCACGCCGCCACCACCTCCAATCGGCGCCGCTGGATAGAGCACATCGAGCCCCGCCTCCGCGCTGAGGCCGGCCATGCTGCCACCACCTCCAGCCGGTGCCACCGGACAGAGCTGGTCGAGCTGCTCCACCCACCTCGAGCCAGCGCGAGGAAGAGGGAAGGGAGAGAGGCCGCGTGGCGAGGAGCTCACAGCGGTTACCGGCGCGGCTCGCCGGCTAGAGGAGGCGGTGGCCGGCAAGGAGCTCCGCCTGGAGAAGCCCTGCCTTGCCCTTCCGCCTGGCCCGCGACCTGGCCAGCAACCTCGCCGAACCGTCTCCTTCCCGACCATGACTGGCGCGGCGAGAGCTCCACACGATAGCTGATGGCCGGCGAGCATGGTTGCGGGTGCCCCGCTCGTCTCGATCTGGAGCACAGCCACGGGAAGGACCTGATTGCCTTTTTAATTTTTTTGCAGGGACCTGATTGCTTTTTGAAAATATTTACAAGGGCCTGATTGCTTTTTTAAAATTATTAGATTATGATGAAGAAACACAGACATGTGTGACCCATGTGTCAGTTAACGGTCAAACAAACGGTCAAACAGATGGTTTGTTTAGGTGCGGGCCCGACCTGTCATAAATATGTTTAATTGTTAAACAATGGTCATTTGGGGTTTTTTGAAACAGTCGACCGCGTGTTTGGTAGTTTTTTGAGAAAAATTAAAAACCAGTAGCTTTTTGCAACCCTATCCTGTAAAGTAGTAGTTTTATGCTATTTACTCACTTGCAGCAGAGACTAAAATGGTTTGGACCCACATGCATGTCGATGATCGATTGCAACTGGAACAAGAAAAATGAAAAGAGACAACTTCTTACATATTAGGGTTAGACTTGCAGGCAAAAACAAAAACAAGACATGGGTGGTTGCCCGTCATTGTATTGTTTAGAAACTTTGTTGGGTCGCCTCTACTGCAAAGACAAAGATGAAGGAGATAACGAGTTAGAACAAAGACTAGAACTGTTGAGCTAGCGGTCAGCTCGTCTCTTACAAACTACTCTTCTCTTCCAACTACAACACACAAGAAACAATCCACAAAAAATGTCCCCAAAAAGAAAGACGCGCGGTGCCATGGGCCGCAAAATGGACAACGGATGCACGCGACAAAACAACCACGATCAAAGAATTGCACGAAATTTATAGCGACTGATCAAATGGACCGAAACTTAGATGGGAAATCACACTTATATATGAACACAAATCAAAACATCGACAAACAAAAACATGCAAGAACGATCATATGATATATACACGCGAAAGGAGATGCATGCAAACTAATGGCGCACCTCGGGCTGGTGCGCCATTAGTAACTTTTTTCTTTTGATTTTTTTTGAATTTTGAAGGCGGGAAGATACTAATGGCGCACCATGGGCAGGTGCGCCATTAGTATTTTTTTTATTTTTTTGACTTATTTTGAATTTTGAAGGAGGGAAGATACTAATGGTGCACCATGTGCAGGTGCGCCATTAGTAATTTATTTTTTTTGACTTATTTTGAATTTTGAAGGAGGGAAGATAGTAATGGCGCACCATGGGTAGGTGCGCCATTAGTAAGTTTGAATTTTTTTTGAATTTTTTTGCCTCTCCAGATCTTAAAAGCCCCGTATCTTTTTTTCTGTTAGGTTTTTTTAGGATTTTGAAAATGTTTAACGGGGTTCCGTCTGTTAAATTTGGATGTAACTTTTCGAGTAGATGATTTTTCATATAAAAAACTTTTTCATCCGAGTTAGTTTGCAAAAGTTATGCCCATTTTTACAAATTCTCGCGAGATTTTGCAAATGAAGTCGAAATTCATATTTGCAAATTTTCCCAACAACTAGACCACATATCACATGGGAAACTTATTTTCTTTTATTTTTTGACATTTTCATCATTTTCTTTTATCCTTTTTAAGCGGGGTGCTTTCGGTGGTGGCCAAGTTACTAATGGCGCACCGTGGCATGGTGCGCCATTACTAGTTCAACTAGTAATGGCGCACCACTCCCACCATGGATGTGGTGCGCCATTAGTATTTGGACACTAATGGCGTACCAACACATGGTGCACCATTAGTATATAGTAATGGCGCACCACATGTCTGGTGCGCCATTAGTGTCAATTCCATCTATAGCCCTTTTCCTAGTAGTGAGAATTGTGTGCCCATCTTCCTAAGAGCACTCCTCTTGACTTTCTCCCATTCCACAACTGTGAAATGCTCTGTTAGGGTGAAATGTGACATGAGCGTTTCCGAAAGCAGATCTTTTGCTCTTCCATCAACAAAACTAACTCCTCGATGTCCCTTTGGCTTATTCCATTCTTGAACGGAGATTGGGATTTGGTCCCTGACAATAACTCTGCACTGAGGAGTAAATTTGTCCGCATTCTTTTTAGGAGCAAACAGTTCGCCATTCGGTTTGATCTCATCGATGGTGTACTTTATGCCAGCCTGCAACTTTTTGGCCGGGCCTCGTACTGCCCTGCTTGTAGAAGATTTGCTCGATCCGGAGGGCTAATAGAAGAAAGATTCGTTCGTATATATATAAATCAATTAATACATGTAATGATCACCAGAGGCCTTATATATACCTCGCCGGTCTTTGTTAATTGAAGAACACTTCCTTCGCCATCATTGTTTGTGTGGCCTTCGTCCCTTGGTTCTTCCTCAAATATTCCCTCACACGGAATTGTTCATATATTTGGGCCGTCATCTTCGGTTCATTCTCTGGGCTAGGGGAGCGTATGATGTCGAACATGATGTCATCTCCGTCTCTGCTGCTATCATGCATAGCTTAACTAATTAATCCAGAAGAAAGAAAAAACAATTTAGTATTCAAATTAGAATGCATTCAATAAGCAAAAACTAAATCATAGTAGATAATATGCATCTCGAATAATATCACAAATACATCTCGAATAATCCAGATAATATGCATCATCGAATATTATCGAATATAATCTCGAATACATCTCGAATATTATCAAATATAATCTTGAATACTTCTCGAATATTATCGAGTATAATCTTGAATACATCTTGAATATTATCACTAATACATCTCGAATATTATCATAAAACATCACTAATACAACTCGAATATTATCGAATAATCTAGTTGACTCGCGGTTCCTGAGGCGCGGGTGGTGGACACCCAAAGAGAAGGAACCATCACAGGATCATAGCTCAGGTGAGATCCCTGAAGAACCTGACAAGTATTGGAGAACATGACATCCAACGCAACCATGTAGCGACGGGCGTGCTTGTCCTCCTCCCTGACGCGGCGACGTGCCACCTCCTCGGGGGCCGGCTTCCTCCGCACTGATAGTGGCCCATGCGACCACCACCAAAGAAGCTCGGAGTCGACGATGGGAGCCCGATTCTTCATCAAGCTGCGCGCCCCGAAAGATAGCACCTCCTTGTGTCAGCCCGGCGGAGCCCTGTCCTGGACATGGTGCCTCTCAAGCAGGTTTTAGACGCCGAGTCAACGACGAGGATGCGGGCAGGGCATCGTCGACGTCGGAAACAAATTCTATGCTGAATTAACATTTTTTAAACGCTTGATTATGATTTTTTTTAATTCTTGTTCACTTGATTTTGCAAATACATGAAAAACTTTTGCGAATACAGCACTAAACTATTTTGCAAATATAATATTAATTAATATATAGCATTAAAATACATGACAAACTTTTGGAAATACAACATTAAGATATTAACATTTTCCAAACAAGATATTAACATGTTTTGGATCTACACACAAAAATTACACAACGAATTTTATACATCCAAAAATTCATACACACTAGTCATCAACCCGTGCGACTGCACGGGCTAGATATATAGAAACCATATTTTTACTCAATAAATGTTTCTGAAAAATAGTTTTGCTGGTTTATTTTCACAATTGGAAATATGGTGAATGCGACAGAGTATTGAAAATATTTTGTAACATGTAGTATTTTTCTCAGGTATAGCAACTATCAGTATTGTTCATTGAGTATAAGTTCCTAATTATGCCACTATATGTATCATGTGGAAGTCAAGCTCTTTTGCCCATGTTTATAATTGTGATGTGCCTGTTGATAGCTCTAACTATATGAACAGGCAAAGCAAGTGAAAATTCTAGAAAGTGCAACTTAAATTACATGTTTCTTTGACTACGAACTCTAAATTACCTCATTAACTTTGAAGCCGGTAAACTATGTATGTGAAAAATTGTAGTCGATTTGAACACCGATATAATTGAATTTCCAAGTCAACAGTAACCATAAGATTTATATAGACCTTTTAACAAAGTTGACACGCAAAAATGTCTACCTGGAAAGTATAGAAAACAAAGTGTGGTGAATTAGACACATGACATACTTACGATACACTTGGAAATATTGCATTTCGGTATCCTATTTAATATATAGCTAGAAAACGTCCCACATTGAAATTATACCAAGAAGAAAATCCTGACCAGACAAATGATTATGAAAAAATTATACAGATTAATTCCCTATATGTTCTGTGAGACTACTCTCACACTCCCAATGAAAAGGACATCATGAATCTCCTTGCATTATTCCTTCTTCCTTTACACTGCTATAAACGTCTAAATCATGATAATGTGATATTCAATTATTCACTTACTCTTCTTTAAGCATGTACTCAAGCAGCCCCAAGCTAGGTAAAAGCAACGAATTTTAATCATAATGTATCAGAACAATAGTGCTTAGCAACAGCAAGCAAGAGGGTGATTAGGTTGCACTGCGGCTTAATTAAAAGCATCCAAACAAATCTTAGTATATAACAAAATAGATATCTGCTAGATTTCTGTCACGTCTGAACATGTAGACTGAAATTCAAAGGCTAGAGAGAACACAATCAGGAGAGTTGGACCTGACTTATTGCATTGTACCTTAAACTGTGATTCAAGGCTAGATAGGAATACGATCAGGAGAGCCGCAGCTGGATTGTCATACATGATTTATTGAATGGTATCTGCTAAGTCAACAATTATGGTTAATAAATCACGCACGTTTTTGTGAAAAATAAATCACGTACTTAAATATATGTACGTGTAATTTATAGGGAGTAGAGAAATTTAAGAATGTAAAACTACTACCCTGGTGACTGGGCGTAGCAGTGACCAGTGTCAAAGTTGAATGGCATTGAGAAAGTCGGAACTTCCATGCGGATGTGTTTTTTTATTTAATGGTTGGACGTGGGGTTGGGAATTTTCCTTTTGTATATGATGGATTTCATTTTTCTTGCAAGAACATGGACGTGGGTGTGAGGTACTCTATTTTTTGTACATGTACGTGGTGTATTTTTTCCTTCAATGGTTGGACGTGGGTTCTGGGGCCTTTGCTTTTCTACGTGACGGATTTAATTATTTTTTCCTGAAATCTGAGCGTAAGTGTGGAGGACTCCATTTTTACATGCATGTGGTGTTTTTTTTTCACTTCCATGGTTGTACGTGGGTGCCGAGGACTTTTGTCTACATGATGTATTTAATTATTATTTTCCTGGAACATGGAGCGCAGGTGTGGGGACTCCGTTTTACATATACATGGTGATTTTTCTATATAAATAGACATGAGTGTTGAGGACTTAATTTTTCGTACGTGATAGATTTCTTTTTTTTCTGGAACTTGGGCATGGGTGTTACAGACTCCTATGTGATACGTGTAGGTCTTTTTTTTTGGATACGTGTACGTAGGTCTATTTCCTTTTAATCTATGTACAAATAAAGGAACGGTGCTTCAGTAAATCATAATCATTAAATTTATAATCTAACGGCTAAACTAATCTTGTTGATGTGGATTAACGTGGAAGCTCGTATGGTGCCTCCAATTATTAAATATAAGATATAAGATATGCATCCAAATTCCACCGTTCATCTGCATACATACAGACATACATACATACATTGTATACATCTACATACTAAGCATCTACAACATACATACATACATACATACATACATACATATACATACATTATATACATCTCTACATAGTAAGCATCTAAAACCGAAAAAAAAGATGAACAAAATTAAGGAGGGAGAGGCTAACCGGCCGGAAGGGGGAGACGGAGGAACGGTGCCGGAGACGGAGGAGGACACCGGAGGCATGGGATCAGGCCGCGCGGCGCCTGGAGGAGCTCTCGTCGATCGAGGTGGGCGCGCGCGGAGGAGCGGCGACGGCGGGCAGTGTGGCGGCTCCGGCGCGGGCTCGGGCGGCGCTTGGGAGCATAGCGGCCGGATGACGACGTCAAGGGCGCGCACGGGGCAGCCTGGAGGCGTCATCGAGCGGGCAGGATGGGAAGGATTTGGGGAGGAAGGGGTGGTTTAAATAGGATGACACCTTTAGTCCCGTTTGGTGTCATGCACCAGGACTAAAAATGGCCTGCAAATTTTTGTCGTTCAGGGCTCCCAAACCAATGTCAGTAATGATATCTAATGGTTGCTTCTTAATTCTAGAGTACCTATGTTCTCTGTAAGTAAATAAGAGAGTGGGCAGTAGTCTACTTCCATCTACTATATAGACCAAGCTAGGGGACGCTATAACTAAAGACATCCCCCAATGCACATGTGGTCGCCTCCCCCCAGGCGGCGCCAGGGGCCCCAACCCTAGCGCCGCCAGCCCCTCCCTCCCACCCCCTCCTGCCGCCGCTACCGCCGGCGTAGGCCGCGGTGGCGGCGGGCCCGGTGACAAAGCTCCTGGGCGGGTGGTTGCGGCAGATCGCATCTGAGGCGGCGGGGGCGGCCCTTCTCATGAGATCTAACGGCGGCGGCCTCGACGGAGAATCCGGGCTAAGCGGCGGGGGCCGGAGCACCATCGCCGGGGTCACGGCGGAGCGGCGGCCATGCATGGACGGCGGCGGTGGCAGCGCCTCATCCGGCGACATGGGCTGTCCTCCTCGTGATGGTGACGACGGCTACTGCGGATCCAACTCCCCGTTTGGATCCGTCGCGGGGAGGCCTTTCGCCAACCGGCGGCGCGTGGAGGGACCGGTGAGGAGATGCCGGATCTCCGCCGGAGTACCGACGGCAACATACGTCTTCGTGGCGAGGTTCCGCTCGGTTCCAGCCAGCCACGAGATCGGGAGGACGTGGCTTCCGGTGCAAATCGTGCCAGACTGCGGTCTTGGCGGACGATGGCGGCGTCTCAGACGTTGTTTCCTTCTGGAGGCATCGTCGTTGCAGGTCTCATCAACCTGATCGGGAAGTTCCGGGGGAAACCCTAGTTCTGGGTCTACCAGATCGGACGATGACGGTGCTATCGGTACCGTTCTCCCTCCTGGGGGCATCGTTTTGGACGAGTGCTGGTTGGAGGGGACAAGAGGAGGAGCGGTGTTTCATCTGCTCCATTGATGACGGCGGATCTCGGCGGCGTGGCGCAGTGGAGACTCGGCGCCTGATGAGCGGAGATGGACTCGCGCAGGAGGGTGATGCTGCCTGGCGTCATGGTGGCGTCGGCGGCAGTTGGACCGGCCAAGGTTGATGCAACAGTACAGCTCTGAAGATGGGTTCATGGCAGGTGGCTGCGGCGGCCTCGTACCCGGCAGGGGTCCTGGTTGAGAAGCACGCCGGACTGGTGGGTGCCCATACCCGGCAGGCGTCCTGGGTGGGACCTCAAGTCTTTAGATGGTTAGGTTTGGCTGCGTGGTCTGTTTGGTATGAGGCCCAGACTTTCAGCGCCCCTACAACAACTGGATAGGGATAGCGACAGTTGTTGCTTAGTTTGATGGCTTTAGACTTATTGTTGTATGACTCTGTACGGTCTTGTGTCAATAATTAATAAAGTGGCCGTATGCATCGTCCAGATGCAGAGGCCGGGGGTCGTCCTCCTTTTCTAAAAAAAATGCACATGTACTTCCATCTACTTCCATCTACTATATAGACCTAGCTAGGGGACGCTATAACTATAGACCAAGCTAGCAGTAGTACCTATGTTCTCTGTAAGTAAATACATCTCGAACTACCAAGGTATGAATGATATGAACATTTGTCTTTAGTTAAGCTTAATATGAACAACACCATTTTGCAATATATCGGCAGGCCAACGCATTACCAATGCATTTATCCACCACATTGTACAATTTTTTTAACTTTTCACATCATTCTATCAAAGGTTCAAGTAAACGTATATTTATATATTTGTTTTAGGGATTTCACCAATTTCTTGCTCCATAAATCCTCCTCCTAAGCAATGCTACAAATTCCCGCGGCAACGCGCGGGGATATCATCTAGTAGATGTAATTAAAAGAACTCCCTGAACACACAACACATATTTGTATGATAACCTACATGCCAATGATTTTAGTTCCAGCAGCAACAGTGAAATATGCAGATAGTTAATCACCATGTGGAGTTCTTTTAAACTACTCAAGCAAGTTATTTCATTACCTCTTTTGTTTTGCGTGAGATGGATTCCAATTTGTGTTGTATAACAATTTCTTTCTTAGATGATGAAGTACTTTTGGTAATACCATGGATTGTATTTTTGCATTGTTAGCTAACTTAATTTCTTAGAGTGGTACACAAGCTAACATACGTTAAAACAAAGCTTTCATGCACAATGCCAAATGACTATACGGCGCAGCAAAGCGCGCCTTTCCCTTCTAGTACAACACTATGTGCGAATCTCCAGGCCAACGGGTGATCTAGATATAGGGATCATTTGAGCCCCAAAGTGAAAACGAATATCTGCTCAAATAGAATTTATATATACATTATCCCAGCATACAAGTTAGTTTGGTGGAATGCTGCGTTTCCCACAGAAGTATGAGTTCTTTCTTAACTAACGCACCACAAAAATATTGCAGAAGCGAGGTTCAAAGCCGCAGCTACCAGAGAGGTGGATTACTGAGCCGATTCATGGAACCCAAGAGTTGGTTATGTCACTGCCAGGTCAAACATTTTATATATTGACTCAAAATATTCCGAACAAAAACAATCCTAGATTTACCAAAAACCTGTTTTTTCTGCCCATCCCCAAAAAAAAACCGAATCCAGAAAAAAAAGGGGGTGTCATGGTCACCAGGCCTCTGAATTTCTCAAAGCCAGACAAAGGCACAAATGCGAAGAGAGAAAATTGCGACACTATGCTGAAGGGAGGGCTGTTGCATTAACATGGTCATAGATCCAAGGAGCACCGCCGAGAAGCCAAGGCTGGAATCCATTGATGCTCCTACTTCATGAGTTCACTCTACATGAGTCGTCATTTCTTCGGCTGATTGTCTGGTCCTCCCTTGTAGAATTTCCCCCGATGTCTTCCATTCTCAAAGCTCTTTGTCTTCTCGATCATAAACCAATATTAAGCATTGTATTTATGTAGTATTGGCATGCTCTTGTAACTAGTCATCTAGCTTTTTGTTATGTACTCCCTCCGTCCGGAAATACTTGTCGGAGAAATGGATGAAAATGGATGTATCTACAACTAAATTGCGTTTAGATACATCCATTCCTTTGACAAGTATTTTCGGACGGAGGGAGTATAAGCGAACCTATTATATTGATGCTATGACACAAGTGTGGAGCGTAGACTACAAACTCTACAACTAACAAGGGAAGAGATTATATAGGTCTGTGGATGTTGCTATGGATGGAAAAGTGGGTGAAGAGATTATGTACGCCATGTTTCGTGGGCAGATCCAAGCTGGCAGTTAGTTATTATATATCTAGGTGAATGATATGAACATTTATCTGCCTCATCAATCGATTGTAACATTGACACTTATTATGCTTAGGTAGGGGTAGAGGGTACATTTTCATCTAAGACATGAAGATAGTTCATACCAAAACTCTCCTGAGAAGATATGTTTTCTTCATAAAGTGTGTATAAAGTTCTTCCAATTGCAACGGATGAGGAAAAACATATATTGTGCATTTCAATCCAAGATGCAACTATCAAAACTTCAAAATGCATAACAATGTCTGAGTTAAACAATTGACTGGCTGCTAAGAATTTTCAAGAAGATAAGTCATTATCCCATCAAAAAGTGTGATAAACTGCCCTTGGGAAATGGCTTTCCTGAAGAAAATGAACCAGTACGCACAGGGTTGTGAGACGACACATACACAATTGGAATATATTTTTTTTAAACGAGGCAAAAGACTTGCCATTTTATTGATTAAGAAGAAGAGAATTGCCCGGTTAATTGACGGAAAACCGGCTAAAACCGATACATCACAACCCACACGACATGGGCACCACCAGCCAACCTGGCCACCGACATGGAACAAGCCACGGCGACACATGCCAACAGATAGCCACACGCGCAAAGCAACCGACAGCTCCGACTTTGACGACGAGCAACACAAGGGAAATATGTAGGACTTGCACCGACCATGCCCATCGCAAACAGCCATCGAATGTCTCGCATCGTCACCACTGGACTCGCTCCACGCAGCTCCGACTTCAAAGCAACCCAGCAACCACAGAAGAGCACCTCGGACACGCCGGGAAGAACCGACTACCGATGACCACGCCGCGACCCAAGATCCTCTCAATGCCATCATCGTTGCCAAATAGAAACCAGCGCCCCGCCTCAGCCTCAGCAAACCGCGCGGCAAAGATGCCGCCACCGATGGCGAAGATGCCATCATCCTCCAGACTCTCAGCCGTAGCCGGCTCCGAGACGATGTCCCCAAGGAAGAGAAAGATGCGAAGACGCCTCCATCGCCCGATCCAGCAGATCTGAGGTTTCCCTTTGGAGCCCAAGCCGTGGGGAGAAGGTGGAGCACCTCCATGAAGACGCTTCCAAGAAAGACCGTGGCACCCGCGGGCGCCGCCGTCGCCGGTTCTGGTGAAGACCGGGGAAGGATTTCTCCCGGAGATGTGCCGACCACCTGTCACCACCGACCGCCGCCCACGAACCACCACCCCTGCCGAGGCCGACTCCAATCTAGCCACGGGACCCCTCGATCCGCCATGTCCAGAAGCACTCCGCCCCTGGCCGAAGCCGCCACCACCGAACCCGGGGCCGCCGCCCCGCAACCATAGCCCACCACCGCCGACGACATCATCACCAAAGGAGCCTGCCAGGCCATCGGTCCGGAGCCCACATCACCAGATCCAGAGGCAAGGAGGGCTGACCAGATCGGAGACCTTGCTCCGGGCCTCGCTGCGAGATGGCGGCAGCAGAGAAGCCGTCGGAAGCCGCAGCCTCGCGTGGCGCATGGACCTCCGCCGTCGATGTGGCTGGAGTCACATCGAAGTATGGGAAGGGGCGCCACGGTCGCTGGGCCCCAACCACACCGCAAAACGCACGCCGCGCCGCCGCCGCCCACGAAGCCGCCAGCCCGCACCACCCACTCAAGCCACCGCCAGTGGAAGCCAACGTCGCAGGGTCTCTCCCCATTTTCTTCTCCTCTCTAGCAATCTTCTTCTCCTCTCTCTCCCCTACGCCGAAGCACACCAGAGACCATGGCCGCCGGCCACATGCCGGCCCACGCCGCCGCGCAGAGCCACGTTCGTCGCCTCCTTCCGCACTGAGGCCCGCCACGCCGCCACCACCTCCAATCGGCGCCGCTGGATAGAGCACATCGAGCCCCGCCTCCGCGCTGAGGCCGGCCATGCTGCCACCACCTCCAGCCGGTGCCACCGGACGGAGCTGGTCGAGCTGCTCCACCCACCTCGAGCCAGCGCGAGGAAGAGGGAAGGGAGAGAGGCCGCGTGGCGAGGAGCTCACAGCGGTTACCGGCGCGGCTCGCCGGCTAGAGGAGGCGGTGGCCGGCAAGGAGCTCCGCCTGGAGAAGCCCTGCCTTCGCGCCCTTCCGCCTGGCCCGCGACCTGGCCAGCAACCTCGCCGAACCGTCTCCTTCCCTGACCCGCGACCTGGCCGCCGGCGAGAGCTCCACACGATAGCTGATGGCCGGCGAGCATGGTTGCGGGCGCCCCGCTCATCTCGATCTGGAGCACAGCCACGGGAAGGACCTGATTGCCTTTTTAATTTTTTTGCAGGGACTTGATTGCTTTTTGAAAATATTTACAAGGGCCTGATTGCTTTTTTAAAATTATTAGATTATGATGAAGAAACACAGACATGTGTGACCCATGTGTCAGTTAACGGTCAAACAAACGGTCAAACAGATGGTTTGTTTAGGTGCGGGCCCGACCTGTCATAAATATGTTTAATTGTTAAACAATGGTCATTTGGGGTTTTTTGAAACAGTCGACCGCGTGTTTGGTAGTTTTTTGAGAAAAATTAAAAACCAGTAGCTTTTTGCAACCCTATCCTGTAAAGTAGTAGTTTTATGCTATTTACTCACTTGCAGCAGAGACTAAAATGGTTTGGACCCACATGCATGTTGATGATCGATTGCAACTGGAACAAGAAAAATGAAAAGAGGCAACTTCTTACATATTAGGGTTAGACTTGCAGGCAAAAACAAAAACAAGACATGGGTGGTTGCCCGTCATTGTATTGTTTAGAAACTTTGTTGGGTCGCCTCTACTGCAAAGACAAAGATGAAGGAGATAACGAGTTAGAACAAAGACTAGAACTGTTGAGCTAGCGGTCAGCTCGTCTCTTACAAACTACTCTTCTCTTCCAACTACAACACACAAGAAACAATCCACAAAAAATGTCCCCAAAAAGAAAGACGCGCGGTGCCATGGGCCGCAAAATGGACAACGGATGCACGCGACAAAACAACCACGATCAAAGAATTGCACGAAATTTATAGCGACTGATCAAATGGACCGAAACTTAGATGAGAAATCACACTTATATATGAACACAAATCAAAACATCGACAAACAAAAACATGCAAGAACGATCATATGGTATATACACGCGAAAGGAGATGCATGCAAACAGCATATAATATATACACATATTATAGCATTGAGACAGTTTAACAATAAATAAAAAACAAAAAAAGAACGGCAAAACCAGTCCACGCTGGCACACACATGCGCCAGCCCACGCTGGCAGGCTGCATGCAAGTCCCGTGCTGGGGCTGCACGAGCGCACGCTCGCTGGAATGCGAACACTGGTGGAAAAACAGGCTTTCCGTCCAGCCCCATAAGTCGCGAAGCTGTAGGAACCGCGACCAATGGACCTTTAGTCGCGGTTCTGGAGGTGAACCGCGACCAAAGGCCTGGGCCCAGGGCGCTCGGTTGACAGTGGCGGACGGGAGGGCTTTAGTCCGGTTGGCACAGCCAACCGGGACTAAAGGTCTCGAGCTGGCCCGAAGGCCTTTAGATCGCGGTTGGCCAGGCCAACCGGGATTAAAGGTTAGACCTTTAGTCCCGGTTGGTCTGGCCAACCGCGACTAATGGCCCGAACCTTTAGTCGCGGTTGGCGAGACCAATAGTCCCGGTTGGTCTGGCCAACCGCGACTAAAGGGATTTGAGGCCTCATTTTCAAACTCTACCCCGGGATCGCCTTTTCAGTTTTAGAAAAAACAAAAGAAAATTATGGAAATGTCAAAAAAATAAAATAAAATAAGTTTTCCATGTGATATGTGGTCTAGTTGTTGGGAAAATTAACAAATATGAATTTCGACTTTATTTGCAAAATCTCTCGAAATTCTTAAAATTGGCATAACTTTTGCATACGAACTCGGATGAAAAAGTTTTTATATGAAAAATCATCTACTCGAAAAGTTACATCCGAATTTAACCGGGAACCCGTTAAACATTTTAGAATCCCCAAAACCTAACAGAAAAAAAAGATATGGGGCTTTTAAGTTCGGAGAGGCAAAAAATTCAAAAATTTCAAATTATGGTCAAACTGTGGTCAAACAATGGTCAAACTAATTATTCTAGAATATTAGTGTTACTAAATAATTATTTCAGTTTTTTTAAATTTTGGTCAAATCTGGTCAAACTGTGGTAAAAAAATGGTCAAACTAATTATTCCGAAATATTAGTGTTACTAAATAATTATTGTTTTTTAAAACAATAGTTTCAAACTCAAACAGTGAAATGTGTCACTTCATGCTCAAGCTAAATACCTGAGGGTTAATAGAATTGACATCCTACTATTGTCAGGAAAACAACAAGTGCAGACTTGGAAACGAGGGAGAATAGAACCCGGAAGTTAAGCGTGCTCAGGCTGGGGGAGTGGGAGGATGGGTGACCGTTCGGAATGTTAGATGATTTGGAATTATGAGGGGTGATTAGAGATTAGAGGATAAATTGAGCAGTGATGAGGGGTGGTGATTAGAGATTAGAGGTTAAAATAATTCAGAAATTTGAAAATAAAAAAAAATGAAAAAATTCGCAAAAAAAATTCGTAAAAAAATTTAAACCTGCGGAGGAGGCCTTTAGTCCCGGTTAGCCACGAGAACCGGGACTAAAGCCTTTAGTCGCGGTTCGTAAGAGGCGCGACTAAAGGGGGGGGTCTTTAGTCGCGCATAGTTAGTCGCGGTTGCACAGCCGCGACTAAAGGCCTTTGCGAACCGCGACTAAAGGCCTTTTTTCTACCAGTGGAATGCGTACAAATTGCGAGATCACAAGCTCAAACGAGGACAAAACAAAAAGAAATCAAACAAATCTAACGGTGAAGGACTTAGATGTGAGATAGCTATTTCACATCTAGATGTGAAATAGCAAATCTGATTGGAATTTGCTTGTATGCCGAGTCCATGACGGGTTCTGAGTATATAATTCAATGTATTTAATTCTTTGAAATAGATTACAACAGATATATCGGAAGAAAATTATGTAGAGTGCAGTTATACAATCCAAACAATTGACATGTAATATTTTCTAAGAATTCTAATCCCCCAGATTATCATGAAAATCGTATAATAAAAAATGCCGTGGAATGTAATACTGGCCTAGGAACGTGTTACATGCATGTCAAAGTAGGGACCAGTTACCAGTTGGTTTACTGATGTTTTTTCTAAGAGTTGGTAAGGAAAAAAAATATGTAGTGCAAAGTGGTTTCAAAATTTCATGCTAAGAATTTCTGAAATTATCTGCAGAAAATGTGAATGTTCCTTTTTGGATGAAGCAACAAAATGAAAACAAAAATGCTACTCCCTCCGTTCGGAATTACTTGTCTCGAAATTGGATGTATCTAGAACTAAAATACCTCTAGATACATCCATTTCTACGACAAGTAATTCCGAACGGAGGGAGTACATCCAAGGACATTTACAAAGATTTTAAGGAACCTTTCGAAACATAATAAATCTTTCCCACCCCACCCTCACCCTTGAATTTCATTGGGTGGGGCCCCCAACCATTTCTTTCTGCATCCAAGTCCCTCCATATCACCCCACCCATACAATTCAATTTAAGTCAGCCCGTGGATGTAGATTTAGTCACATGAATAAAATTAATTGCGCAGGATGAATAGGCTAGGTTCAATAAAGCGGCAACTTCTATGTACTCAATTTCTCCAATTTTACACAACGAAAATATATTAATATTTGGCTGCTCAAAATTTAAAGTTCCACTAAATATATTCGCATTTGAGTACTCTTCGGAACAGTAAATTGGAGTAAATACCGGTAGATGTTAGAGCAAGCACATTAGGTTCTACTCCCTCCGTTCCCAAATAATTGTCTTTCTAGCCATCTCAAATGGACTACAACATACGGATGTATGTAGACATGTTTTAGAGTGTAGATTCACTCACTTTGCTCCGTATGTTCACTTTTTGAAATCTCTAGAAAGACAATTATTTAGGAACGGAGGGAGTATTCAGCAGGCTATAAGTCAATCCACATCACCAAAATCCCATCCAGAAAAGAGAGAAGGGGAGAAAGAGAAGGAGGATGGGAGAGAGCGAAGGGAGACCGCGCTTCACTTATCTCCCGGCTGTAGAGCACTATAAAAGAGAAAAGAACGGCATGCAGCCCTTATCTCCCGGCTGGCGCTGCTTTCTCCCTTTGTACAAGTAGAATGCCCTTGCGTTGTTACGTGCTATAATACATATAAATTGATCAAACAAATAATTAAGATCGTCTTCAAGGTAGAAGCTTGTTTCTTCCCCATACGTCCAATCCTATTTTGGACATCAAACAAGATCAAACAAATAATTAAGGTCACCTACAATGTAGAAGCTCACTTCTCCCTCACACATCCAAGCATGTTTGGACGAGCGCCCAACAGGCTCCACAAAACTTAACCGTCTAGACAGTTAGGACACCCCCGAATTAGACCAAATCGGGGATGGGAATGTGGTTGTCCGGACTATCTATCAAGTTATCTCCAACACGCGGGCCCAACGCAAAATAAACCTTCCCTTTTACTTAGGGGCCATCCCCTACTCGCTTGGTTTTCCGCCGTAGCAGGACAATTCTTGCTTGAAAGTCGGATGACGCCGACCTCACCTTTCCCATGGCACCCTCTCTCCTTCACACCATTCTTACGCACAAACCGTCAAGGAGGACACCCCCGACAACTGTCCCGCTCTCCAGCATGATCCCCTCCCCACGTGTTTGTGCCGATCAGCTACCTCCATCAAGGAGGAGGAGGAGACATGTCTCCTAAATCATTGCCTTGCTGTTAACTTATAGTTGTATGTTGTGCATTACCAGAAACAAAAAATGATGTCCATTGTTGGACATGCAACTGGTAGGCACCGTGTTCGTTATTACCTCTTGAAGCAACCAACCAATGTATTTACCCTTCTATACTAATCAAAAAATTTTCTGAGTTGATTTTAAAAATATATGAACCGCTCGCTCGTACAATTTGTTGCAAAACCATCTTTAATGAAGAGTAATTTGCCATATTTTCTAATGTACGAAAATTATTCTGCTCAGACAGTCATAACTGAATTGCCGTATTTTTTAAGATAGGAATATTATTCTACTCAGAAGAGAGCAGACCCTACCCTAGATGACAGGGGCTCTCTTATCAGCAAAATAGCTACTCTTGATGCACAGATGACGATCGCAAGAGACCGTATCTTGAGGATAAGTGAATGACTCTTTTGAGGTCTACATGCCAAGTATAGAAAGAGAAACCTGACGATGATAAGTGTGCTGTCAGAAGCTTGCTGCCACTTCTTTGCTGGCCGGAGTAGCCTGTTTGAAGTGACGATCATGGTGTACATGCGTGTATATGTTTGTTCTGAGATTACAAGCTTTGTTGGAATGGTTTGGTACTTCAGTTATTTTATTTACGTTGTGAAGAGCGCATTTACTCTGTCGGTATGACTGGTTGGCAGGAGATTAAGCAACGGGTGAGGTTTCTTATCTTCTCAGCCTCTCAGGGATTGCAATGGCCATGCATACTCAGTTTGAGCTCATCGCCTGCTTCTTTTGGTCAAGGCAATATCTCTCTTTCATGAAAAGAGGATAAGTGTATGCTAGTCTTTCATATAGTAGGCCTGGTGATGAATGTTGTCATTAGTCCACCAACATGACTAGTAGTTGGCCACAGAGGCGGCGCTATGTTCAACCCCCCAGCTTTGGCAAAAACCATGTAGAATTTGCACAATTGTCGAGTGCGAGGATGGAGAAACCTGCTGATGGCAAGTGCGCAAGGGGAAGCTGTCAAGAGCTTGTTGACACTTCTGTGCCTGTTTCCTGTTGGAGTAGCCTACTGTAAGTGACCATGTTGTTCATGTGTGGTTCGTGTGTGTATGTATTGCCTGTTTTGTGACGAAGCAAGTTTTTATTGAAATGCCATGATAAAGAACAAAGCGTATGCTAACACTAGTTTCTCATACTGGGTCTGACGATGAATGTCCGCCAGTATGACTAGTTGCAAGAGATCAAGCCATGGCTGAACCTTTTATTAGATTAGATGTTTCTGTGTAGCTTGCTTACTTTACATGCTAAGACTCAGCTTCAGACTGTTCCCTTGGGTCCCAAGGTGTTGAACTTAAAGCAGCCTTAACCTGCTTGGGTCCACTTGCAAGAGAAATGACAGGGAATATGAATCTACGTGTTTATGCATGAGTCTTCTCTCATTTCTTTTATGGGAATTATGAATCATCTTGCTCTACATGTTGACTTTAAGACCTGCATTATTACTATAGTACAACACAAGTGATAAAAGTTTTGTTTGATTCGCAGGTTCTAACTGTTAAGTTTTTGTAAGCAAAGAAATTTAATTGTGATGTAAGCATAGTTTTTGTAATTGCTACATAATTTAATTGTGATGTAAGCATAGAATTTTTTCCGTGATGTGTAGATCAATGGGTTTTGTCTTTATCTTCAATGTAGCACAAGAGACTATGCTAAAGCGTCACTTACAGAATAATATGTTTCTTCAATAGTGTATTTGGATAGTCACTTCAATTAACATGTCGATTTGGAGCAAAGAGACTAAGTGCGTCAAACTTCTCCAAAGACACATGGGGTCTGGACTCACCAAATTATGCAAGTGTCATTTTGTTCAGCCAACTTTGTTGTCTTCCCTTAAATTCATGGAGGTTTCTAAAACCAATACGTAACTTATAGTACTAAGAAAAAAAATCATCTTCAACAATACAAGTGTGCTCTAATTGACGGCATGCGCAATCTCTAAAGGTTTATTAGTTGTTTCTTAATGACTAGTTTTTTCCGGGTCGACAGGATTACATATGGTCCACCTATCTCGCTCGTAGCCAATAAGATGGATATTGTACTCCTTGGTCTAGTTTCCCTTCACACTCTTCAAACAAGAGCAAACAAACATCGATTGCAAGCACAAAGCTGCAAAAGGTGATATTAGGCCATGCCCATGAGTTGTTTGTAACCATGTATTGATAAATAGAAGTTCCAGTACTCTCATATATGATTAGCACTTACCAGAACTCAAGTCCCCGTAGAATTTGTCCTGATGCCTTTCATTCTCAAATCTCCTGATCATATTCTTGACGAGGAACCAACATTTCGTATTCGGTAGATGTTGTATTGGCGCATTCATATAGTTGGTCATCTAGCTTTTCCGGGTGAACAATCTAACCTATTATAGTGATGCTAAGATACAAGTGTGAAATGCAGACCACATAATTCATGAGTTACAAGTGAAGGAGATATATAGGTGAGAAGATGTTGCTATGAGTATGATTGCAGGACAAAACGGGTGAAACAATAATGTACCCCGTGTTGCATCAGTAGATGTAGTGCATTGTTTATTATGCATGTAGGTGGGTGATACAAAAACTGGTTTCCCTCATGAATAAATACTGACACTGAATGATCATGGTACTATTTCTCCTGTAGGTAGCGGGAGAGGGCACTATTCCATTTAGTTTGACGGTAACTCTTATAAGAGCTCAATTGAGGAGATATGTTTAAAAAAAAGTGCAGATATTAGCTCTTTCAATTTCGACGGAAGAAGATTAAATAAATAGTACACTACAATTTAAGACGCAAGTCAGTGTTAGATTACTGACCCGCTGCTAAATGTTAAATCATTTTGATAGTTAACGATTTGTTGAATTACAAGCGAGGAAAAGCTTTCATAAAAGCCAGAATTTGTAAGAAAAACTACTGGTCCTGTTTAATTAAATTGTTTTTCATAGAAAAAACTAAAAAAATTATTCACATCAATATGGTAAACAAAATTGGGTTTGTAAGAAGAGGGTATTTTCACTTAGCTTTTATTTTAGCTCTTTACCACTTTTCTTTTGAACTGCTTCATACGCCAACTCCAAGGCAGCTATGCAAATAGATGCTAAACTTGTCCGTTTGGATCGGTTGTAGGGGTGGTGTCCGCCCTTGTGCGCGCCCAACTGGCCGACCCATTTGCTTCGCCTCGCCGTTTTTTGCCAACAAACATATTTTGATCATCAAACATAGCTAGATTGCATAATGAAGCTAGAATTCATGCCAGCATACAAAACAATCGCACCTCGGCCATAGTTTTTGCAGCTCTTGCAAAATGAAGCTAGAATTCATGCCGACATACAAAATAATTTTGTCTCGGCCATAGTTCATGCATTTGGTCCAAACATAAGATGATCATGCATCTAGCTAGAGCATCTCTTTTTGCTTCTTCTCGAACCAAATCCTCCTTCTCGGGGACATCTTGCTCAAGCCGACCGCCATGATCTTCACTTTCTGCATGATTAGCACGAGCTTTATCTCGTTTGCTCTTGACAAGGCATTGGTCTCATCGATATCGAGCTTCTTCTTTTGTATATCAAAGAGGGTTTTCCTTGCCTCCTCTTTCTCTTGGTGCTTCCTCTTCTCCCTCTCTTACCTCTTCTCAAGTGCCACCTCCTTTCTGGTCATGAACTCCTTCAAAGTTTCTTACAAGGAAAGTGTCGAAGCTTCACACTTGTCATCCACCTTGGAATTTGTCTCCCCTGGACGCTTCTCACTTTCACTTGGCTCAACAACCGATGAGGGCCCCCACCTTTCTTTTGGGCCGCATATCGCTCCTTAAACTTTGGGCACTCGCAAATCATCGTCCAACAGTGGGCCTAGGTGAACGGCTTACCCCGAATGTTGGACCTTGAAGATTTCCAAATCTTGAAACACCTACATATGGAGTTGAAACCAACAAGATACATTCATATGCATAGGAGTGTGACATGGCATCAAGCTCATATAAACAAGGTAAGGATTTGTATACCATGTGCTTGATGCCAATGCCACTCACGGGCCAGCCGGTGATATTCTCATAGGAGGCACAAATCTTGTTGCACTCCAATTGGATGAAGGCCCACCTCTTTTGGAGTGACACGTCACCATGGCCACTCTCAAATTCGTATGGCTCAAACTTTCTACGTTCATGGAAGTATGTATGTAGGGACCCTTTTCCAGAATGTTGTTCCTTTTTGCTCCACGCCGGTTTTGGTATCTTGTCCTATTTCCATCCAAGCTTCAGAAAGTAACTTGTCCTCATCCTTCATGGATCCTCCCGTTTCAAGCTTTTGCTGCCTCTTTTGTGCATTGTCTTGATGAGATAGCTCCTCGTGAAACAATGGTTCATCCTTGATGTCGACATTTTCTTGGCCTTGGTTACCTTGATCTTAAGTTTCTTGGCCTTGGTTGTCTTTGCCTTGGTGGTCGGTGGTGGTGGGTGTCTTGGCCACGGCCTTCTTAGCTTTGAGTTTCGTCGGCATCATACTCTTGGCCACCCACATAGATCATCTCCTCCATGAAATCGTTATAGTACAAGGGGTCATCCGGTGTTGGGGTCGACATACCATCGAATAGGATGCGGGTATCGGGAAATTGTCCGTGGGAATCGCCCGCGGACGCTTCCTTTCCGCCCCAGTGGACTGGCCGGCCACAGGTGTGGCATTGAGATCAAGTGGAGGCACCTCGAGGACGAGAGAAGAGCATCGCAGGCGTGTCTGCGCGGAAATTTGGGTTGAAAATGGTCTTGGCGAACAAAAAAGAAGAGAAAGAATTGTAGACACCCTTCGTGGACACGAGTGGACCAAATGGGTCGTTGGAGTTGACCTTACATACCGCACTGGCCGTTCCCAAATCCGCGTCCGCCGTCGCTTGACCTCGCCGGTCGCCACCGTCGGCGACCATGGCCACCCCGCCCTCCCCACCGCCGCCGCCCGCTCCCGCCACCATATTCGATCTCGGCGACGACCTCCTCCGCCAGATCCTCGTCCGCCTCCCCGCCCTCCCAACCCTCTTCCGCGCCGCCTGCGCCTGCCGCGCCATCCGCCGCGCCGCCCGCACGTTCCCCTCCTTCCACCGCAGCTTCCGCGAGCGCCACGCGCCGCCCATGCTCGCGCTCTTCCTCGAGCCCAACATGGAGGTCGTCCCGGTCCACCCCTGCCCCTGGCGCCGCCGCGATCCGGACCTCGTCGCCGCCGATTTCTTTGACGTCCGCCACGGCGACGCCCTCCCCTCCGGGTGGAAGATCAATTCCGAGATTCCTTGTTAGATCCCAACTATGATATGAGTTACAGAACAGGGGAATAATGCAATTGGAACTGAATTTAACTCCCAAACACGGAGACCCAGCTATGAATTTGGGATTTCTACAGCAGTAGCTAGATAAACTAGGGTTTGATAGTTTGGGGATACAATGATTGAATGGTTCTCAGTGATGCGCACGCAGGCGCCTTATAGTCCAGCACCGAGCTGGAAAGCGAGGTGAAAAGAAAGGCAGTGCTTGGTGCTGCATCGACCGTCCATCTCGCTCCGCCATCTCAGCCGTCGGATCTTCATAACTGTGGCTGAACCGACACACTGCATATAACTGAACTTACAATGGTGTTGACTCAGAGGATGTAGGTTGCTGACACTCCTAACTCCGGCGGCTACCTCCTACTGGACAACTGGAGCGAGGGCGCTCAGCGGGGAGCCGCCTACAGCCCGCTGACGCAGGTCCTGGATCTGTTCCTCGGTCTGCCGTGTTGGATAATCCAAACAATCTTAGTAGTATACGTGTTGGATGTCTAGTAGTAGTCCGAGTACTAGTAAGTTTAGGTAGCTAAATTTGGTATGGTGCAATCAGCGTTGTCGGTTTTTAGATTAGGAAAGTAAATCATGTGAGTCCGCTTAGGACTTTGTGTCCGTATAACACTAGTTTTGGAGTCAGGTCGTGCACCTATATATATGCACCACCTTGCGTAGTTTGTAATCACCAGAAAACAAGAAAAGCAATAAAGATTATTTCGAGGCACGACACGTGCCTCTGGCCATCTTCGTGTTGCTGTGTTTGCGTGCGTGTATTCTGGTCCCGGTGTTTGCGTGAGCGCCGGTGCGATATCAAGTGCTACAGCTAGTTCTTATACGTCAAGGCGAGTTGCACGTATACGACCAGTTGAGCTGCAGCTTGATCGTCTGTTCGATCCTTGGGAAAAGCCAACAATTGGTATCAGAGCCAGGTTTGAAGGTTTCGCCGTCAAGTTGCGTCACGGCGGAGTTAAAGGATTCTTCGTCGCCGTCAAGTTGTGTCACAGACGACGGAAAATCGAAGAGGATCATGTCGACTTCGAAGGTGAGTGGTGGTGGTGTGACCATCCAGTACCCCATGCTTGAAGGCGACAATTATGGGGTGTGGGCTGCGAAGATGAAGATCTTCATGCGTGCACGTGGAGTCTGGGCAGCAGTGGAAGGTGATGGTGCGGTCGAAGAGGTAAAAGACCAAGATGCTTTCGCCGCCATAGCCCAAGCTGTGCTCGATGCCGCTGTGACCATATCGGAGAAAGAGACGGCAAAGGAAGCTTGGGAAGCTGTCAAGGAGATGCATGCTGGAGATGATCGTGTCAAGAAGGCTCGTGTTCAAGCTCTAAGGAGGGAGTTCGAGAGGATGAGCATGAAAGAATCAGAAGGGGTCGGTGAATTTGCGTTGAAGCTAACCTCCCTGGTTAATGAGATGCGGGCTCTCGGATCAAAGATGGAGGACATCGCAGTTGTGGAGAAGTTACTACGAGCCGTTCCTGATAAGTTTTTACCGATCGTTGGCACCATAGAGCAGTGGGGCGATGTGACGAAGATGTCGGTGATGGAGGTGATCGGGCGGCTGAAGACCTATGAGTTGACATTGAAGGGACGTGAACGCGACCAAGAAGAAGAGCAGTTGATGTTCTCATGTAGTAGGGAGAAAGATAAGCAGAAGTACCGGAAGTTCGACAAATCTAAAGTCCGTTGCTACAATTGTCAAGACTATGGACACTATTCTCGGGAGTGTTCTAATCCGCAGAAGGAGGCAAAGAAGGAGCACGGGACTCTACAACTAGCTGAAGTGGGCATGGATGACGACCCGAGGTTGCTTTAAGGAAGAAGCGGCATTGAAAAAGAAACAAAAAAAGAGTCGTGTCTTTAGTTTTGTTTGTGTCTGAGTCGTCCGTGTGTCTCGGCGAGAAGACGAAGGCCAGCGTGAAGATGGATGCGCACCGTTAAGTTGAGTCCCTGCATGAGAGGCTATGTGTTTAGTCTACATGTAGCACGCTAAGATGTGACGGCGTGGACTGGTAATCCGACGATGTGTTGGTTCGAGTCTGCGAGTCGAATGTTTGGATTAGGGGTGATTGTTGGATAATCCAAACAATCTTAGTAGTATACGTGTTGGATGTCTAGTAGTAGTCCGAGTACTAGTAAGTTTAGGTAGCTAAATTTGGTATGGTGCAATCAGCGTTGTCGGTTTTTAGATTAGGAAAGTAAATCATGTGAGTCCGCTTAGGACTTTGTGTCCGTATAACACTAGTTTTGGAGTCGGTCGTGCACCTATATATATGCACCACCTTGCGTAGTTTGTAATCACCAGAAAATAAGAAAAGCAATAAAGATTATTTCGAGGCACGACACGTGCCTCGCCATCTTCGTGTTGCTGTGTTTGCGTGCGTGTATTCTGGTCCCGGTGTTTGCGTGGCGCGGTGCGATATCAAGTGCTACAGCTAGTTCTTATACGTCAAGGCGAGTTGCACGATATCGACCAGTTGAGCTGCAGCTTGATCGTCTGCTCGATCCTTGGGAAAAGCCAACAATTGGTATCGAGCCAGGTTTGAAGGTTTCGCCGTCAAGTTGCGTCCACGGCGGAGTTAAAGGATTCTTCGTCGCCGTCAAGTTGTGTCACGACGACGGAAAATCGAAGAGGATCATGTCGACTTCAAGGTGAGTGGTGGTGGTGTGACCATCCAGACCCCATGCTTGAAGGCGACAATTATGGGTGTGGGCTGCGAAGATGAAGATCTTCATGCGTGCACGTGGAGTCTGGGCAGCGGTGGAAGGTGATGGTGCGGTCGAAGAGGTAAAGACCAAGAGGCTTTCGCCGCCATAGCCCAAGCTGTGCTCGATGCCGTTTCGTGACCATATCGGAGAAAGAGACGGCAAAGGAAGCTTGGGAAGCTCTCAAGGAGATGCATGCTGGAGATGATCGTGTCAAGAAGGCTCGTGTTCAAGCTCTAAGGAGGGAGTTCGAGAGGATGAGCATGAAAGAATCAGAAGGGGTCGGTGAATTTGCGTTGAAGCTAACCTCCCTGGTTAATGAGATGCGGGCTCTCGGATCAAAGATGGAGGACATCGCAGTTGTGGAGAAGTTACTACGAGCCGTTCCTGATAAGTTTTTACCGATCGTTGGCACCATAGAGCAGTGGGGCGATGTGACGAAGATGTCGGTGATGGAGGTGATCGGGCGGCTGAAGACCTATGAGTTGACATTGAAGGGACGTGAACGCGACCAAGAAGAAGAGCAGTTGATGTTCTCATGTAGTAGGGAGAAAGATAAGCAGAAGTACCGGAAGTTCGACAAATCTAAAGTACGTTGCTACAATTGTCAAGACTATGGACACTATTCTCGGGAGTGTTCTAATCCGCAGAAGGAGGCAAAGAAGGAGCACGGGACTCTACAACTAGCTGAAGTGGGCATGGATGACGACCCGAGGTTGCTTTAAAGAAGAAGCGGCAATTGAAAAAAGAAACAAAAAAAAGAGTCGTGTCTTTAGTTTTGTTTGTGTCTGAGTCGTCCGTGTGTCTCGGCGAGAAGACGAAGGCCAGCGTGAAGATGGATGCGCACCGGTTAAGTTGAGTCCCTGCATGAGAGGCTATGTGTTTAGTCTACATGTAGCACGCTAAGATGTGACGGCGTGGACTGGTAATCCAGACGATGTGTTGGTTCTGAGTCTGCGAGTCGAATGTTTGGATTAGGGGGTGATTGTTGGATAATCCAAACAATCTTAGTAGTATACGTGTTGGATGTCTAGTAGTAGTCCGAGTACTAGTAAGTTTAGGTAGCTAAATTTGGTATGGTGCAATCAGCGTTGTCGGTTTTTAGATTAGGAAAGTAAATCATGTGAGTCCGCTTAGGACTTTGTGTCCGTATAACACTAGTTTTGGAGTCAGGTCGTGCACCTATATATATGCACCACCTTGCGTAGTTTGTAATCACCAGAAAATAAGAAAAGCAATAAAGATTATTTCGAGGCACGACACGTGCCTCTGGCCATCTTCGTGTTGCTGTGTTTGCGTGCGTGTATTCTGGTCCCGGTGTTTGCGTGAGCGCCGGTGCGATATCAAGTGCTACAGCTAGTTCTTATACGTCAAGGCGAGTTGCACGTATACGACCAGTTGAGCTGCAGCTTGATCGTCTGTTCGATCCTTGGGAAAAGCCAACAATTGGTATCAGAGCCAGGTTTGAAGGTTTCGCCGTCAAGTTGCGTCACGGCGGAGTTAAAGGATTCTTCGTCGCCGTCAAGTTGTGTCACAGACGACGGAAAATCGAAGAGGATCATGTCGACTTCGAAGGTGAGTGGTGGTGGTGTGACCATCCAGTACCCCATGCTTGAAGGCGACAATTATGGGGTGTGGGCTGCGAAGATGAAGATCTTCATGCGTGCACGTGGAGTCTGGGCAGCAGTGGAAGGTGATGGTGCGGTCGAAGAGGTAAAAGACCAAGAGGCTTTCGCCGCCATAGCCCAAGCTGTGCTCGATGCCGCTTCGTGACCATATCGGAGAAAGAGACGGCAAAGGAAGCTTGGGAAGCTCTCAAGGAGATGCATGCTGGAGATGATCGTGTCAAGAAGGCTCGTGTTCAAGCTCTAAGGAGGGAGTTCGAGAGGATGAGCATGAAAGAATCAGAAGGGGTCGGTGAATTTGCGTTGAAGCTAACCTCCCTGGTTAATGAGATGCGGGCTCTCGGATCAAAGATGGAGGACATCGCAGTTGTGGAGAAGTTACTACGAGCCGTTCTGATAAGTTTTACCGATCGTTGGCACCATAGAGCAAGGGGCGATGTGACGAAGATGTCGGTGATGGAGGTGATCGGGCGGTGAAGACCTATGAGTTGACATTGAAGGGACGTGAACGCGACCAAGAAGAAGAGCAGTTGATGTTCTCATGTAGTAGGGAGAAAGATAAGCAGAAGTACCGGAAGTTCGACAAATCTAAAGTCCGTTGCTACAATTGTCAAGACTATGGACACTATTCTCGGAGTGTTCTAATCCATGAAGGAGGCAAAGAAGGAGCACGGGACTCTACAACTAGCTGAAGTGGGCATGGATGACGACCCGAGGTTGCTTTAAGGAAGAAGCGGCAATTGAAAAAAGAAACAAAAAAAAGAGTCGTGTCTTTAGTTTTGTTTGTGTCTGAGTCGTCCGTGTGTCTCGGCGAGAAGACGAAGGCCAGCGTGAAGATGGATGCGCACCGTTAAGTTGAGTCCTGCATGAGAGGCTATGTGTTTAGTCTACATGTAGCACGCTAAGATGTGACGGCGTGGACTGGTAATCCAGACGATGTGTTGGTTCTGAGTCTGCGAGTCGAATGTTTGGATTAGGGGGTGATTGTTGGATAATCCAAACAATCTTAGTAGTATACGTGTTGGATGTCTAGTAGTAGTCCGAGTACTAGTAAGTTTAGGTAGCTAAATTTGGTATGGTGCAATCAGCGTTGTCGGTTTTTAGATTAGGAAAGTAAATCATGTGAGTCCGCTTAGGACTTTGTGTCCGTATAACACTAGTTTTGGAGTCAGGTCGTGCACCTATATATATGCACCACCTTGCGTAGTTTGTAATCACCAGAAAATAAGAAAAGAAATAAAGATTATTTCGAGGCACGACACGTGCCTCTGGCCATCTTCGTGTTGCTGTGTTTGCGTGCGTGTATTCTGGTCCCGGTGTTTGCGTGAGCGCCGGTGCGATATCAAGTGCTACAGCTAGTTCTTATACGTCAAGGCGAGTTGCACGTATACGACCAGTTGAGCTGCAGCTTGATCGTCTGTTCGATCCTTGGGAAAAGCCAACAATTGGTATCAGAGCCAGGTTTGAAGGTTTCGCCGTCAAGTTGCGTCACGGCGGAGTTAAAGGATTCTTCGTCGCCGTCAAGTTGTGTCACAGACGACGGAAAATCGAAGAGGATCATGTCGACTTCGAAGGTGAGTGGTGGTGGTGTGACCATCCAGTACCCCATGCTTGAAGACGACAATTATGGGGTGTGGGCTGCGAAGATGAAGATCTTCATGCGTGCACGTGGAGTCTGGGCAGCAGTGGAAGGTGATGGTGCGGTCGAAGAGGTAAAAGACCAAGAGGCTTTCGCCGCCATAGCCCAAGCTGTGCCTGATGCCGTTTTCGTGACCATATCGGAGAAAGAGACGGCAAAGGAAGCTTGGGAAGCTCTCAAGGAGATGCATGCTGGAGATGATCGTGTCAAGAAGGCTCGTGTTCAAGCTCTAAGGAGGGAGTTCGAGAGGATGAGCATGAAAGAATCAGAAGGGGTCCGTGAATTTGCGTTGAAGCTAACCTCCCTGGTTAATGAGATGCGGGCTCTCGGATCAAAGATGGAGGACATCGCAGTTGTGGAGAAGTTACTACGAGCCGCTCCTCGATAAGTTTTACCGATCGTTGGCACCATAGAGCAGTGGGGCGATGTGACGAAGATGTCGGTGATGGAGGTGATCGGGCGGCTGAAGACCTATGAGTTGACATTGAAGGGACGTGAACGCGACCAAGAAGAAGAGCAGTTGATGTTCTCATGTAGTAGGGAGAAAGATAAGCAGAAGTACCGGAAGTTCGACAAATCTAAAGTCCGTTGCTACAATTGTCAAGACTATGGACACTATTCTCGGGAGTGTTCTAATCCGCAGAAGGAGGCAAAGAAGGAGCACGGGACTCTACAACTAGCTGAAGTGGGCATGGATGACGACCCGAGGTTGCTTTAAGGAAGAAGCGGCAATTGAAAAAAGAAACAAAAAAAGAGTCGTGTCTTTAGTTTTGTTTGTGTCTGAGTCGTCCGTGTGTCTCGGCGAGAAGACGAAGGCCAGCGTGAAGATGGATGCGCACCGGTTAAGTTGAGTCCCTGCATGAGAGGCTATGTGTTTAGTCTACATGTAGCACGCTAAGATGTGACGGCGTGGACTGGTAATCCAAACGATGTGTTGGTTCTGAGTCTGCGAGTCGAATGTTTGGATTAGGGGGTGATTGTTGGATAATCCAAACAATCTTAGTAGTATACGTGTTGGATGTCTAGTAGTAGTCCGAGTACTAGTAAGTTTAGGTAGCTAAATTTGGTATGGTGCAATCAGCGTTGTCGGTTTTTAGATTAGGAAAGTAAATCATGTGAGTCCGCTTAGGACTTTGTGTCCGTATAACACTAGTTTTGGAGTCAGGTCGTGCACCTATATATATGCACCACCTTGCGTAGTTTGTAATCACCAGAAAACAAGAAAAGCAATAAAGATTATTTCGAGGCACGACACGTGCCTCTGGCCATCTTCGTGTTGCTGTGTTTGCGTGCGTGTATTCTGGTCCCGGTGTTTGCGTGAGCGCCGGTGCGATATCAAGTGCTACAGCTAGTTCTTATACGTCAAGGCGAGTTGCACGTATACGACCAGTTGAGCTGCAGCTTGATCGTCTGTTCGATCCTTGGGAAAAGCCAACATGCCGCCGGTGGGAAAGATCTTCCTTGAATTCTACACGCTCCTCCCCGAAGACGGCCGGAGGCCGTCCCGCGTGGTCTTTGTGCGTGTAGACGGTCAACGGGCGGAGCGCGCCGCCGTCTTCTCATCGGACACCATGGAGTGGCAAATTTTCCCGGAGAATACGCTGCAACTGACTGTATCTGACAGGTTCAGGGCCAGCGGAGTGGTGCATGGGCTCGTTTACTGGAGAGGCTGGATGTATGACCAAATCGTGGTGCTCGACACCGCGACCTTTCAGTTCTCTCTAATCGATCTGCCCACGCCTTTGAAACCGGTGTTGGGTGAATCAACATATAAGCTTGGTGAGACAATTGTTTCTTGGTTCCTGGACAATGACAGTGTCGTCAGCAGCTGGATTACATACAAGAATTTCCCATTGCGCCCAATTGTTAGGGAGCTCACTGGGTTCTCAATGGAGGAAGAGGATTATTATAATGTCAACGTGGACCTTGTGGCAGTTATCGATGGCTTTGTCTACCTCTTTATTGTCTACCTCAAGGACACAGAATATCGTGGGTTGTACATGTCAATATGCCTGGAAACATCAGATATGTGCGAGCTCTATAATGGTGCATATCGGCATAATGAGGCGGCCCATCCCTATGTCATGGCATGGCCTCCCTCTTTGGTACAAAGCAAGGTGAGCCTGTGCTTATGTGTAAGAGTTTCTTCCAGTGCCTTGTTCATAGATTGTATGCTGTTATGTAACTTAAAGGCATTGGATTATTGTGTTGTGAAAGGCCATTACCTGATTCTTATCTCAATTTTAAACAGTAGCATGTCTGATTTGCCTAAACCATATTACAAGAATTTGATTGCAGGTTTTATATTAGTGCACAGAAGGAATACTTTAAATTTTAGCATGCGTAGCAGATTATGTGATATCTGAACCTCTTAACAGGCCGCTCAAATGAGGATGCAATACTCTAAATTTTAACATTAACATTGGTTTATCGTGTTCTGAACGGCTGGTATCGACTCTTATCTTAAGTTTAAACATGTTTGATTTGTATGAATCATGTTAGAAAAATTCGTTTGCAGATTGTTTGTTAGTAGTACGATGATATTATACAGTGCTGCACAGAGAACTGAGATGGCACTGTGGAACTGAGATGGCATTGTGGAACAGTATCATGTTTCATCTTCACTACCTGTGTAGTAAGAGCTAAAGTAAATTGATTTTGTATCATCAGAATTTGTAGCCTTGCACGGTTTTGTATCTATACATACACTTCAATTTCTTGCACGGTTTTGTAGCCTTGCAGTCTTTCAGCCAAGCTTTGATGAATGCTGATAAAGAAAAAGAAATCGTGGCAGAGTTAGATGCCTTCTTGCGTCCCACCGAAGATGGCAAGGGCTCTCTTATCAGCAGAATCGCTACTTTGGACACGCAGATGACGACCGCGAGAAACCGTATCCTGAGGATAAGTGAATGACTCCAAGGTCTACATGCCAAGTATAGGAAGAGAAACCTGATGATGATAAGTGTGCTGTGGGGAGCTTGCTGCCACTTATTTGCCAGCCGGAGTAGCCTGTTTCAGGTCGTGTACATGCGTATGTATGCTGTGTTCTGGTGATACGGGCATTTGGTTAAACGGTTTGGTACTTTTGTTGTGTGTACGTGTGTTAAGAGCATATGTATATGCTAGTTTCATGTACTCTGTCAGTATGACTGGTTGGCAATGGTTGATACTTCATTGCCTGTATCATCTTTGAAGAGGTTAAATTTTATGCATGCTATTTTTTATGTAGTACAGTAGGTCTGATGATGAATGTGGCCATCACTCGACCAGCATGAATAATTGGTCAATTAGATGCCTCCAGTTTAAGCAAACATATTGCTTTGGATGCAGAATCGACGACTGCAAGGGACCGCATCTGAGATCGTCTTTGCTAGGTACAGAAAGAGAAACCTGTTGATGATGATAAGTGCACAAGGGGGAGCTGTCAAGAGCTTGTTTCCACTTCTTCGCCTGTTGTGCATTTTTGTTTCTGTTCACTCTGATGGCACTTGTGTTTTTTGGATGGTAATACTGGTCTGGTGCCACCAGTATGACAAGTTTGCAAGAGATGAAGCCTTACTTTTTATCTTCCTAGATGTTTATGTGTATCAACCATGGCCGAGTCTTGATCAAGCCAGGGTTGAGTCTGAACTCCACTCTGTTCCCTTGGGTCCCAAGGCCTTGATCTTGAGGCAGCCTTAACCTTGTTGGGTCCACGTGCAAGAGAAATGACAGGAAATACGACGCAACTAACTTACAACACAAACTTTTCTCTTTTTTGTTCCTTCAAGACAAAACAATATATGAACTTCAAACTTTGCAGAACAACAAAACATTCTTACTACAATGTAAGAAAAAACTTTCAGATTTTTTTGCCCAACATAAATATACAAAATGAGATTTTTTGAGTAAAAAACATTATTTTTTTGTATATATGATTCACGAAAAAATCTGAAAGTTTTTTCCCACATTCTAGTCAGAATGTTTTGTTGTCCTACAAAGTTTGAAGTTCATATGTTGTTATATTTAGGAGAAACAAAAAAGACAAAAGTTGTTCGCACGAATCGCGATGCAAAAATGAATGGCTAGATAAGGGGGTGTAGGAAAGCCTATGCTTTCTCAAATGTTAACCACCCACCCCGTGTCACCACGAGCCCCCCAGAGCCAGCAAGATTTGTCCATACCCCATACCCAGATCTGGGCATGTCCAACATAGGACGCGCTCGAGCCACCAATTGCTACCCCTCTTGTCGCCCGCACGACCAAGATGGGAGCCACCACCGCCGCCATGGTGCCCACCGGAGAGCAAACCATGTGAACTGACATCCGGAACCATCGCCCCCGCATCCATGTTCGAGAGCTCACCCACCACCGACAACACAGACTACCAGCTACGAAGGAAAATTAAAAGGCTGCTCCTTTCACTCATGGCCAGGCATGAGCCACGGAGGCTGGGCCAGTGCCACCACTATAGGGATCCCATCCCTGTGCACCCCTGACAGTCTCGGTGGACTGCGGGAGACACACTCCTCGTGGCTCATGACGGTTGTCGCCGAGCACACTCGCATCATGCCATGTGTGTGGCCCTTGACTCCGTGTCAACCAACAGTACCGTGATGTACCGAGAACCACCAACGTCCACCGCACCGGCAAAGGGATGGACCTCCCGCCCGCGGGCACTACACGAAGCGAGCCCAATCTCACCTACCCAAAGCAACAACTCTGACACGCGTTGGGCACTGAACAGATCCTCTCATGTATAAGCCCCTGATCACAGCCACGCCAACGACATAGACTGAGGAGATGGGAGACCACATCCACCACGATGCGTCGCCGGCAGGGCACACCCACCAGTGAGCGCTGCCGCTCCCACAGACCCTCTCCACCCACGCCATGGTCAAGCTGGTCACTGCAGCCACCGCCACCACCGGACGCCCCTGACCCAGACACACCACCACACTGCACCATCACAAGCGCCAAAAATCACCGGAGATGGCCAGCTCGCACCGCCACATTCCGCGTCGTCCATGAGCCGACGGCCGGACGAGCCACCGATGCACAGATCGGAAGGTCCATCGCCACTGCCCCATGCACGCACCACAACCCCACAACAAACAATAGCTGCCAGCATCACAACATCGCCACTGAACCTGACCGGGCCACCACTGTCGGCCGCCACAACCGCCTAGGACCTGCAAAGTCCGTGGGACCCATGAAGTCCACTGCCCGTGTTACCCGCAGCTGTCGACGCCAGATCTGAGTGCGAGCAGCAACAAGCATGCCCCACCAACAGGCAGTCGAATGTGCCATGTAGTCTAGCCGCCAATTGGGCACCCGCCGCGCCACCGTGACCTGTGGCAGCGGTCCACACCAGCGCCTCACGCGAGGATACCCGCCGACGCCGGCCAGGCTTTGCCTGGGCACGCCTGTGGCTTCAGTGGGGGAGGAAGGCGGCGGAGGAAGGAAGGCCGGCTATGGCTAGGGTTCCCTCCCCATCGCCTGCGGGGGCGACGGGAGAGGGATGGATGGGTAACTTTTCGAATTCCTTTGTTTTTGTATCTCTTTTCCCATGAGATTTTTCAACTTGATAATGATCAACACATTAAGAAAATTATCCTGGAGTTATGAAGGTAGGAACGTTAGTACCTAGAAACTGGTCATGTATAAAATAGCAAAAAGGTTTGGTCTGGGCAGGTTCTAGAGAGTAAGCATCGTAAACATATCTATAGGGGTTTATGCATAATAAGCATAGTAAGCTGATCATGTATAAAATAGTCAATAGGTTTGGTGTAGATGCAGAGGCTGTGAATACAAATTTCAAAAAAGAAACATACATATCAATAGGAAGATTTGTTTCAGTTTTGTATCTTTTTTTCCATGTTACTTTTCAACTTGATAATAATCAATACATTAACAAAATCATCCTAGAATTAGGAAGGTAGGTAGGTTAGTTCCTGGAAACTGATCATGTATAAAATAGAAAACGGGTTTGGTCTAGATGTGGACAAGGTATAGAAAGTAAGCGTAGTAACAAAGTTAAGTTTGTTGTGCAATTCAGATTCTCTAACTTGTCACAGCGAAGTCTGCAATATCCCTGACGTTAGATGATCCTCGGTCGTCTGATCAGATTTGATTGTCCCTGATCTGATGCTACAGTACCATTGGTACATCACGAAATAGCGCTACGTACAGTCAGTGTTTGTTGCAGTGCTTTTGTGTAGTCTTTTGCCACAATGTTATGCTATTGATCCCATCTCCTTTTGGCTATGAATGAAAGTTAGGGGCATTGTAGAGCTTGCAGCTTTGTTTCACAATCAGAGTTATAGTAACACAAGAAGATTTGGGTTGTATGGCTTTGGCCCATTTGGAAGTAACAGAGCTGATCCTATATATGTTGTTGAGATCTTTTAGGTCATGGCACAAGTAAATCATGTACCACTAGCAACATGACATGGTATGTACTCCCTCCTGTTCCTTTTAGTTCGCATATAAGATTTGTCTGAAATCAAACCTCGTAAAGTTTGACCAACTTTATAGAAAAAAAATACCAACATTCACAATGTGAAATCAATACCAGTAGATGCGTCATGACTTAACGTTTCATATTCTATATTTTTAGCGTGGTAGATGCTGATATTTTTTCATATAAATATGGTCAAACTTTATGAAGTTTTTTTTGTAGGAAAACTTTATGAAGTTTAACTTCAAACAATTCTCATATGTACAGTAAAAAGGCCGGAGAGAGTACTATCTTATTATATGACATATGTGCCACGAGGTTGATGCAAGAATTAATTAATGAGACTTAAATAATTAATAGGCAGGTGTGATGATAACAAAAATGCTAGAGTTACCAACAATTTCTACTTAAGCTTACTGACCTCCCTCGTCTCCTATCAAAACTGCCCCCCCCCCCCACACGCACACACACAAACACACCCTGAATTTTAGGGGGTGGGCCGCGTGCACCATTAATATCCAACGAATGGCAGCCACCTCACCCCGTAATTGTTCGTAGATGTAGCAAAGCTCTGATGATAAATACCATATACAATATCACCATATTTGAACACTTGCAAAATCTACTCCCGTGCCTCCATCATTAGCCCATCAAGGTCATTGTGAGTCTAGAGGTGGATAAAAAAAATTAGAACTCATGAACTACTTGACTGATTCTTGGCTCGGCTCGAACTCGTTTACAGGTCGAGCTTACAAAACATTTTTATGCCAACGAGACTATCAAGCAAATTACCGACTTCGTCATGAAACAACACAATTACTTTGGAGAAGACACTCGAAGAATAAAATAGAGTACATGCATCAAACGTCCCAATTACAAAGCAGATGTGGACTCTCTAAGATTTCCCATCTATCAACCTGTTCCCCATCTTCTGACATTTTTATGATTTATGACTCCATAACATGTCTCCCGATACCTCCCATCCTAAAATCTCTTAGGCATGTCCCTGATCAGGAACCAATATGAAAACGTTCTTGTAAATAATCATCTAGCTTTTTGTGATGTGTAATCAACCCTATTATATTGACTCGAAGGGTGAAGTGTAGAGTACATAATCATCAACTCAAGAGTGAAGGGGTTATCAGGGTGGGGTGATGTTTCTATGTGTGGGCAAGTGGGTGAAGAAATAATGCACATCATGGGCATTACTTATTATGTAGGGTCGGTTATACAAATGTTTATTTGTCGCGTGAATAAATTTGAACATTGTACATTTACTCTTGGACACAATATTTAGTGCGAAGACAGTTCATACACAAAATTCTTTTGAGAGTTTTTTTATAAAGCTCTATTATAGTTCAACCATTTCTGATCAATGACGATAGGCATAAGTTGGACATTACATCAAGAGTTAAAGAACCAATAACATGTCAGTAACTGCCTGCTAAAGGTTTCCTAAGAAGATAATTCGTCGTTGAATAGAAAAGTTTTGCGGAATTACATGTGAGGAAAAACATTCTTAAAGGCCTCCATCGTCAGGTTTTCCTGTTTAATACTGAAGTGCAGAAAATCTTTGATGAACTACATGTGAAAAAATGCGTACCTAAAGGCGCCAAGTCATAATAAAGTCATAGTTGATGATTTTGGAAGTGCAGATAAGCATACAATGCTGCATATGTGATAAGAACTTTGTTTGATGTGTAGTTCCAAATAGCAAAAAGCACAAGAAAAACAAAATAGTTTCATGTTTGTGTTAATCCTGCATTGTGATTTGATTGCACCGAAGGATAGCATAGTAATTTTCTGAGAGGTCTAATGTAGGTCAATGGAATTTATACTTTGGAAAAAGAGTACAAAAGAAACTATGGAAGAAAATTCTGTAGTGCAATTGTACAATTCAAACAACAGCATGTTGTTTCTAAGAAATACACAATATCAGCCACCATATAATAAAATTGCCATTGAAGGTATATCACCCATCAGCCTTGGAACAAGTTTCATGCATTTTGTCGGAGCACGACGCCTTGTTTGGACTTTAAGGCTTCCATACCTAGATTAAGCACTAATTGGATGTCTCTCGATAGTCCCTTGTGGAGGATGGGGTATAACGACAAACTTTGGAGCTGGTCTAGATGAAGTCTTCGTTAGAGGCAAGCAGACAAGCTATGCTGCGAAGAAAATGTTGAACCACTCCTGAAGGCGACAGTCAAAATAAATATCAATTGTTTCGCTTCAAGACATGGTGCCGCAGGAGCATTGTATATCATGACGATCATCTAGCCAAAATGAGGTCCAATGTGTTCGACGTTCAAATTTTTTTTCGAGAACAAAACGGAAAATAACATATTCAATATTCCAAAAGGATGGTTTGCTTCCTTGGCTTCGGCGTGACGATATGAGCCAGTGTGGGAGCTACACCTGGTGGTGGGAGTGGGAGCGCGCGAGGATGGTGGGAGAGCACAGCGCAGTGGAGGGTATTGCGGCGGAAGCCATGTCAGCCATCGGTCTCATACATCGCCAATGAAGCAGAGGTGGCGCGCTAGGGTCGCTCGAGTTTGGGTGCGTGTGTTTGATGTGAGATTGATCGGGAGGAGGAAGAGGAGAGCATCACGTTATTAGTAAATGAGGCAACGAGTACAAATAGGTGGTTGCACCATGGTTTTTAAGCCCGCCTAGAATTTTAGGTAACCGGCCGGTTACCGAAGATTTTGTTGGGCCCGAAAAAATGTTGTACCGTCTGATTATTTTTCTAAATTTTTTTGAATGTAAATGGTAAAACTGCATCAAATAGAATATGTTTGTGTACATTATCATAACATGCGAGCAAGTGTGGGAGCGGACGGTTAACATTTGAGAAAGGAGCGCTCGTGTTTTGGTGCGTGAGATTGACCGAGAGGAGGAAGAGGAGTGGATCACGTTAGTGAGTGAGTGAGGCAACGATTAAGAACCCACAGCGTCTCCCTGGCGTCTCTCCCCTCATGGTACCAGATGGCTTTGCTTCAACTTATTTTGATTCTATGGCGAACTAATGAGCACAAAAAAGTAGATGAGCCAGGGTTTTTAATTCCGGCCAGAGTTTCTGGTAACCAGACAGTTACCGGAGATTTCTTCGGGCTAAAATAAACATGGCACTGTTTGATTTTATTTTTCTGAAAATTTAGAATTTAAATACTACTAGTAAAACAGCATCAAATAGAATATGTATGTACACATTATCACAGTATGTAAACAAGTGTGGTGGAACAGTGCGTTGCCCAAAACTTTTTTAGCTCTATCAAACTCGCACGCCACAAAAATATTGTGAAAGCCCCCGCAAAAGAAATATATTGTGAAAGGGGTTCTGGTAGACTAGGAAGCCAACCAGTGGAACACTAGAGCGTTTATGTCACAGTCAGGTCAAACATTTTATATATTGATGAAAGATTAATCCAAATTAAAAATTTGTTTGAATATTCTGAACAAAAAAAAAGTCCTAGATTCATCAAAAACCAGTTTTTTCAGCCCATCTCCCCAAAAAGAAAGAGAGAGAAAAAAACATTGGGTTGAACCAGAAGGTGAACTAAACAGAAATAAACTGAAGGGTCTCTTGGTCGGCAGGCCTATGAATTTATCAAAGCCATAGACAGAGCCACAAATGTGGAGAGATACAACTGCAACACGATTCTGCATTGATGGCAGCTGCATGAACATGGTCATAGGTCCAAGGAGCATTGCCGGGAAGCCAAGGCTGCAATCCGTCCGATGCTCCCAGTCTATCCTAATACTATCAAACAGTATAATACGTGAAGTCTAGGCGAGTTGACATCCCTTGGGCTGATTATCTTGTCCTCCCTTGTAGCATTTCTCCCGATGTCTTCCATTCTCAAAGCTCTTTGCCATGTTCTCGACTAGAAACCAATATTAAGCATTGAATGTATGTAGTATTGGCACGCTCTTGTAACTAGTTATCTAGGTTTTTGTGCTGTATAAGCAATCGTTTTATGTTGATGCTAAGACACAAGTGTGGAGCGTAGACTACGAAACTCTCCAACTAACAAGCAAAGAACTTATATAGGTCGCGAATTTTCCTATAGATAGACAAGTGGGTGAGGAAATAATGTACACCACGTTTCGTGAGCAGATCCAAGCTGGCCGTTACGTATCATACATCTCGATGCATTATATGAAAATTTATCTGCCTCGTGAAATCGACACTTATGCTTAGGTAGGGGAGGGGGGGGGGGGTACCTTTTCATCTAAGACGTGAAGATAGTTCATACCAAAACTATCTTGAGAAGATATGTTTTCTTCATAAAGTGTGTATAAAAGTTCTTCCAGCCGCAACGGATGAAGAAAAACATATATTGTGCATTTCAATCCAAGATACATCCATCAAAAGTTAAAAATACATAAAAATGTCTGACCTAAACATTTTTTGTGTGAAAAGGTCAGATCTCTTATAAAAGTTCATCGGAAGTTCACAATATCTTAAACATAATAAAAACTACATCGAGATTTCGTGGCCACCGAATGACCACTACTGTAGTCTGAAGGAGTCGCTGACGCACCGTTGTCGCCTCTCCCCTACCGGAGCCGGCTTGACATTGTCGGTGACAGCCGGGAAGTCTTCTTGCACGTGCCCATAAGGTTAGCGCCCTAGAGCCGCAGTCGTCGCCAAGGTGAAGCACTTGACATCAAATCTCACTACATGATGAGAAACCCTAACCTCACCACCTCAAGAAAACAGCAGGAATCTACGTTGGACCTCCATCGACTATGTCCAGACGGATGAACTCAAGGAGGGGTGAATTCCGGAAGACAAACACGAAGAAGGAGCGCCGCTATCCACCAAAGCACCGCACCTGCAAGAACTAAAATACCCCAACCTAAACTACTAACTGGAGCGGATGCACCGGGATTCCCCTCCCCGCCTCCAACCGCAAGAGCGGCGGGCATAGAGGGAGGAAAATCCACGGGCTCGCCGGTCAAGCCTGAAGGGGAGAGTTTTCCCTAGCTACCTTGGGTTAGGGGAGGAATTCAAGATGAAGAAAGAGATTGGCTGCTAAACATTTCTCAAGAAGATAAGTGATTATTTCATCAAAAAGTGTGGTAAACTACACGTGAGAAAATGCTTTCCTAAAGAAAATGAACCAGTTAGCATACGGTGGTCAGGCGACACACACACTATCGGAATTTGCTTCTACTAGGACAATGTCCACGCATTGCTACGGGCACGAGGCGAAAAAATGCCTTAAACACATTACAACAAGAACTAAAGTAGTGTCTCTTCCCTCATCTCACCTTTTCATCGACCAATCTGATTCGCAAGCAGACTTCAATTTCGAACATCAAACGGAAAGGTCAAATTTAAGCACCTAACGAAGAGAAGCAAATACTAGGTTGAAACAGGGCCTAATTATTCTCATGATTCCACCTCAATTATGTAAAATATATCTACTATTAATGATCCACAAACCTTTGAGCTCTTGCTCACTCGCATGCCGCAAAAATATTGCGGAAGCATGGTTTAAAGCTGCAACCACCGGAGAGATGGATTACTGAGCCGACCAGTGCATGGACCCAAGAATGTTTATTTCACTGTATGGTCAAACATATTATATAATGTCGTCAAATTAATTTAAAATTTGGATTTGTTTTAATATTCCAAATGAAAAAATCTTAGATTTACCTAAGACCAGTTTTTTCATTCCATCCCCAAAAAACAAAATCGAGAAAAAAGAAACCTTAGGCTCAACTAGAAGGCCGGTAAACTGATTAGAAATAGACTGAAGGGTGTTATGGTCGTTTTTTTTTAGAAAAGGAGGAGGACCCCCGGCCTCTGCATCTGGACGATGCATACGGCCATTTTATTAATTATTGACACAAGACCTTACAAAGTCATACAACAATAAGTCTGAAGCCACCAAACAAAGCAACATCTGTCGCTAACCCTATCCAGTTGATGTAGGGGCGCTGAAAGTCTGGGCCTAATACCAAACAGACCACGCAGCCAAACCTAACATCTAAGACTTGAGGTCCCAACCAGGACACCTTCCGGGTATGGGCACCCACCAGTCCGGCGTGCTTCTCAACCAGGACCCCTGCCGGGTATGAGGCCGCCGCAGCCACCTGGCACCAATCCATCTTCAGATATGTACTGCTGCATCAACCTTGCCCGGTCGAACTGCTACCGACGCCAAAGAGAGAGTCAAAGAGAGTCATGGTCGGTAGGCCTACGAATTTCTCAAAGCCAAAGAGAGAGTCACAACTCTGTAGAGAGATAATTGCGACACAATGCTGAGATTGATGGCAGCTGTACGAACGTCGTTATAGGAGCAAGGGGCACCGCAGGGATGCCAATGCTGGAATCCGTCGATACTCCTAGTTGATAAGTTCAGTCTAGATGAGTTGTCAATTCTTGGGCTGATTGTCTCGTGCTACCTTGTAGCATTTCTCCCGATGTCTTCCATTCTCAAAGCTCTTGTTTATGTTCTCGACAATAAACCAATATTAAGAATTGAATGCACGTAGTATTAGCATGCTCGCTCTTGTAACTAGTTATCTAGCTTTTTGTGATGCATAAGTGAGCCTATTATATCGATGCGAAGACACAAGCGTGGAGGGTGGAGTGTAGACTACGAAACACTCCAACTAACAACCGAAGAGATTATGCAGGTGTGGGGATGTTACTATAGATGGACAAGTGGGTGAAGAAATAATGTACGCTACCGGTTCGTGACCAGATCCAAGCTGGCCGTTACTTATTATATATGTCGGCGAATGATATGAATTGTAACATCGAAACTTATGCTTAGGTAGGGGTCAAGGGTATCTTTTCATCTAAGATGTGAAGATAGTTCATACCAAAACTCTCTTGAGAATATATGTTTTCTCCACAAATAAAGTGTGTATAAAAGCTCTTCCAATTGTGACGCATGAAGAAAAGCACATGCTGTGCATTCAATCCAAGATGCAACCATCAAATGTTAAAAATATATTAAAATGTTTGATTTAAGTGACTGACTGCCTGCTAAACATTTCTCAAGAAGATAAGTGACTATTCGGTCAAAAATTGTGATAAACTACACATCAAAAAGGCTTTGCTAAAGGCCTGAATCAGTGCACGTACGGCTAGAATGGCAAAGAGATTGCTTGGGTGGTCAGGCGACACGTACACTACCAGATTTTGCTTGTATGCCTAGCGCATGACGGTTTTGGAGTGTAAGTCAATGGCTTAATTCTTTGAAATAGATTATAACAAAAGAAATGTTGGAAGGAAATTCTGTAGAGTACCGTTATAAGATCCGTATGCATCGTTCTGATGCAGAGGCCGGGGAGCCCCCCCTTTTCGAAAAAAAAGTTATACGATCCAAACAATTGACATGTAATTATTTCTAAGAATTCCAATCCCCCAAATTTTTATGAAAACCGCAAAATTAAAAATGCCCAGAATGTATATCAGCCACTGGCCTAGGAAAATGCTACATGCATGTCAAATTGGGGACCACTTACCAGTTGGTTTACAGATGTACGTTTTTTATAAGAGTTGGTAAGGAGAAAATCTGTAGTGCAAAGTGGTTTTGAAATTTCATGCTAAGAAGTTCCGAAAATATCTGCAAAAACCGTGAATGTTCCTTTTGGATGAGGCGACAAGATGAAACAAAAATGCTACATCCATGGACATTTACAAAGACTTTATGCATCCTTTCAAAACACAATGGGCGCCCTCCCATTTCCTTCTCCATTCAAATCCCTCAACATCACCCCGCCCGTACAGTCTGTTGCAAGTCAGCCCATGGATGTAGCTTTACGCACATGAAAATTATTGATTGCGCAAATATGAATAGGCTAGTTCAATAAAGCAGCGATCTTGTATGGACTCAATTTCTCCTGTTTTACACAATGAAAATATATTTATATTTAGCTGCTCAAAATTTAAAGCTCCACTGCATATTTTGGCATTGAGTACTCTCCGGAACAGTAAATTTGAGGTAATACTGGTAGATATTAGAGCAACTACAAAGGTTCAAATCAGCAGGCTATAAGTCCAGACCAGCGAGACCCCATTCGGAATAGAGAGAGAGAAGGGAGGAAAGAGAAGGGAAGCGGAAGAAAGAGAAGCGGAACGGAGCAGCCGAAGAGAGAGAAGGAAGACGACGCTTCACTTAACGCTGGGTTGTAGCGCAATATACAGGAGAAAAGAAGCCCTTAAAAGCTAGCGTTGCTTTCTCCCTTCCAATCAAGTCTGCTTTCCTTATTCCCCATGTATACAATTATTACTCCCTCCGTCCAGGTGCATTAGGCGTCTAACCAAATCCAAGAATTCCAATAATATAAGTCACTACATTTAGCTAGTCCGGTGTGGAATAATTAATTTTGTGAGTCCAGTCCACATAGCAAGGCACATACGTAGGCTAGTCATTGCAAACGGCCGTGCATGCAACCCACAAGACATAATTATCGTACGCGCATGCAAACGGCCAGGCTCCGTGGTTGGCTGCCCAAGTGCATTGCCCCAAACAGTGCAATGAATTCACATATAAACACGCGCTAATTAATTTTCTCTAGTCCAATCCATACGCACCTAGGTCATGCTGCACCTTCTTAAACGCCCTATACACCTGGACGGAGGGAGTAGTTATTATAGCCAACTAGACCATATAGACGCGCGTTGCCGCGCCCGTTCATATTTTATGCAATAGTAGAGATGCTTTAGAAAATATATGTGCTAGTTTCGAACACTTTTCCACGCTATGTTAGGAAAATGGTAAGAGTGACGGTCTTTACCCTTGATTTGATGATTATATTGTGTAATGATTTTTTCCTATAAAAAATTATATATGTGTTCTTTTTTGGTTTTTAGGCTTGGGACAATTATTTTTACATATTTTAGACATTATTTATCGTAGAAACAAAAAAAATAGATAAATCTTATGGTCCCTCACAACCGGCCTTAATTGTTCGAACATGCATCTGGATGGGCTTGGAACAGAATATACTGCACTATATACTGTAAGATACTGTGAACACAATCGCTGCCTCCTCTTAGGTTTATTCTGTAAAACATATAAAACCATGCTACACTTAATTTAATTTAAGATGAATGCAAAGTATTGTAATTTATTTACTGTCCAAACTGTAATTATTAGTTTAATGGGAGGTGGTAAGTTAATGATTCAGTTACAATTAGTTTTTCTTGGTAATTAGTACAAAACTGGGCGTTCATTTGCTCTTTATAATGACCTCTTTGGTGCCATATTTGATGTAAGTTCCGTGTGGGTCATCGTGAGATGAAGCAAGAAGGATCCATGGCTGGGGGTAATAGATTTGACATGATTATCATCGAAAAAATAAATATTTGGTATAACTAAATTATTTCAAATTGTGTTACTGATTCTCCTTTCTAAATTTTGTGTACACATTACCTGGAATACACAGATAATTTGGGGATTGTTGACATCTCTTGGAAGATAACTTGGAGCGTGCTCTTGGATAACAAATCTTTAGACAGAACAATAAAGGTAGCGAGGATTGGATCAGGTGCTCTCCTTCGCACCATGAAGCTGTTGACGCTGCCACCGCGTACAACTACTGCTCATCACCCACCGCCACAGTCGCCTTTGCTCTGCCGCCCCTCGTCTCTGCCATCATGATCCCTAAGACAATCGCACAAAAAGGCAAAATAGATTAGCACCTATGCAGTCGAAGGAAACTGGGTGAATGAATGATGCCATCAATTGACACTACCGACGCATATCCTAATGGATCAGTAGCAAAATCAGGAATCTCAACACTAAAGTAAGGAAGAGACCCGCCATGGGGCCCTGCGGAGGAAGGTTGGAGTGCGAGCGGAGGGCACCGACGCCGAAGTATACCTACTGTAGAAGCTCGCCGCCAGGACGGAGGACGGCGGCGGCGCAGCGTCGAGGAACAGAGAAACAACCTTTTTTTAAAACTGAACGAAGAAGAGGAGCAGCTCGTGGATAGGGATAGCGCTGTCGACGGAAAACCAGGGCGACGCGCTCCTGTGCACGTTGGTCTGGACCTGGGCCTTCTATCTTAGGCCCGGTTACGGACGGAGACCGTAGCTCAATCCCCGGAGCAGCGGCCCGCGAGACTGTGTTGCGGGACGACCGAACTAATTCTGCGCTGGGTAGAGACAGGAAGATCTGTGCGTCCGTAAATATGATCGATGGCTGACGACCTCTAATCGCTGAGAGGGCTCATAGGTAGCTTCGTTATACTGTTTCTCAATTGGGCAGCTCCTCTACAGCCAGCTTTATTATATCAAACAATTTTTGTGAATACTATAGGTGACATGGCACCAGTATAGACTATGGAGCCCATAGCCGGATCTTCTATTAGGCTGGTCATAGTGGGAAGTAACTTATACTAGTAAATAGGTAGTAACATATGTGTGGTATCATGCAAGAATTCATTTATTTAGATGTAAACACATATTATGTAACAAAAAATACCTCTCTCCTTATTAGCTACTTTCCATATAAGCAAACTTCCCTTGGGGTGCGTTATCTTCCTGGCTAGGTTACTCCCAGTATGACTAGCCTTAGTTCTACTGTTACAACTTCTCGAGGGCCAACAGAACGAATCAACCTTGATTATCGCGGTCTACCTGACACCTTATGAGGCCTTCAAGAGTGAGAGGGGTTTGTTTCAAGGCAATATGTAGCCAAAAAGATATGTTCTACGTATTCGAAGCTCAAAATTTATTTTGTGAACAAAAAAGGTAAAAACATATACAAAGCTCCAAATCGGATCCGATGGTATGCTTCTGGGGCCTCAGCTTGAGGATATTGGGCTTTTGGCCCACCACTGGCCTGCTTGGAGCTTATCCTAGCACGACCGACCACGGAGGCCAATCCTTGCCGCCCGAACTCGCTGCTGCCAAAGTTAACTAAAATAACTGTTGAAATGCATGGGAGAAGGAGCACCCCGTCGTTGGCTGACCACGTCAACTCTGTTATAGTTAGTACGTGTACAGGATGTAGAGTCGATGTTGTATACGGGCCATGACTAGTGTCTCAAAGACCATGAGCCATGTCCTAGTCTGAAACAATGTTTGATCTGTCCTGTCCTAATCTATATGATCTCTAATGTATGTGGATGACCAGGCCCGGCCTTGATGGGGGGGCAGGGGGGGCGGCCGCCCCGGGCCCCCGAAACAAAGGGGCCCCCGTGTATGTGTGCTCTGTGTATTAGGCACATGAAAAAATTGACCGTGCGCTAATTTAGATGCAACATGCCTGTACGTGTAGGTGTAGTAATGGGTAAGTAAATCAGTGATTCCCTGAATTAGTGGAATTGCCGTTTCCCACGCGTAGGCCCGCACACTTGAGCGATCGATCTAGCCGCAAACCTATCCCTCAGAAATAACTTATTCCATATTTCTAAACTTTGGTTGAGCGATCGATCTATTCAGGGAGCAGATATCACGCCCGACTCGCTCCACTACAGCATCCTTTCGCGGAGTACTCACCGATGCTTCCTCCTCCGGTGGCGGCTCGGGTGATTCATGTTCGTCGGACAGGAGTAACAATACCCCCGATCCTGACGGGCAGTTTTGAACAACAGCAGAATAGGTAAGCATCTTCTTGATTTATCATCCCAGAGCTAGCTAGGTTCTGTGATAGTTGCACAATCTTTTCGCAAAAGAAAGTGGCATAATCAGTAGCTAGTGAATTAGCGGAGAAGAGTAGGATGTAGTTGTCCGGCCTTCTGATTAATTAATCTAGCTGTGTTGGTGGTCGATGAAAGACGAGGGGAGAGAATGACTAGGATCCATGAATTAATGATAATAATAGTTGAGATGAAATTAATCAGAGAATGCATGGTTGATTTAATTTATTTAGGTGGCTAAATTAATTTTAGCGTTGTAAATTATAAAGTAATTCTAGCTGCGGGCGATGAGGAGCCGTTCAATTTTTTGTTTTGTTTGGCAAACTATATAATGAAACATACAATGCATGCAAGTTCCTTGGCAAAATCTAAAGTAAGATAGAATTAATATAACCATATACAATTAAATCAGGAAACTAGGTCGACATTTGCACTCCCTCCATTGATTAAAAGTTAAGAGTAACATGTGTTTAAAAATAATCATACCGTGCAAGAGGCATAAAGGGCCCCGGATTTTGTTTTCGCCCCGGGCCCCTCAAATCTCAGGACCGGCCCTGTGGATGACATCATAATCGCGAGTTCATCCGATTATGTGGTTAGCGCCTTGCTCAAAGAACAACAAGATTATTTTCCTCTTAAAGAGTTGGGAAATATCCATTATTTTTTAACATTGAGGTGAAAAGGGAAAATAATGGAATATTGCTGACACAGGAGAAATATGTTAATGATCTTCTTAAATGAGTTGTGATGCAACACTGCAAGCCATCAGATACACCACTCCCAGATTCTGAAAATGGTCTATTGAAGAGGGTGATTGGCTGAGTGATGACGATGGAACCAGATACATAAGTATAGTAGGAGCAATGCAATACTTGAACTTGACAAGACTAGATATTGCTTTTCTTCTGAGCAAAGTTTGTCAGTTTCATCATCTATGCACTAGTGTACATTGGACGCTGTTAAGAGAATTCTGAGATATATCAGGGGTACACTTGGAGTATGACTAAAATTACAAAGTCATTGTCTATTCTTGTTAGCGCCTTCTCAGATGCAGACTGGGCTGGTAGTCCTGATGATCATAGATCCTCGGGTAGTTTTGTTGTATACTTTAGTCACAATCTTGTTTCTTGGAGTGCTCGAAAGGAGGTAATGATGCCAAGGTCAAGCACTGAAGCGGAGTACAAATCCCTAACCAATGCAATAGGTGAGATCATTTGGATCCAAACACTTCTCAATGAGCTCAGAGTCACTCGGCCTAGGGCCGCATGTCTATGGTGTAACAATCTTGGAACAACGTATCTCTCGGTTCTTTCGCAAAAAAGATGCATCTCTCGGCTAACCAAATATTTCATGATCGGACTAAACACATTGAGGATTATCACTTTAATTTGTTAGAGAGTAGCAGTCGAGCTTCTTGAGATCACAGTTATGAAGTGCTGGCAAGCATACGATACAACACAAGTGATAAGAGTTTTGCTTGATTCACAGGTTCCAGACTCTAGGAACAATATAGAACATAATAGTGTCATGGTTTCTTTTAATCCTACATAATTTCATTGTGATTTTAGCATAGCAATTTTTCAGCGGTGTGTGGATCAATGGGATTATATTCTTTGTCTTTGAAATTGAGTACATAAGACTTTATGCTAAAGAGTCACTTATAGAATACTACTATTTTTCTTCGGTGATGTATTTGGGCAGTCACTTCAAATAGCACCAGGATTTGAAAGAAAGAGAGCCAATGCATCGAACAAATTATGCAAATTTCATTTTCTTCGGCCCACTTGTTTCCTTCAGTTCCATGGTGGTTTCAAAAACAAATATAGTAGTAAGAAAAAAAAAACATCTTCAACAGTACGAGTGTGTGCTAATTAACGGTGCATGCAATCTCTACAGGTTTACTAGTTCTAACTTAGTGACTAGCTGCTTGCAGGTTGACAAGACTACATATGGTCCAGCTACAGCCATCTAGATCTGGCTCGTAGACAATAAGATGGATATTGTTCAACATGGGACTGCATGACTTCACACTCTTCATGCAGAAAGCAAACAAACATCGATTGTAGGCACGAAGTTGCAAAGGGTGATATTAGGCCATGTCCATGAGTTGTTTGGAACCATATACTGATAAAGAGGAGCTCCAATATACTCATATATGATTAGCACTTACCAGAATTCGAGTCCCCATATAATTTCTCCTGATGCCTTTCATTCTCAAATCTCCTCGGCATGTTCTTGATGAGGAACCAATAACATTTAGTATTCGGTAGATCTAGCATTGGCGCATTATTACAGTTGGTCTTTTGGCTTTTCCTGGTGAACAATCTAACCTATAATATTGATGCTAAGATACGAGCATGAAATGCAGACCAGATAATTCAAGAGTTAACAAGTGAAGGAGATATAGAGGTGAGAAGATGTTGGTATGAGTATGGTTGCGGGAGAAAACGGGTGAAGCAATAATGTACACTGTGTTGCATCAATAGATGAAGTGCATTGTTTCTTTCGTAGGTGGGTAATATGGAAATTGTTTTTTCTCACAAATAAATACTAAGACTCAATGACCATGGTACTATTTCTCCAATAGGTAGTGGGAGAGCGCACTATTTCATTTAACTTGCAGCGTAGCTCTTAGCCGTCCCCTACTTTGCCGTCCCCTTTTGCCGTCCGCGGCGAACGGCAAAGACCTTTGCCGTCCGCCATCCATGCCTTTGCCGTCCGCCGTGGCAGATGGCAAAGTAGCTGATTCCTATAGTGTCGAAGATAACTCTTATAAGAGCTCACTGGGGAATATATTTCTTCATAAAGTACAGATATGAGCTCTTTCGGTTCCAATGGAAGAATATTAGAATAAATAGTACACTATAATTTAAGATGCAAACATGAAGAGACAAAAGACACAAAAACATGTTAGTGTTACATTAGTGACTCGCTGCTAAAAGTTAAATCATTTTTGTACTTAAAGATTTGGTAATTACAAGCGAGGAAAAGCTTTCGATAAAGCCGGAATTTTCAACTTTTCCTGTTACCACGGAAGTGGAGATAGTCCTATGGTAGGACATAAATGATAAGAGGTGATTCATAGGTTCCACAAACACATGAATGAAAAAGTGCAAAAATATTACGTTTCTTTGTCCTATGATCATTTCATTGCACCGTAGGAAAACACTGTTTTTTTAAAGGTGTGTAGTTCAATGAAATTTATTCTTGAAACATAGTATAGAAATGACCATTGGGATGGACATCACGAGCAAGTTGCAAATGTCCAGATTCCTCGGGGTCCTCTTGTTTCATAGGCCACTAGATCATTGAAGGCGCGCGTTGCTGCGCCGGTCAATTTTGGCACTTTTTAATGTTGGTAACTGATACAACTATTTGGAGCGGTATTATTTTTCACGTTATGTTATTGACGAAAAAAATATTTGGGGATTTTTATAGGTATATATGTTGTTTGATGAGGAAAATGTTAGACTGAGGACTTTTAGGACATTTACAAAAAAGAAAAAACAAATCATGTGTTCATGTGATAGCTAAACTTTCATTTGGTTGCTCATCACATACAGACTTTTTCGTGGCTTCTCCTCAAGGTGGCAAGGCCTAGGTCGCTCACCTCATGGTAATGGTCCGCCTACTTGTGAGTCTGGCTCGCAAGAATTATTACTCCCTGTGAAGAGCAGATGACTCACATGAATCCACCCAAGAGTATTACAGTTGCAGTCCGGAAACGATTCGCAGAACTGCACGGTTGATGCTTGCACCCTGAAGGCCCAGAGTCAAAACACCATAAGAGCTTCAATTTTGTTATGAGAGCATCGGCCCAGCCCCTCTAGCATTCTTCAGTCAACTAAAGCCTGAGATTATGAGTTGATCAAACGGTCAAAAATGCCCAAAGTTCCAATCCGAGCGCCCATCCATTAGTCCAATAGATTTGGAAGAAGGAAAATTTTGCTGTTTTGTGGATGTATCAAATTACAACATGGTGTACACGTTGACCTTACAGATTACAAGTAAACTACTAATTGGGAATAGATTATAAATTCAGAAATTTATATACATGGTGTACTTGCATATTCAGAAAATCCCGAATTTGTGCCGTCCAACTTGGTTCCTGCTTTGTCTTTCGAGCGTTCAAGACATTCCTCTAACAGTGATCAAATTATCTCATCCACTGTTCTCATCTTATCACCTGCCAACCAACCATAACCATAGCTAACAACACATTGTTAGTCTCCTCGTCTCTTCCGTTCTCCCATCCACCCAAATCTAGCTAATGATTTGTCTGAAATATACGACAAACAACACGTATATAATTATGAAATAAATTCTGTGAAACAAAATCAGTGTCCCAGCTTTGGCAGACCTGACTGGCAACTCTATCATAAGATTTTCATGATTTATATTTGTACCAGTAAAGGATTGATAGTCAGTACATATTAAGTCCTAAAGCATTAGCAAGTTGCAAAATCGAATACCAAAATCTTCCATGACTTGATTTTTACTGGAATTTGCGTACCTGGCATTGGAGCGCTTGCCCAAGACGCTCTTGCATCCGGGCTCCTTGTGACCCTGTGAGGCACATTCGCGATGTGGGCGGGCAGCTCCTAGCACTGCCTTTGATTGACCCAACACAACCGCTTTTCCTCCTGAGTGGTGAGGTCGTGCTCCCGCCACGGTTTGCCTGGCAGAGTGGCAGCCAGTTGGCTGCGCCGTGGACGGAGAGTATGGAATCGAGGAGGAGAGGAATCAAGCCGCTGGCCTGTTGCCTCGGTTGCCACCTAGCCTGATGCGTGATAGGAAGAGGGAATATATGAAACACGCGTGGAGTACATGAAGCGCCAGGGTAACTGACCTGTAATTATCTGGCGCCCAGGAGTGATGCGCATCTAATTGCCATTAAAGCCCTGTGAATGGTTTCAAATCGACAGGTTTCGAATCGACAGGTGACGATCCGCAGCCCCCGCCCATCTTGATCGGACCCGAAGGGCAGTCGGCATGCGACGCCATAGGTCGCGTCGGTCGGACCCTGACGCGGTGGCCATGGGCGGCACTCCCACACAGCGTCGGCCGCCATGCCACGCCCACGCGACGTCTGCGTTTGTGCGAAAGAGAAAGCAGTGCAAGGCCTGCATCTTCTATATATGGGCTGCACGGACTGGGGAGCAGTAGAAGCGCATTAGGCCCAATTTCACAGCTGACGCTCAAAAAAGTCACCGGAGCAGCGGCCCAACACGGATATGGCTCGTTCTTAGCAAACGAAGCGAGCAAGCGCGGGATCGAGTGAAATTGGACGGACGAAAACACCTAGAACTGAGGATCTAACGGCTGCAAACACTAATGGCCTGAGATGGCTGGATAAGTGCTCAGTTTTAATGTCTCTAAATAGCTTATTTATACACATTGTTTGGTAAAAAATGACCATTGTTGTCAGTGACAACATTAATATATAGGATACCTAGTGATGCATTCTATTCCCTTATGGCCAAAACTCTACATCATTTCTTTCACAAGCATTAGTTGTCGTAGAACAATCTTATTTGTCTCTGCTGTAGAAATAAGGAATGGACCAGGCCTGTGAAACTGTAACTTGTCGAGCCACTAGGGATTGTTTATTGAATATCCATTTCATGTACAGCCTCCTTCTGCTGGTTGCTGAAGTGATCACATAGCTAGTCAGCACGACCATGTTTCTCAACCATCCCTGTGCTTGCAAAATAAGAAGGCAGCTTGAGGGATTTTTTTAATCAATCCATCTACGAAAGAATACAACATGGAGATACTATGACATGGACAAAAAGTATTGTTTGACATGTTACCATATGTTAATAACCACTAGCATAAAGTACCACTTATGTGACATGTTTTTTTCAAGAACATGCAGGAGATGTGTGTGCCGATATATTAAGCTACAAAACAATGCTCAAGGGCGAGAGTCAGCGCCACAAGGCGGCGGCCAAACACTCTGAACCACGAGAGAACAATTTATGTCGGGATAACTCTCCTAAGACTACTGTTGCCATCTTTCCGCCATTCATAGAAGTTTTTAAAATAATTTCTGCCACATTGTGCGGCAGCAATGCTTTGTTCATGAGGACTCATCGGTTCTGTTCGAGCCAAATGCACCGCAGTACAAGTGTGCTTTAATTGACAGCATGCATATGGTCCAACCACATTGCTCATAGCCAATAAGATGGATATTGTACACCGTGGTCCCATTTTACTTCACACTCTTCATACAAGAGCAAACGAACATCGATTGGAAGTACAGCGCTGCAAAAGGTGATATTAGGCCATGTCCATGAGTTGTTTGCAACCATGTATTGATAAATAAATGTTCCAATATACTCATATATGATTAGCACTTCCCAGAATTTGAGTCTCCGTAGAATTTATATGGATGCCTTTCATTCTCAAATCTTCTCGTCATGTTCTTGACGATGAACCAACATTTAGTATTCGGTAGATGTAGTATTGGAGCCACTATTCAAGAATTCGTCTAATTAATCAGTTAACGGGTCAGTTAATCCCTACTTGTAGGATGGCCGAATTGAATAACACCTATTCATCGTGTTAACTTGTAAGACCGATTAATTTTCCTGTGAGACCGATTAATACGTTCTCAGGACGATTAATCGCTGCTGTCCCATTAACTTAGGGGCAAACAAAGCCCAAAATTTTGGCCCGTAAGCCCTCCCATCCCTCTCTCACTCCTCAATAGCTAGGGTTTGACCAAATCATAACATATTTGGTATATTACATAGTTGAGACCATGAGAGTATGGTATAATACCTAAAAAATTAGATATATGTTGGCAAGTTCCTATTTAATCTAGTGATTAATGGTTGACCGAGTAATCCAGTTAGTAGGTCGATTCACCGATTAATTGCTACTCCCAAGCCGACCGAGTAGCTACCTGTTACCGATTTCCTTGACAATGATTGAAGCATTCTTATAGTTGGTCATCTAGCTTTTCCGGGTGAACATCTGATCTATTATAGTGATACTAACATACAAGCGTGAAATGCAGACCACATAATTCATGAGTTAACAAGTGAAGGAGATATATAGGTGAGAAGATGTTGCTTTGAGTATGGATGTGGGACAAAATGGGTGAAGCCATAATCTACATTGTTTTGCATCAGCAGTTGTCGTGCATTGTTTATTATGTAGGTGGTTGATACGAAAATTGTTTGTCTCACGAATAAATACTAACATTCAATTATCAGGGTACTATCTCTCCTGTAGGTAGCGGGAGAGGGCACTTTTTCATTTAATTCAAAGATAACACTTATAAGAGCTCACTTGAGAATATATGTTTTTTCATAAAGTGCAGGTATGAGCTCTATCAGTTATATCACTGATTGGCTGCTAAAAGTTAAATCAATTTTGCACTTAAAGAATTGTTGAATTGCGAGCGAGAAAAAAGTTTTTGTAAAAGTTGGAATTATCAACTTTTCCTATTACCACCTAAGTGGAGACAGTCCTATGGTAGGAGATAAATGATAAGAGCCGATCCATAGGTTCCAGAAGCACATGAACAAAAAGTGTAAATATATTATGTTTTCGTCCTAAATGATGATTTCATTGCACCGTAGGAAAACACTGATTTTTTTAAACATGTGGCGTTCAACAAAATTATTCTTCAAATAGTGTACAAATAACCATTGGGAAGGACATCACGAGCAAGTTGTCTAGGCAGATGTCTGGATTCCTCAGAGCCCTGTTTCATAGGCCATAGCTTCTGTATCCACATTGCCTGATAATAAAATGACCATTGGTATCAGTGACAAAATTAATAGATAGATTAACCTCCTTGATGCATTCCATTCCCATATGGCCAAAACTCTACATCATTTCTTTCACACGCATATAGTTGCCGTACAACAATCTTATTTGTCTCTGTTGTAGAAACAAGGAATCGACCAGGCGTGTGTAGCACTTCTCGAGCCACTAGTGATTGTTCATTGAATATCCATTTCATGTGCAGCCTCGTTCTGCTGGTTGCTGAAGTGATCATATAGCTAGTCAGCGCACGACCATGTTTCTCTGTTATCCCTGTGCTTGCAAAATAAGAGGGTGGCAAGAGGGGATTTTTTTAATCAATCCATCTATAAAATTGTACAAGATGGAGAAAGTACGACATGGACAAAAAATATTGTTTGAAATGTTACCATATGGTAATAACCACTAGCATAAAGTACCATTTACATGACATGTTTTTTTTTCAAGAACACACAGGAGACCTGTGTGTCGATATATTAAGATAGAAAGAAGTATTCAATTACAAGGGCGAGAGTCAGCGCCAAAAGGCAGTGGCCAAACCATCTAAACCACGAGAGAACAATTTATATTGGGATAACTCTCCTAAGACTACAGTTTCCCACCTTTGCATTACTGATTTGTTCTTGAAGACTCACTGGTTCCGTTTGAGCCAAATGCACTGCAGTGTGCTGAGGAACACCGAGTTGACCCCCCTTCCAAAACTTCTTGGGATGGACAGCTGGAGATCAAGCCACCACTGTTTCAAGTTGGCGCTTGATTAGGCGGTCCAATCCAGCTGTGGATCTAGGACCAGACCTCTCTCGCATAGACGCACCGCTACAAGACATGTTGTCCAAAATTTACCACGTCCACTATCAACCAGTGTAGGTTACCAAAAATGTGTTTGTTTCGTAAAAGATATGTTGCGTGCTATTTCTCAGCCGCCTCGCCCCCATCATCGGATTAGCCACGATCAAGCGGCTCTCAACTTCTCCCTCGCCTCCCGCTTCGCAAAAACATCACAACATTGCCAATGTTTTGGAAGTATTAGCAATATTGCAATCTGGCATCGCAACATTGGCCATGTTTCGGAAGCACAACGTTCCCAAGTGCCGCTATTTTTTTAAAGAAAAAACAAGTTTTCTTGGATGAACAGTTGGACCGCTTCTTCTCACCCTCATTTCATGCAGTGAGTTGGAATTGTAGCGACATTCATCAAACTTGTACACTGTTTATTCTAGGCTACATGGGAAACTACAATCTGCAACTAGTTACAGCTGCACTTCATGTCGTTTGCAGCTCTACAAAACATTAAGAAAATGTAAAGAGTTATGGATATTATTGTTTACGTTGTATCTCACCCTGTGCATACAAAATGCTTTCTATAAAAGAAATATAACCATGTGTGGCCTGCACAAATAAAAAGTAGAATAGCCTACTATCGTGATTTTTGTGAGGAATTCACAATCAGCACCCTAGTCTCATCTTATTTTATGTTTTTATTCTTCTTTTACGGGAATGAGTCTCATATTATTTATCTTTTTGAGAATCTCAAGTCTTTTTCTTTTGACGTGGAGAATCATGAGTCTCATCTTATAAATGATTTTTTTCAACCTTTTTAGAGAACTATTTTTTTAGGTTTCAAATGAACTGTTATAAACTGCAAAAATGCTATTTATTGCCTGTTGCAAGACCCAACTCGGTCTTGCCTTTAGTACGTCACTATTTGTTTGGCCCATTACTGTAGTTTTGTTTGCTAGTTATTTTTCTAGTGGTTTTATTTCTTTTCACTATTTTGCTCTGGTTTTCTTTGGGTTTCTTTGTTTTTATTTGGTTTTCTTTGGTTCTTTTTTTCTTCGGTTTTATTTCTTTCTATATTTTTTATTTTCAACACATGTCTAATTTTTCATACACATTGTACATTTTTCATATACATCGGGAACTTTTTAAGACACATTTAGCATTTTTCAAATACATGATTAACATTTTGTTCAAATATATGTTTGGATGTCTAATTTTTTCATACACATTGTAATTTTTTTGTATACATCTAAAACAGTTTTTCTGCACTTTAAAAAATTCAAATACATGATTAACCTTTTTAAATACATGTTTTTGGATACATGTATTTTGTCAAATACAAATTAGAAATTCTTGGAAATACGATAAAATTATTTTTACCTTGTACAAATATTAAAGAAAATGTCATATACATTTTTTGAAATGTGTAAACATTTTTAAAATGTCATGTATAGTGTTTGGAGTTGTAAGAAATATTTTTTTGAATTACATGAACATTTTTCTTACATTGTAGATATATTTTTAATTGTGATGAATTTTTGAACGAATGAATATATTTAAATTGCCTTGTACATTTTAAATGGTATCAACAATTTGTTTGAATTGCGTGATTTTTTTAATATTGTATAAACATTTATCGAACGCGTGATGTATGTTTTTAAAATTTCCCAGCTGTTTTTCCAATTAAAATTATAAGTAAAATTAATAAAGAAAAAAAAATGCGCTGGAGACACAAACTGACCAAATTAACCTCGACACAAAATTGCCGATGCCTAACCAATTGCTCTCTTGAAGGACACACCAACTGTCAAGATCTGAACAAAGCCAACCCATCTGGGGACACAAACTCTTATAGGCACTTCGACCCGCCATATCGGATGTCGGTGAGGTAGGAAGAGACCGGAGCAACCTTATTTCAACATGTCATCGCCGCCACATGGTCTATAAATGACCAAAAAGCACAAAAATAGCATGTTTTTATTGTCCTAAATGATGATTTCATTGCACAGTAGGAAAACATCAAACAAAAATCAACGAGGTGTAGTTAAACATAATTTATTCTGGAAACATAGTGTATAAATGGACATCGCCAGCAAGTTCTCTAGGCAGATGTCCAAATTCCTCAAAGTCCTCTTAATTCTTAGACCATAAGCTTCTGTATCCACATTATTTGATACAAAATGACCATGGGTGCGAGTGACAACATTAATAAATAGATTAACTTCGTAGGATCTCTATTGATGCATTATTCGAGTCCCATACGGACAAAACTCTAAATCAATTCTTTCAGTAGCTTATAGTTTTTGTAGCAGAATCTTATATATGTCTTGTAGAAAACAAAGGAGTGAACCAGGCGTGTAAACTTTTAGCGCTTGTCGAGCCACTTGACAAGGAGGTTTCATCGTCCCTTTATCGAACCACAACATCTCATTTGGGGTTTCATCATTTCCTGACCGGCCCGTCTCTCGGAGTTTTGTTAACATGTTGGGGTTTACCACATGTACACTGGGTGGCCAGGGTCTTCGGTTCAGTTAGCCACGCTCGAAGTTTTCTTACCAGTGTGTGTGGATTTAGATTAGCGTCGTCTGTCTGACTGTCTCACATGGTCTTGTCGGTTGCCGATGTGTGCTGTGTCACCCTTTTCTAGTCGATCCTTGTTGAGCCATGAACAGTTACGTTATCACCTTTGAGGCTCAGTTATCGGTCGATCGCCTATCTCTTCCTTCTAAGGTTCTAGAAGGGTGTTGACCTATTATGGTGGTCTAAAATCTCAACGGCGCAGTCTATATCTCGATATTTGGGTCAGTGGCCATCATGATGGATTGACCCCCACTGGTGGAAAAAAGGCCTTTGGTCGCGGTTCGCAACTGCCATTAGTCGCGGCTGCGCAACCGCGACCAACTAAGCGCGACTAAAGCCCCCCACCTTTAGTCGCGGCTGCTTAAGAACCGCGACTAACGGCCCGTCCCACGTGGGCGCCAGTGTTGTCGGGCGGAGGACCTTTAGTCGCGGCTCTTCGCCAACCGCGACTAAAGGCCGCCGCAGGTTTAGGGTTTTAGCCCCCTAAACCTGTTTTCTGTTTAATTTGTATTGTTTTATTTCTTTTGTGCTTTATTTTAATTTTGAAGGAGTTTCATATATTCTACGGTACTACATACATGCATATGAATGTACAATTTCAAATAAATTTGAAATTAGAACCAAAAGAATTCAAGAGGAATATACAATATATATTCAATATCATCGGATGACCATATACAATTTTGAACAAGTTTCCATACATGATTTAATCCATATAAATTTCTACGCCCTCGTAATAGTGTTCTCCTTTAGGATGGAGGACTTCCTTCGAACCATCCAGCTAGTTCCTCTTGAAGTGGTCGGAAGCGAGCTTCGACTAAGCATCCACCGGAGGTTATTCCTCCGAGCATTGGTATCACTCGGATCAACCCGCCAGAGGTGTATCTCGGATCCTCTCACGAATATAGTATGCACATAGATTGGTCAACGGTGGCTGAATATCCCCAGATTCTTAGGCTTTAACAATTTGAATTCTAGCTCTTTTTGAATTCACCGACCTTTGTATCTACGAACCGTCTCCAAACCCTACGAGGCAAAGAAAATTAAATGAACAAGAGAGTTATTAGTTACTTGATATTAGGAAATGAACCAAATAGGCCGATCGATATAGAGCGCAAATGAATGAAAATAATTACTTCGCAGCATTTTTCTCATGTCGGCCCAAAGCTTTGGATCCTTATTCGAGAGTTGGGGACGAGACATTCGAGGTGTTAACTTTAATTACTAGCGAATCCAAAGGAACTGCGGACACGATACATGCACAAGACGTCATGCATAACTCATCGATTAGCCGGCCACATACCATGCATGGAGTAAACAAAAGAGAATGTGCTCAAGACAGAAACACTCACCCAAAATGGTAAGGAAATAGAATATCACTTTTGAGTTCCTGCTTTGTAAGAAACGCCACAGTCCGCCTCCACGTCGGCGGGTAATGCTTCAACACAATATCATTAACGATGTGTGGGTCAATGAACCCAACATCATGGACGTTCCTTACTCGCATTCCTTAATCTTCATTCTGCATGTATAATAGAGGACACAACAATATAGTTAGGACATATATATAGTGCAGGCAATATGAACGAGATGGGGTAGAAATTAATAAATCACTTACGTAACGTAGCAACCGATGATAGATTTGTCGAGCTCAGCAGATTGAAAAGCTGGAACAATTCACTCAGTTCAATTTGTACATAGTAATGTTTGATGTGATGCTCATGTCTAACTTCCGCATAAATATATTCTTTGGCGTTTTATTTTTATGTAACCCTTGTACCAATTCAGCAGACGTTTCATTTGGTCGTAGATCCTTTTCTCGCGCAGCTCGACGAGAGGCCCATTCTTGACATATGTAATTACTACCTCCTTCACTGGCAACTCATCAAGGTCTAATAGTTCACGAAGAGTAATACCTAAGTTGGCCGCTTGTTCTCCGCACTCACATACTAATCCTCCTGTCTGCCGCAGCTTGTATGATCTCGGGGCATCCGGACGAAGGCTTCCACTATAAGCGGGCAATCGATTGTTTACTTTGTCCCCGAGCTGGGCAACTTGTTTCCGCTTTTTTACTTTCGCCTTCTCCGCTCTTTGTTCTCCTTGAACATGAGTGCCTGCCTGCAAGTTCACGCTCATAGTCGTTAGGCAGATTCTTCTCGGCTTGGGACGGTGTGCTCAAAATGACTTAGCCCACTTCTTTTGCTCATCGAAAATACCGGCTTGGGCTCGGGCTCTCTTTTCTTCTTGCAGTCCGCCTTCCATTTCTCCAAATCAGCAGCCGCGTCAGCTGTCGACTTGCTCGGCACTACGCTCCTAAGGCCTTGTGGGGAGAGGCTTGATGATGGCTCCGTACCTTTGTGGTCTTAGGTACATAAGGGTCCGGGTTAATAATCCAGGACTGCTTCTGCTTCTTTGCCGTAGGTGGATTGGGGGGCGGCGTCTGATCACCCGCCGGACGAGGATTGGGGGGCGGCGGATGATCACCCGCCGGACGTTAGGATCGGGGCGGCGTCGGGCTGATGTGACGGAGGTGTAGGTGAACCGCCACCACCACCACCACCACCACCACCGCCACCGCCACCACCACCACCGTGAGGGGTGGACTTGTTGTCCTTGGCGCCTCGCTGAAACTTGATAAACTTCTTTTGCCATAGAATGTAATGGCGCTTGACATCTCCAAGTCTTTTCTCCCTTCGTGTAGCAATGTCAATCTCCGTGTCCTCAAACCCTTGGACTATGTCCTCCACCGTGACACGAGCATAGCCATCTTGAATGGGGTTGTTGTGGTGGAGTGCTCCAGGTAAACATGGTAAAGCACTGCCGATGGCTACCTTCATGGACATGTTCCCGATAGGATAATACAGATGACATTCTTTCATCTCCTTTATATCGCCCACGGGTAGCGAGGAGGCTCCGGTGCAGTAATTTCACCACCGAGGCTCCGTGCAGTAATTTCGATCACCGAGGCTCCGTGCAGTAATTTCGATCGTCGGTGCATCCGCACCAGCCGGTGGGGCCTCCGTGGAAGCCACGCTGCTTCTCCGCTGCTGGCTTCCGAGATCCGCTGGATGATCTTCATGCTGCACCCGAGCTGCATCTCTTTCGGCTACTAGTACACTCATGGTTTTCTTCATCACATCCATTTCCGATGCCAACCGCGCCACAACATCTGCTTCCCGATCCATCTTTCTCTTACGGCTTCTGTAACCGTACGGGTCATCGTTCTGGGGGAACCCTATTTTCCACGGAATGTGCCCCATGCCTCGTACACGTCCTCCGTGTTCAGGATTCCCGAGGGCTTTTGTCGCTCGTTCTCTCTGTTGAACTTGATCTTCCCTGTTGAGCATCCTTCATTGCGCCAATAAGGGCTTGGGTGGGTTTAAGTAATTTGCCCCGTAAACACACTCCCCTCCCGGTTCAGCGTTCCCCATGCCCGCATTCACCAGCTTTTGGCCCTTGGGTCCCATCCTCCGCACTGGACGGATTCTCGCGCCCTCAGCTCGTTCTCCATCTTCTCCAACCTAGGCACCCAAATGCGATACCCTCCTGGCCCCATAACATGATTGTACTCCTTCTTAGCCGCATTTTCCTTATTTTGTTTCGATATTTGAATGAACTGCTCCAATTTCTTTTGCTTCACAAATTCTGGCCAATCATCTTTCGTTTCTCATATTGTCCTTTGAAACCGGAGTCTTGTTCTGCTTGACAAAGTCACGGGCTAGATTTTGCTTGAATTTCCGAATGCGCGGCCATCTTATGAAGAGCGAACTGTTTGACTAGCCTCCTCCTCTCCTTGTTTTCCTCAATCTTGTTACCCTCTTCATCGAATTTGTTGTATTCCGGAGGTAGAACGAAATGTTCCATAAGCTTCTTGAAGCAATCTTTTTTTGTTCTCTTATCGACAAAAGTGAAACCATCAATTCGCGCCTTCTTTGGCTCATTCCACTCGACGGTGATCGAGACGTTGTTCGTAACAATGGCTCCGCATTGGCTGACAAACTTGGTGGCGTTCTTGCGGGGCTCCAGCGCCTGCCGTTAATCGTCGACAACCGCGATGGTGCATGTTTCTCCTTGTTTCATCGCCTTGGTTGCGCCACGCTTTGACGATGTACTCGATTGTTTCGACGATCCGGCCGAGGGCTAAAATAAGAAAGAGAGTCGCGCGCGTTAGTACACACATATTTATTCAAATCAGTTAGTTTGTATCACCAGAGGCTCAATGTATATATATACCTCGGCGCCGGAGGTGGTTGCTACTTCCATTTGAAGATCGCCGCTTATCGACGCTTTCTTCGCATCATCTTGTCGACGGCGCCTTCATCTTCACCGTCAAGGTTCAGATAAGAAGAGATATCATCTTCTTCTTCTCCGGTCGGCACATATTGAATATCGCCGTTTATGATGCCGAACATATGTGCTTCACCGTCCGGATCATAGTTGTCCATAATCGGGTCAGCTCTATCGTCCGCCATTATGTCAGTCCTGAAAACATGTAGTAAAAACAAATTAATTAAGTGAAGAAGGGGGGCGGTGGCGGTGGCGGTGGCGAAAGGGCGGTGGCAAAAGGAGGGGGCGAGGAAGGGGTGGGAGAGGGTGTCGCGGTAGAGCGCGAGACGGGGCGGCAGACGACGGCGTCACGGAGAGGGAGGAAATTCCAATATGTGGCCCGTTGTAGCCGACGCGGCTGTACTGCTGCTAATGCACCGGCCCGTTGTAGCCGACGCCGAAACAGTGATTAGGATACGTTGGAATTTCCTATATGACGCTGTCTGCGTCAAACTGTCGAGCTTAACGCACCTCACGAGCGACTGTGAGCGAACGATTTGGGTCGGCCCATCACGTAAATCCTTCACGTCCGGTTTTAGGAACCTTCCGAGGGTTCCCAACCCTTTTTTTATTTTCATTTCTTTTCCTTTCTTTTTCTGTTTCGTTTTTCTTTTCTTTTTTTGTTTATTGTTCTTTTTCTTTTTCTTTTTAAAAAATGTTCTCCTTTTAAAAAATGTTCTATTTTTCAAAAATGTTCATATTTTCAAAAAATGTTCGATTTTCACAAATTTGTTCGTGTTTTCAAATTTTGTTCCGGAGTTTCAGAAAATTGTTTGTGTTTTCAATTTTTTTTGCCGGTTGTTTCAAAAAATGTTTCCGATTTCAAGAAAAATTCACATATTCAAATTTTCTTCACTTTTTATAAAATTATTCGTGTTTTGAAATTTTGTTCGGGAGTTTCAAAAAATGTTCGGGTTTTCACAAAAATTTAGGAGTTTCAAAATTTTTCCCGTATTTAAATTTTGTTCATGGATCCAAAAAATGTTTGTGCTTTTGAATTTTGTTCCTGTGGGCGCTCCGGCCGGGCCTCGCCCGCGGGTCCGCCCTTCCCGACGGATTCGCCAAGGCGCATCGGCTGTCGTGGCCTGGGCGCCGCAGAGGAGGTGCGCCGATCGCGGCTGACGGCGCGCCTCTCGAACGGGAGCGGTGGAGGCGGCCGTCCGGTGGCTGATCGGGGAGGAGATGAGGGGCGAGCACACGCGAGCTCAGGATCGGCCGGAGGGGAGAGCGAGGCGGCAGACCGAGGCCGGCCGGGCGGCGCGCTGCTGGCGAGGGCGACGGGCGGGCGGGCGCCGAGGGCGAGGGCGACGGCGGCGGCGGCCGAGGGTGAGGGCGACGGCGGCGCGCGAGGGCGCGGCAGAGACGTAACAGGCGAAACGGCGGGCGGCGCCGAGGAGCCTTGTATTTATAGCCCCTTTAGTCGCGTTTGGCGACGAGACCCGCGATTAAAGGTGCCTTTAGTCGCGGGTCTCCGCCCACCCGCGACTAAAGGGGTTTTATGGTTTTGCGTTCGCGCTTTCACCTTTTAGTCGCGGTTGGTTCGCCAACCGCGACTAAAGGCCGCAGTTTAGGTTTATTGTTTTCTGTTTAATTTGTATTGTTTTATTTCTTTTGTGCTTTATTTTAATTTTGAAGGAGTTTCACATATTGTTTTTATTTTCTGCCTGTTTTTTGTTTTCATTTTTGCTTTATTTATTTTGTTTTGTTTCTACTTACAACAAAAAACTTATTTATTTTATTTTATTTTGTTTCTAATTACTTATTTATTTTACTTTATGATAATTATTTTTGCTATTAAAGTTTCTAATTACTTATTTATTTATGTTATTAAAATCTTAAAATATAATTATATATCAAAAAATCAGAAAATAAAACTAATTCATTTTAAATTCTTGTTTTTCTTCTGTTTTTTCTTCCTTTTTTCTTCTTTTTTTTTCTTCTGTTTGTTTCTTCCTTTTCTTGTTTTTCTTCTTTTTTTCTTCCTTTCTTCCTTTTCCTTTTTTCTTCTGTTTTTCTTCTGCTTGTTTTTTCTTATGTTTTTCTTCTGCTTGTTTTTTTCTTATGTTTTTCTTCTGCTTGTTTTTTTCTCTGCTTTTCCTTTTTTCTTCTGCTTGTTTTTTTTCTTCTGTTTTTCCTTTTTCTTCTGTTTTTTTCTTCTGTTTTTTTTCCTTTTCCCTTCTTTCTTCTTCTTCCTTTTTCCTTTTAAAATCAGAAAAATAAAACTAATTCATTTTAAAATCTTAAAAATACAATTATATATCAAAAAAATCAGAAAAATAAAACTAATCCCTTGAAGGTTTGACAAAAGGTTTGATACATCATTCAGTTCATCGACCAAATACAAAGTTTGGTACAATAAATTATTACACATCAATTCTTCCCTTGTGTCCCTGCTTGCTTACGATTGTGCCGTATCCATGGAGCATCCTCATCATTTAACTTAATGCTTGGGTCGGTGTTCACTTTGAAGGGCGGAATTTCAGCAAACATATTATAATCTTCTGACATGTCTGTCTTGTCCTCCACTCCCACGATGTTTCTTTTCCCTGAAAGAACAATGTGGCGCTTTTGGATCATCGCATGATGTACTTGATCGCTTTCTTATCCGTCTGCTTCCTCGGTTTGCTACTCATGTCCTTCACATAGAAAACCCGAGCGACATCTTTCGCTAGGACGAATGGTTCGTCAAGGTAACCAAGATTGTTGAAATCCACCATTGTCATTCCGTATTGCTGGTCCACCTTTACCCCACCTCCTGTTAGCTTGAACCATTTGCACCGGAACAAAGGGACCTTAAAGGAGGGTCCATAGTCAAGTTCCCATATCTCCTCTATGTAACCATAATATGTGACCTTTTGCCCATTCTCGGTTGCTGCATCAAAGCGACACCACTGTTTTGGTTGGTGCTCTTTTATCTTGGGCGATCGTGTAAAATGTATTCCCATTTATCTCGCACTTTGGAAAGTCGTTATAGTCGAAGATGGTGTCTTGGCCAACATGTACAAATGATCTACAACATCATTGTCATTCATTAAATGTTTTCTCAACCAACTGCCGAAAGTCTCCATGTGGGCCTTCCTAATCCAGATTCAGGCTTCCCGGTTGTCCGAGCGTAAAATATTCTTGTGTTTCTCAAAGCACGGAGCCACCAAGTTGGAATTGGTCAAGACAAGGTGGTGTGCTTCATCGAGAATGGACGTCCATACATATCGTTGATTTCCTTCCGATCGTGTTTTTCCACTTAGTCTCCCCGTGCGCGATCGAGGAAGACCAATCGGCTTAAGGTCGAACAAAGTCAACACAAAACTCAATTACCTCCTCATTTCCATAGCCCTTGGCGATGCTTCCTTCTGCCTAGCACGGTTACTTAACATATTTCTTTAATACTCCCATGAACCTCTCAAGGGGAACATATTGTGTAGAAATACAGGACCGAGAACGGAAATCTCTTCGACTAGGTGAACCAGGAGGTGCGCCATAATATTGAAGAAGGATGGCGGAACACCAACTCGAAATCGACAAGACATTGGATCACATCGCTCAGAACCGTGGTAGAACTTCCGGATTGATTACCTTCGAGAGATTGCATTGAGGAATGCACATAGCTTCACAATGGCTAATCGAACATTTTCCGCAGAGCCCCTCAAAGCAATCGGAAGCAATTGCGCCATAATCACGTGGCGCCGTGAGACTTCAGGTTTTGGAACTTTTTCTCCGCCATGTTTATTATTCCCTTTATATTGGACGAGAATCCAGACGGGACCTTCATACTGCTCAGCATTCAAAAAGATGACCTTCTCTTCTTTGGTCGAGCGTAGCTGGCACGACCTTGAAACCATTCCGGATGCCGGTCATCGTGGTCTTTCAAACGTTGCTGGTCCTGCCGTGCTTCCTTTGTATCATTTGTCTTCCCATACACGCCCAAGAAGCTTAGGAGGTTCACGCAAATATTCTTCAGAACGTGCATCACGCCGATTGCAGAGCGGACATCTAGGACTTTCCAATATTCTAGCTCCCGAATATAGATTTCTTCTTCCACATGGCTGCGTGCTGCCGGCTCCCTTCGAACTGATTGTCCGCCAGACCCTTTCCAAAGATGACTTTCAAATCCTTGACCATATCAAATACCTCAAGACCAAGTCGTTCCGCAGCTTCGCCGGTGATCTGCCTTGCCGCTGTAATGCTTGCCTTTCTTTCTTCTTGATGAATTTTCGAAGAAATCGACGATGCCCAAGGTACACGTTCTTCTTACAATTTGGCAAATGTACACTTTCAGCCTCATGTAAGCAGTGCGTGCATGCATTGTATCCCTTATTTGACAGTCCCGAAGGTTACTAAGAGCAGGCCAATCGTTGATGGTTACGAAAAGCAACGCCAGAGGTCAAATTCCTCTTGTTTGTGCTCATCCCACACACGGACACCACCCCACAGCTGTAAAAGTTCATCAACTAATGGCCTTAGGTACACATCGATGTCGCTGCGGGTTGCTTCGGACCTTGGATGAGCACCGCATCATAATGAACTTCCGCTTCATGCACAACCAAGGAGGAAGGTTGTAGATGCATAGAGTCACGGACAGGTGCTATGGCTGGAGCTCGCTCGCCAAAAGGATTCATGCCATCCGTATTTAGAGCAAATCTTATGTTCCTTGCGCCACCGCAAAATCTCTGAACCATCCGTCGATCTTTCTCCATTATGCTCCATCTGCGGTGTGTCTCAACTCCCGTCCGACTTACGCTCCTCTTTGTGCCATCGCAACAACTTGGCATGCTCTTTGTTCATGAACAGACGCTTTCAACCGTGGTATTATAGGAGCATACCACATCACCTTGGCGGAACCCTCTTCCGGGTTTCGCCCTCAACATCGCCACCGGGGTCATCGCCTCGATCTTATAACGCAATGCAAAGGCATACCGGCATTCATTCAAATTCTCGATTCACCGCGATAGAGGATGCGATCGTTGATGCATGCATGTATCTTCACAACCTCTAAACCTAGAGGGCGATAACCTTCTTTGCTTCAGACGTCTCAAGGGCAACTCGTTATCCTTTGGAAACATATTCTTCAACATTTTCAGCAAGTTTTCAAATGCCGAGTCAGCTACACCTGCCTCGCCTTCCATTTCAGCAAATCCAGCAGCAGCCCAGCTTTTTCGACCATCATCGCATCCGGGTACAGCGCCTTTCGTGATCCTCTAACATGCGATCCAAATTCTCCCTCTCCTTTTCAGTTTAGCAGCGTCTCCGCATCAGCAATGGTCCCACCAAGATCATCAACGGATCATCACGTGCCTCTTCTTCACCTTCCCTTCACCTTCAGATCCTCCATGAAAGTATCACCGAAATGAGCAAGATAGCTTTCATCGATGAAATCATCCCTTCTTCATCTTCTTCCATTATAACCCCTCTTTCTCCATGCTTGGTCCAACAATTATAGCTTGGCATGAAACCCTTCAAGCAGATGCATGTGAACAACTCTTGAGGAAGAGTAACCCTTCTCATTCTTACAGATAACACATGGACAGATAACAAACCCCCCGCTTGTTCGCATTAGCCACTACGAGGAAATCTTTCAAACCCGTAGTGAACTCGCGGAGAGTCGGTTACCGACATCCATTGCCGATTCATCTGCATTATTATCATATAAAATATATAATAAACCATCATGCATTTGTTATGAACTACACACATGCATATTGACACATCAAAGGTTCATCAAGTTGCTAACCGATCAAGAGTGTGGCTCCAACACTTCATGTCATGTTTGTTTCATGCTCTTGGGGCATTTCATCAAACACCTTATGTGCATAAGAGGAACCAAAAGCAAACCTACACCCACTTGTGAAGAGAATGGCTCCAAAATGGCTAAGTGTTGGCTGCTGGATGGGTATATATAGGGGAGGGGCTTTAGTCGCGGTTGGCCTGGCAAACCGTGACTAAAGGTGCCCGAAGGCCTTTAGTCGCGGTTGTCCTGGCCAACCGCGACTAAAGCCCCTCACGTGCACCAGCTGGCCACCGAGCGCCCTGGGCCCAGGCCTTTGGTCGCGGTTCACCTCCAGAACCGCGACTAAAGGTCCCATTGGTCGCGGTTCCTACAGCTTCGCGACTTATGGGGCTGGACGGAAAGCCTGTTTTTCCACCAGTGCCCCTTTGTTACATAGGACATTGTAGGACCACTAGCCATTAAACTATTAAATTTATTTTCGCAAAAGAACTAAATTTTGTATTCACATCAATATGGTAAAGAAAAATTGGTTTATAAGAAGAGGATATTTTGAGCCCCAATCTGTGGTTGGATGGTTAGGGCATCTCCAGCCGTTGCCCCCCCCCAGGACGCACAAAAATCGCCCCCTGGGGGCGAGCCGGCGAGACACTCGGCGCTGGGGCGTTTTTCGATCGCCGCCTCACTGCCCAGACGCCGAAATTGGCCCACTTGGCAGCCCAATTTCGGCGAATAAACGGCCCTTATGGGCGAGAATAGGCCCATATTCAGCGTGATTTCGCCCTTTCTCGGCGTTCATTTATCAACATAGTTATTCCTTATCACATATTTCATCACAGAAAAATCAAATACTCCAACAAAATAGTACAACAACAAATAGTTCAATACAAATTATATAGTTCAACAAATAAAACTCAGATTTCATCACGTGGCGTCCCCTTGAGCCTCCATAGGTGCTCAATCAGATCTTTCTGCAGCTTGATGATGCACCTGTGGGTCTCGGATCTCTTGACGATATCGAGATAGGCAGTCCAAGTTGCCGGTAGCTGGTGATCAACTTCGCCAGAGGACCCTGCTCAGAGTATGGTTCAATGTCAAACACTGGGTCTTCTTGCTCGCCGTCGATGATCATGTTGTGCAAGATGACACAGCAAGTCATGATCTCCCACATTTGATCTTTCGACCAGGTCTGAGCGGGTGCAGTAACAACAAATAATCGAGATTGGAGCACACGAAATGCCCGCCGACATCCTTCCCGCAAGCCTCCTCAACCTTGGCAAACCAGCGTTTTGCCTTCTCGCACAGGTTTGAGATCGTCTTCACAAATGTCGACCATCGCGGATAGATGCCGTCAGCTAGATAGTACCCCTTGTTGTATTGGTGCCCATTTATCTCGAAGTTCACCGGAGGAGAATGGCCCTCAACGAGCTTGGCAAAAACAGGAGAGCACTGCAACACGTTGATGTCATTGTGAGTTCCTGGCATACCAAAGAAGGAGTGCCAAATCCAGAGGTCCTATGTGGCTACCGCCTCAAGCACCACACTACAACCGCCTTTGGCGCCTTTGTACATCCCCTGCCAACCAAATGGGCAGTTCTTCCATTTCCAATGCATGCAGTCGATGCTTCCAAGCATCCCAGGAAATCCTCTTGCTGCATTCTGGGCTAGGATCCGGCAAAGTCTTCCGAATTGGGTGCTCTCAAGTATTGTGGCCCAAACACGCCACCACTGCCCGACAGCACCTTGTAAAAACACTCTATGCTGGTGGACTCGCCATGCGCCCATAGTCGCCGAGTGAATCATCGATCTCCATATGCAAGCATCCTCATCGCTGTCGTGCACTTCGGATGGAGGTGAATCCAAGAGCGCCAAAGCAATCCATCTTGCACTTGAAGTAGTTGTCGAACTCCGGATGGAATTCACAATCTGAGGAAGAGCTTTCGCTCATCCGATAACGGCGCCGAAATGTTCTCTCGCCATGAAGTGGAGCATCGGCGAAGTAGTCGGAGTAGAGCATGCAGAGCCTTGCGACGATGCGGTTCTTTGCTTTCACCGCCCGGCGCCGAGCCACCTCGACGCTGCTTTTCATTGCTCGCCAAGAGCTGGCGAGGACGGCGAGCACCATCGATGCTCTTCTTCCGGACGCCGGCCGCGCTTCCTCCTCCAGCAGCGCGGCGAGCTATTCCTCCTCATCGGAGTCCATCGCCGAAGTCACCAAAACGCCAACACCTTGCGCTCGTGTGCGTGTACCGCCGTTAAACCGCGCCTCGCGGCCGAAACGGCGGCCGCACCGCCTAGTGTTGCGGGAGGGTTGCCGCGCGGCGCTGCTATTTTCAGCGGGAATGGCTATCTAGGCGGAGTAGGCGGCGACCGCCGCCGGATACAGCTAGTGGTGGCCGAGGGCGCTGGGTGCGAGGCGAGTCGGGAAGAAAAACTTGACTTTTCCCCTGGCGGGGCGGGCGCTGCTGCTAGCGCCGAGCCCCAACGGCTCCCCAGCGCCTGGTTCGGCTGTGACCGCTGGCGGAAAAAGGCCCGAACCGGCGATTTTCGCGCCTTGGGCGCGATCGACGTTTTTTGCCGCGCCAAAAAATCGCCTGGGGAGGCCTTCTTGGGGGCGCGGCTGGAGATGCCCTTAGGAGGACATTGATACATCAGAGTTCAAGTCCTAAATTTGGCATTGGTGGTCGCATTTTCTTGAAGTTATTTCAGACTTTCTGATGATGTGCGTTAAGTGGAAGAAGACGTTCCCGTTGAATACGAAGGCGTCTGCGATGACTTTGTCAATCTTAAGATGATGTGATGGCGAGATAGGGGTAGGGTGTGCATGCATTCACAAAATTAAGTGTATGTGCGTATGTATGAGCGTTTACATCGGAACTATGTTACAAAGAGAGATTATATTTACACTTAGGTTTTCTTCATATTATGTCTTTACCGTTTTGGTTCTGAACTCCTTAGAGCATCTCTAGCAGACACCGTAACCCGCCGCCCCGCAAACACATTTTAGGTGTCCCGAAAACGATTTTTTGCAGGACGAACAAATCCTGCAACCGATAATGCATATACAAACTTCTAGTTCGCGCAGAAACATAGATCAGCGGAGTTCATCAAACATAGAATAGGGTAGTTCATCTACTACACACCATACAGTAGTTCAGTACAAACCGAAATTAAACGGAAAGATACTACATCTACTCATCGCCGGAGTGGCCGGCGTTGTCCTCGCGGGGTGGGGCTTGTTGCCATGGAGGGTGTGGTAAATGAGCGTGTGGGAGAGGGTCTGCTGGAGTTGGTACTCCTCGCGAAGAGCCGGGACGCGCGCGGCCGCAGCTGCATCCCTGGCGGCGGCGGCCTCCTTCGCCTCACATCAGGCGCGCTCGGCCGTCCGGAGACGTTGGATGGCCGGAGGCGACGGAAGTTCAACACGCAGCACGCCTTTCTAACACCGGAGGGCGGAGGGATGAGCTTCCGGCCTCGTCGTCGTTGCGCCGCTTGCGGCCGCTGAACCCCCGGTTGCCGCCACGACCGGCACCTGCTGACACCATCTCCGGCAGCTTCCTGTGGTCAAATGCGACGCAAATCACAACAGGAGGTGTAGGGATTTCTCACCGGAGGAGGGAAAATGCGGTGGAGATGGGTGAGGGGAAACCAGGACTAGAACCCTAAAAAGCCCCGACATCCGCATGTATGGAGGAGTGGAGGATGGTTTACAGGCCACCTGTAAAAGATTTACGGGTCGGACCCCTTTTAGCGGACCTGCTTGAACCGTATTTTTGACCTATCCCATAAAACGGACGGAAAAACCCACTTCCCCGCGAGAAAATTAGCTATTTGCCACTTTCAACACGAGGCTTCTCAAAATTGCCATTTTCAAGATTGACTTCGTAAAAATGCCACTCAGCTCGTGTGCATCTTGATTACCATACCATTTTCCTCCTTTTATACATTTCTTTCTTTCTTCTCGCAATTATAAGGACCAGAAAAGACCAAACTGCCCCTGATGCTATCTAAACGTACTTGGGCATCTAATCAGCACTTGAGGCGGACGTGAGTGTGCTGCTCGCCAAGAATACCGTGCTTGCTCAATCCATGATCGCCTGAATTTCTTGCGTCAATCGTCGGATGTTGCCGCCATCTCCTCGAGGCCGCGTGCTGCCGATCTCCTCGCTGCTCGTGCTGCTCATCGCCACACATGGAACACAATCCTTCTACGAGGGCAGCTGTGCCGGCGCGCGCGCGCAAGCGTGGGAGAGCATCGGCGGCGAGTTGTGATGACTCCTATAGGTGTCAGCGAGGCAAAGGGCGAGCTGCGCCGACATGGACGAGCACCCACGAGTTACGGTGGCTTGGGCGGGCATCGGCCAGGCAAGGTCGGGCTGTGCCAGCGCGCGTGCAGACGTGGACGAGCACCTCGGAGTTGTGGTGGCTCGCATGGGCATCGGCCAGGCAAGGACGAGCTATGCTGGCGCGCGTGCAGACATGGACGAGCATCGAGGAGTTGTAGTGGCTCGTGCGGGCATCGGCTAGGCAAGGACGAGCTGTGCCGGCGCGTGTGGAGACGTGGACGAGCATTGACGAGGAGCTGCGGTGGCTCGCACAGGAGTTCGCCAGCCGAGGGCCAGCCGTACAGGCGCGCCTGCAGTGAGCGAGCATCGCCAGCGGTGAGCTGCGGTTGGGCCGAGAGAACCAGCGGCGGGATGCGGTTGCTCGCGCAAGCGTGAGTGAGGGAGTCCTGGACTAGGGGGTGTCCGGATAGCCGGACTATCATCATCGGCCGGACTCCAAGACTACGAAGATACAAGATTGAAGACTTCGTGCCGTGTCCGGATGGGACTTTCCTTGGCGTGGAAGGCAAGCTTGGCAATACGGATATGTAGATCTCCTACCATTGTAACCGACTCTGTGTAAACCTAGCCCTCTCCGGTGTCTATATAAACCGGAGGGTTTTAATCCGTAGGACGAACAACCATTACAACAATCATAACATAGGCTAGCTTCTAGGGTTTAGCCTCCTTGATCTCGTGGTAGATCCACTCTTGTACTACCCATATCATCAATATCAATTAAGCAGGAGTAGGGTTTTACCTCTATCAAGAGGGCCCGAACCTGGGTAAAAACATTGTGTCCCTTGTCTCCTGTTACCATCCGCCTAGACGCACAGTTCGGGACCCCCTACCCGAGATCCGCCGGTTTTGACACCGACATTGGTGCTTTCATTGAGAGTTCCTCTGTGTCGTCACCGATAGGCTTGATGGCTCCTTCGATCATCAACAACGACGCAGTCCAGGGTGAGACTTTTCCTCCCCGGACAGATCTTCGTGTTCGGCGGCTTTGCACTGCAGGGCAATTCGCTTGGCCGTCTGGAGCAGATCGAAAGCTACGCCTCTGGCCATCAGGTCAGATTTGGAAGCCTAAACTTCATGGCTGACATCCGCGGAGACTTGATCTTCGATGGATTCGAGCCACGCCGAGCGCCGCCTTTATCACGATGGGCATGATTTTGCTCGCTGCGGACAAAGCCACGAGGCCACACATGAGTACGCCCCAATCCTTAATTCGGAGCCGACCGTGCAGATCGAGGACGGGTGGTTAGACACCGCCTCGGGGGCTGCATCCTCTACGGCGATGGAGCCGAATACTGACCTTGTCCCTTGTAAAGCTCGTGACTCCGAGGTGCCGGACTCCTCGCCGGACTCTGAACCTCCTGCGCCCCTGCCAATCGAATCCGATTGGGCGCCGATCATGTTGTTCACCGCTGCGGACATCTTTCAGCACTCACCCTTTAGCGACATCCTGAATTCGCTAAAGTATCTCTCGTTATCTGGAGAGCCCTGGCCGGGCTGCGGTCAGGACGGTTGGGATGCGGACGACGAAGAAATTCAAAGCCCACTCACCACCCACTTTGTAGCCACTGTTGACGATCTAACCGACATGCTAGACTACGACTCCGAAGACATCGACGGTATGGACGACGATGCCGGAGACGACCAAGAACCAGCGCCTACGGGGCACTGGAAGACCACCTCGTCATACGACATATATATGGTGGACACCCCAAAGGATGGGAATGGCGAAGAAGCAGCGGAGGCAGATTCCTCTAAGAAATAGCACAAGCGCCGGCGTTAGCGGCGCCGCTCTAAATCCCGCCACAGCAAGAATGGAGATTCCGTCACCGGAGATAATAACACCCCAGAGAGTGCCGAAGACAACCCCCTCCAGCAAGATTCAGCACAGGAGGACAGAGAAGCCAGCCCCCACGAGAGAGCGGCAGACAAAGAGGTAGAGGACGATAATTACATGCCTCCCTCCGGAGACGAGGCAAGCCTCAACAACGATGAATTTGTCGTGCCCGAGGATCCCGTCGAACAAGAGCGTTTCAAACGCAGGCTTATAGCCACGGCAAACAGCCTAAAGAAAAAGCAGCAACAGCTCCGAGCTGATCAAGACTTGCTGGCCGACAGATGGACCGAAGTCCTCGCGGCCGAAGAGCATGAACTCGAACGCCCCTCCAAAAGCTACCCAAAACGCAAGTTGCTCCCCCGATTAGAGGAGGAGGCATATAAACCCTCATCACCAGCGCTGTCACGGCAGACCGACCACCTCATGGCCGTGACAGAGGCATCTAGGCCCTCCACCGTAACTGCACCCAAAGACCGCCGAAAAGCGCGGTTACCGGGAACGCGCCGGACTTGCGAGACATATTGGAGGACAAGGCAAGACACTCAAGATCGATCTACGGATCACGTGGGCGCCCCACGATGCGCGACGACTACTGTCTCGCCGGATGCAGCAACTCCGGCCGGACCGAACACAGTAGACAAACCTCTTTAGAGCTACGTCGTGATATTGCCCAATATAGAGGCGCCGCACACCCACTATGCTTCATAGATGAAGTAATGGATCATCAAATCCCTGAAGGGTTTAAACCCGTGAACATTGAATCCTACGATGGCACAACAGACCCCGCGGTTTGGATCGAAGACTATCTCCTTCATATCCACATGGCCCGCGGTGACGATCTCCACGCCATCAAATATCTCCCACTCAAGCTTAAAGGACCAGCTCGGCATTGGCTTAACAACTTGCCAGCAGAGTCAATTGGATGTTGGGAGGACCTGGAAGCCGCATTCCTTGACAACTTCCAGGGCACATATGTGTGACCACCAGACGCCGATGACCTAAGCCACATAATTCAGCAGCCAGACGAATCGCCGCATAGTTCGACACGGTTCTAACAAAGAAAAATCAAATCGTCGACTGTCCGGATGCAGAGGCCCTCGCAGCCTTCAAACATAACATCCGCGATGAGTGGCTGGCCCGGCACCTAGGATAGGAAAAGCCAAAATCCATGGCAGCCCTCACATCACTCATGACCCGCTTCTGTGCGGGAGAGGACAGCTGGCTAGCCCGCAGTAACAAACTCAGGAAAAATTCTGGCAGTCCGGATACCAAGGACCGCAATGGCAGGTCACGTCGAAACAGAAACAAATGCCGCATTAACGGCGATAACACTGAGGATACGGCAGCCAACGCCGGATTCAGAGGCTCTAAACCCGGTCAGCGGAAAAAGCCATTCAAAAGAACTACTCCGGGTCCGTCCAATTTGGACCGAATGCTCGACCGCTCATGCCAGATACACGGCACCCCCGAAAAGCCAGCCAATCACACCAACAAGGATTGTTGGGTATTCAAGCAGGAAGGCAAGTTAATCGCCGAAAACAATGACAAGGGGCTGCATAGCGATGACGAGGAAGAGACCCGGCCGCCGAACAATAGAGGACAGAAGGGTTCCCCCCACAGGTGCGGACGGTAAACATGATATACGCAACCCACATACCCAAGAGGGAGCGGAAGCGAGCACTTAGGGACGTATATGCGATGGAGCCAGTCGCCCCAAAGTTCAATCCATGGTCCTCTTGCCCGATCACTTTTGATCGAAGGGACCACCCCACCAGTATCCGTCATGGCGGATTTGCCGCATTGGTTTAGACCCAATCGTCGATGGATTTCACCTCACCAGAGTCCTGATGGACGGCGGCAGCAGCCTGAACCTGCTTTATCAGGACACAGTGCGCAAGATGGGCATAGACCCCTCAAGGATTAAACCTACAAAGACGAACTTCAAAGGCGTCATACCAGGTGTAGAGGCCAATTGTACAGGCTTGGTTACACTGGAAGTGGTCTTCGGATCCCCGGATAACTTCCGAAGCGAGGAGTTAATCTTTGATATAGTCCCGTTCCGCAGCGGCTATCATGCTCTGCTCGGACGGACCGCGTTTGCAAAGTTCAACGCGGTGCCGCATTACGCATACCTCAAGCTCAAGATGCCAGGCCCTCGAGGAGTCATCACGGTCAACGGAAACACTGAATGCTCCCTCCAAACGGAGGAACACACAGCGGCTCTCGCGGCAGAAGTACAGAGCAGCCTCTTAAGGCAATTTTCGAGTCCGGCCGTTAAGCGACCGGACACGGCCAAACGCGCCCGGAGTAACATACAACAAGACCAACTGGCACGTTCCGAGCACGCGTAGCAATGCGGCCCTAACCCCAGCCCTTGCATAATTGCAAGACCAGTCCTTTACATACATCATTACGCTCTGGAGATACCATGGGCATAGGGGGAGGAGCACGACCACGACAGGCCCAGAGTGCGGCTCAACCACACCAGGGGCTCCCAAGTGTGTCGCTCTTTTCTTTTTTCCTTTTTTTCTTACCCACAGGACTCCGTTCACCGGAGGCCCTGTCCGGCAGCAGACCTGCCGAACTCACGATGCAACAGCCAGGGAAGGAGAAAGGCTACGACGAACACTCAGGTGGTCTCCATTACGAGCATTAAATCTATTTAATACACCATTCCGTAGCCTACCCCTAGAGGGGGACATGTTTAATAGTCCAGTCCCTTGCTTACCGCTCTATTTGTATCGTTCTGCATTCATAGCAGTATTTTTGGAATAAACAATGCATCACTTTTTGCTAATAATTGCATTTCTTCCTTACATATGTTCGTTTATGACATGTTGCATCCGTACACTTTGGTACGACCGAATACACAAGGGTCTTAAGTTCCCCGCATTACGGTGTGATAAGTCCGAACACTTTCACAAGTGCGGCACCCCGAACTTATAGCATTATATGCATCGGCTCCGAATCATGTCTTGGATCAATAGTTGGGTTTGCCCGGCTCCCATGTTTTGGTACCTTACGCTCCGTTTTATCGGCTAAGGTAGCACTGGGAGAACCACTGCGATTGCGCCCCAGTTGAGCTGGGCGAGCGCCTCAGTGGAGAAAGCTAAAACTGACCATCATGATAGGGCGAGAGCTGGTCGCTGTTCGAGAGGTCTTTTCGAGTCCCTAAAGACTTATGACGCTTAGAGCGAGGAACCGGCTTTGTCCGGCCCAGGCATGGATAGTGCCCCGAACTCGGTCTTCTGAACACTAGGGGCTTCGCCAAAATTTAAAATTATAGAATTCTATGGCTAAGTGAGAGTGTTCAAGCATTATAAGTCCGGTTGCCTCGTTCGTTGTGTTGAGCCCTCCCTAGATGGACCCAACAATGGGAACAAGAGCGCTCAAGTTTATCCCGAACACCCCAGTACTCGAGGCATGGGGGCTGAAGCCGACGACTTGTCATCTCTCAGATTTAATAAAGGCCGCACATAAGGTAATATTTTAAATTAATAAGTGTTGCTTAGCGCATATGAACACAATTTTCAGCGCACAGGATAACATAATGCGATTCTACTCAAATATTACATCCTTGGAGCACTCACCCGCAATCATGCGGGCACCCTTCAGGACACTCTTATAATACATTTCGGGCGTGCGATACTTGTCAGGACCCCGACTCAATGTCACATCGATCTAGCATGTAACACCTCATATCACTCTGCGGCCTCACGCACGGTATTCCCACGGGTGTCGCCTTACCTTTGCCCGGAACCGTTTGCGCCTTTTGGCACACGTATATGATAGTGTCGCTAGCATCAATATGATAAGGAGCCCGGCTGACATGGCTAGTCGTAAACCCAAAGTGGCACAAACTTACGAGGACAGCATCCATGACCCAAAGATCGAACGTGTCGGTCATCACGTGAGTGAATCCAGGCTGTAGCACTGGCTAGCAGGACTCCGTGAACCGGCTGTAGCGGCTAACAGACTCGGTATTCATCGCGTGACATTTCCCGAAGGACGGATACAGAACGAAGAAGGACACATGCCGGCCAGCCTAAGTGTTCCGGAGCAGTAGCAAGCTACCATGGCTCGGTGGAAACACTAGGAGACATTTCCCGGTAAGAGAGGCTACTAAAGATAAACAACTAGATAGTAAGATCCCACACATACCAAGCATTTCAATAACATACACACAATATGCTCGATATGTGCAAATACAACATGGCATCACAACATGACTCTACGACTCAAGTATTTATTCATTAGGCTCCGAGGAGCGAGATATTACAAACATGGGTCTCACGACCCAACATTCAGAGCATACAAGTCAAAGCACACGCGGAAGCTTAACATGTCTGAGTACAGACATCTACAAATGAAAAAGGCTTAGAAGCCTGACTATCTACCAGATCCTGCCGAGGGCACAAGATCGTAGCTGAGGTAACAAGCTAAACATTGAAGTCCACGCGAACTACTAGCGAGACCGAGGTCTCTCTGCAAAAACATAAAATAGGCAAACAAGAGTACAAATGTACCCAGCAAGACTTACATCAGAACTAACTACATATGCATCATTATCAACAAAGGGGATGGTGGAGTTTAACAGCAGCAAGCCAGCTTTGACTCGGTGGCTATCCTAAACTACGACTGCAAGTAACTCTTTTGAGGTGGCGCACGAGTCCACATATTCACCATATCAATACACCACTATGGTTCCGCTCCGCCTCCCTACGAGAACGCCATCCATAGCACTCACGCTTATCTTGCGTATTTTAGAGTATCCACTTTCACTTGTCTATGAACTATGCAAGGGTCCAAGCTTCCATATCCGAGGAATCCGCTATTCAATAGATAATGATAACCCCGCAGGGGTGTACTTCTTCACACACGCTCTCGCCACTTATCGCCTCAGACACGCTATGTACCTCGGCAACCTTCAAGCGAAGCCAGCGAGGAGTCGGCCACGACCTACCTAAACACTCAAGTCTCTCGTCCAGGTTTATCGCCTATTCGGGTTCCATCCGCAAGGAGATCCGCCGGGTGTCGCCACGGCCCCAAACGATGTGTGCAGGGTTCCCGAGCCCACCATCCGGGTGCCACTCGGTACACCAGGCCACGTGTGCCTAGTCTGTCCCAAGCCCACCCTGCCGGGTGCCACTTGGTAGAAAAATAGCACTACCTACAAACACCAGAAACTAGTTGCAACTCCTGGACAGAGAACAAGGGTGATTAAGAAGCCGAGAGGGGCACTTAAGCATTCCAATGCGTGGTAGTAACTGTTCATGGATCACAAACACAGAACTCAGTTCCTGAGGACGGCTGCAATGAGACAACCCACCATGTACTCCTACATGGCCTCTCACCGCTACCTTTACCAAATCGTGTTCACACACTTAGCTCACAGGCAGTAGGACATGTTCACACACCTCTGGTTCATCCCTGATGAATCAGACCTGACACAACTCTAAGCAATAGCAGGCATGACAAACAAGCATGAATGAGTAGGCACATCAGGGCTCAAACAACTCCTACTCATGCTAGTGGGTTTCATCTATTTACTGTGGCAATGACAGGTCATGCAGAGGATAAAGGGGTTCAACTACCGCAGCAAGTAACAATTGTATCGTTGTTGTCCTAATGCAGTAAAATAGAGCAGGAGCGAGAGAGTGGGATTGTATCGGAATGAACAAGGGGGTTTTGCTTGCCTGGCACTTCTGAAGATATTATACTTCTTCATCGGTGTCATCGAACTCATCGTCGAAACCACGTCTATCGAGAGGGGACAGTTACCGGCAAATAAAGAGGGACACAATCAATGCAATGCAACAAATATGATGCATGATAATGTCATGGCAATATGCTGTGATTTGAGCTAATGCAACTAACAACAAGTTAAATGGAGTTGGTTTGAACCCTAGGTTCAAATTCAAACTCCACATGTGGATATTCAAATGCCATTATTTGTTTTGCCCAATTCAGCAACTATAAGTTGTTCTAACATGCATGAAAATAGTACAGATGGATAGATTGAATTTTTCTGATAATTTTTCATATATAAATTATTTCAATCTGAGCTACGGTTGAATTTCTATGAGTTTTTGAAGTTTTGTACATTTTTTGGAATTTCCTGATTTATTTTAATTCCAGAAAATATATTATCGCATCAAGATGACATCAACACGACGTCAGCAGGTCAACCGGGCTGACTAGGTCAAACCTGACGTGTGGGGGCCACACGTCAGGGACACGGGTTAAACAGGGGGGTTTAGTTTAGTTTAATTAAAAATTAGGGGGCACTGGGGCCCACATGTTAGCGTCAGGGGTTAGGTTAGTTGGTGATTAGCTTATGCTAATCACCTGACGGCGGGGTCCACCTATCAGGCCGGCGAGGTCGCCGCCGCGACCACGGACACGGCGGTGTCCGCGACATGAGCCACGGGACGGCGTCGGAGAGCACCGGCCGTAGCCGGCTCTCGCGCAAGATCCGTGGAGCAGTAGGGGAACTAGGGTGGCTGGCTCACGGAGCGGGCTCGAGGCGGCGGCCGGGCACGGCTTCGCGGCAGAGGGGTTAGAGGGCGCCGAAGAGCAGGGAGAGGGGTTCGACGGCGGGCTCACAGCGGACTTGCGGGGCTGCTCGTTGGCCGGGACGCTACTGGAGACGACGGCGGGCGATGGCGATCTGCGGCGGCCGGAGGCGAAGACGATGGCGATGGCGGCGCTCCAGGGCTTCCTGCGTCACGTGGCTCGACGGGGAGGTAGCAGACGGTGGCGCGGAACTTGCAGACACAGAGAGAGAGCGAGGAGGGGGCGGTGGCCGCGGCAACGGCGAGCGGTGGCGTCGGCTGCGCTCGGGTGCGTGCGAGAGAGGGTGACAGAGGAGAGGAGGAGCACGGGGGAGAGTGAGAGGGGTCGGGTGGCTGCGTGGTGTCTCTGTGGGTCGGCGGGCGAGCAGGGAGGCAGGAGGAGGTGGAAGCAGGAGGTGGCCGCGGGTGCGCGCGCAGGCGACACGCACAGTGCCAGTAGGCACGAGGAAGAAGACAGAGGAGGCCAGGTGGGCTGGGCTGGCCAACTGGGCCGGCCAGGCCGCACAGGAACGGGCTGCACAGGGAGGTAGGCGCTAGGTAGGTTCCCTTTTCCTATTTCTTTTTCTATTTTCTGACATTTGTTTTTGACTTAAAATAAATACTAGCACAATTATAAAAATGTTGAGATTCCTTGTGACCACTGGTTATAATATACCAGAGGCCCTCACCAATTTCCAACATTTTTGGAGCCGTCAAAATATTTATATTATTTTAAACAGCTCCAATTCAAATACTTATGGGTTCATTCAAAATCCAAAGGTTTAGCAAAATGTGCATCACCTCTGGTTGTTGTTTTGCAACATTTTCCAAAGACCATGAACATTTTTGAAAAGCATTTTGGGTTAATTGAAATTCCATTTTTAATTTGCATCTATTTGAATTTGCTTTGGTGCTAGGGTTTGAAACATTCCCCATTTCAAATTCATTTGGAACTTCAACATGATGCACAAAGCAAGCCTAGATCATACCAGAACTAGGGACGTGACAACTCGCCCCCACTAAACAAGAATCTCGTCCCGAGATTCAAAACGTGAGGTAAGAAAACAAAGGGGGCACATGCTAACACAACTTCACGATCCAGATGTCTTTCTCGAGGATGTTGATTTAGTGCTCCAATTGATCTTGACGTCTTTGCTTTTGAGATCTTCGTCCAACACGAGGACAGAAACACTCTACAAGGATGGATCATTTTAATGACCACAAGATCAACTCACGGGATGAGATGTAGAACATCTTTTGAGCTGAGAGGCAAAACACACATCATGAAGGACGGAGTAAACTATTTGATGAGGTTTCAGAGTAGCGAGGAAAATAGTTGCCATGATACCACAACGAGACACCTTAGGGAAGGTGACTTGTAGGAATATCCCCTTGAGTGGCAAAAAGAATTACCTTTGATTCAGAGATCATTGAAACTCTTTATACCAGCCTAAGGCAAATCATAATCGATCATTTGAAGGAGTACGGAGGAATGACATACCCGGACTGGTATGGATGATGTGGATTACCTTGTTGAGGAAACACAATGGATGATTTTTGTAACTGGGGAGAAGCTCAACAGTAGAGAGTGAATCCACTGTTGGATTGGTTATAGCATAACCGAGGAAACTGAGAGCAATCCCAGTTAATGCCGATGATAACACCTAGCGCTTGCTCGTGCTCTCAAGAACTTGAGCATTTCCATATTCATCAAGGTTTTACCAACATCCGTGTCAAGGATCCTGGCAACACAACATACCACCAAGATGAGTAGTGATGGACGATGCCGATGCAAAGAAAGATATCCTTCTCAGATTTTACCTTAGCGAGGCCAGGGAAGCAAAATCTGGTTGATCGACCGAGAGACATTTAGCACTCCGCTTCTAATGTTCTCCTTGATGTACTAGCGTATCCCGTTCATTGAAATGGTCTGGTATCTAGAACATCAAGTAAAGGTCGGACTTCGGAAACACAAGAATCCATAAGGAACAACAAGGGGGTGAATCCCTCGAAAACCTTATGGGGAGATGGCCAACTTTCTCAATCAAGATACTACAATAATAGGTCTTCCGGTTGGGTGTGTTGGCCACGACATTCACCTTACCGGTTACAAAGAGACCAATATTATAATTCTTGGGAAATGTTCCAACCATCATATCTGCCTGAGATTCAGATCTGGTTGGTGTTAGAATAATCTAGACTCATCGAGTCTAGAAAGTAAAATGAAAGTTTGCAACACAAATCGACGAGACGACGTTGCGAGATTCTCGGGAAATGGACTACGGTAGTAAGCTCCAAAACATGAGCTGGTTTTGCTACAAACACGTGAACACGTTGTCCCAGACAAACATGGCCACATAGTAGTCTTATAATAAAACACTACCGAAGTTCGTGGGGAATCATCATCGAGGATATCAAAGTCCTTGCATAGGGTATACCCTTAAGAAGGAGCTTCTTCTCCTTGAACAAATCAATCAGTGGCTTGGTGTACTAGGGATACATATAGAATGAAGGTTGCAAGTCTCCGAACCACAGAATACTTCGCACGTATGCATGACTGATTTGGGATGATTCCAAAGGAAGCAACATTGTCTTTCTCGAATCCACGGCGGCAACTTGCATCAAATCCACATGAACTGGAGGAAGTCACTTCTTACATCCGAACATATGCTTCATGAGCTAGCATGAAGAGATGCTTTCAAAAGTTTCCAATACTAGCTTAATGTTCAACAAGAATCATGGGGAGACAAAATATCGCTGATGGGCTCAACAAAGAACTCATCGAATTTCCATATCACTTTGATTTCCACCATTATGTGAACAATGTGATAGTATTGGTCAGACCAAAAGATATAATGGTGTATGCTCGAGGAAACAACCACGAGTAAGACAACATTTCGAACATCGTTGATTCTGATTTGATTTGAGGATAGCCCATACTCAAATCAAAGTTTTGGCAAGACAATAGCTCCAACAACTGGTCACGAGGATCAATCGATGAAGATATCATCTTTCTTCAACACACATACGAGATAACCCTGAATATGAACTAAGTCAGACAAGCTTTTATCTTCCAACTCTCCAAGTTTTCGTTTAGCTTAACCAACTAGCTCAGGGTTATCCAACACGGATTCTTGGAGAAGGGGTGGTTTACAAGAAACCAACTTGATCACGAGCTCAGCATAGCGGTCAGGTGACAACCTGATAATACTTCCGAGAAGACATACGGAAAATCACGAACCACCGATATGTCACTAAGCTCGAGAACAATCTTACTTTTCAGGGCAAGATGATATGATCAAATAAGCAAGGAACCGAAAAAATCCGAACTCATTGATCGAAGAGTGCACCAGAAATAAGGACTAGGTAGCACGATCAATCCTAGGATGATGATTCAATGATCAGCACGCTAAGAATGAAGTTATTGTCCATTTACTACCAAGCAACGAGTTGCTCAGATTATTGATTTCACACATCACAATTCACTTGTCAGCACTCCGGTTGCAACAGCACGGGACCGAGGAATGAATAATGATAGCGAGAAGTATCACTACATCAAGAATTCACATGAGCCGGTGCAATTCTCATGAAAATCTGGACATAAAGACGGTAATACTTCAGGGTAGAACAGAATCAAAAGCTGGATTGGCATTTGATTTGCGGATTACAACTGCTTTGACCCAATCCTAGAAATGGATGAGGTACTGGAGTTTGTTTCTCCTAGTCATTCCAGAATAGAATGGCTTGACGGACCACAAGAGTAATAGGCATCGATAAACGAATGCACGCATACTCTTGACTATCAATTGATAGACGAGGGTCAGAGTACAACTAGAGAGCGACAACTCAAAAGAACATCTGATTTTCTGAGTTGTGGATGCTTGGATTAGAATGTTGAACGAGTTCAACATATTTCTTCCAGACAATTCATGTAGAGAGGTAGGAATGGCAGGGTCACAACATAGAATCGATAATTCATCGAGAGCACTGTTGTTGCGATCTTTTGGTTCAACGAGGAACTGCTGCCATAAGTAGTTCATGGTATTTGGAAGAATGATATACCACGAACCTCGAGACTATCGCAAAGTTTACTAATATCCTAAAGGAACTAGCAACACTATCAACACGAAGTAAGTAATGTGAATATCGGGTTCAAAACCCACGAGTAGAATACCTACTAACTAAATTGCAACACGGGGTGCTTTCGGGAATAAAGACCAGAATCATCACACTGGGGCACAAATCATGGCTAGATTACTAGATGATCCCCTAAGACACCTAGGGTCATATTAATAATTCCAACATATATGTCGAGGCAATAGAATACCTCAACTCAGCATTTAGTGTGATTAACCTGGCCCAAAGGAACATCGGAACGGGAGGAAGGGATTTTGCAAATGCTTCAGACTATTTAGAAACCTGGGATGACTCGGACAGATAACGGCTGTAAATGCTCAAAAGATTGGAGACATGCTACAAAAATGGTGGCATAGCCACTCAAGCACAATATCAAGGTTTCGAGATCAACAGTTATGAACATACGGAAGTAGTAAAACTGAACTGAGATTTGAAACTAACAATTCTATAAGTCTATGGATTAGTAACGTCATCCTGATAGATAGATGAGAAGGCCTAGTTCTTAATCCCGTGAGAAAAGAAGAGGTTGACTCGGATCGAAGGCCATGAGGTATAAGGAGTAAAAAGAGCCTTACGCTCCATCCCACAATCAATTCCCTACATATAACTAAAGTATTTCTAGACTCAACTTCACCAGTTTGGCTTGGTAATCCTACAGCAATCAAGCTCGATACCAAATCTGTCAGACCCGACTCAATGTCACATCGATCTAGCCTGTAACACCTCATATCACTTTGCGGCCTCACGCACGGTATTCCCACCGGTGTCGCCTTACCTTTGCCCGAACCGTTTATGCCTTTTGGCACACGATATGATAGTGTCGCTAGCATCAATATGATAAGGAGCCCGGCTGACATGGCTAGTCGTAAACCCAAAGTGGCACAAACTTACAGGACAGCATCCATGACCCGAGATCGAACGTGTCGGTCATCAGCGAGTGAATCCAGTGTAGTAGCACTGGCTAGCAGACTCGTGAACCGGGCAGTAGCGGCTAACAGACTCCGGTACTCATCGTGACATTTCCCGAAGGGATGTACACAGAACGAAGAAGGACACATGCCGGCCAGCCTAAGTGTTTGGAGCAGTAGCAAGCTACCATGGCTCGGTGGAAACACTAGGGACATTTCCGTAAGTGAGGCTACTAAAGATAAACAACTAGATAGTCGATCCCACACATACCAAGCATTTCAATAACATACACACAATATGCTCGATATGTGCAAATACAACATGGCATCACAACATGACTCTCGACTCAAGTATTTATTCATTAGGCCCGAGGAGCGAGATATTACAAACATGGGTCTCACGACCCAACATTCAGAGCATACAAGTCAAAGCACACGCGGAAGCTTAACATGTCTGAGTACAGACATCTACAAATGAAAAAGGCTTAGAAGCCTAACTATCTACCAGATCCTGCCGAGGGCACAAGATCGTAGCTGAGGTAACAAGCTAAACGTCGAAGTCCACGCGGAACTACTAGCGAGACCGAGGTCTCTCTGCAAAAACATAAAATAGGCAAACGTGAGTACAAATGTACCCAGCAAGACTTACATCAGAACTAACTACATATGCATCATTATCAACAAAGGGATGGTGGAGTTTAACAAAGAAGAAGCCAGCTTTGACTCGGTGGCTATCCTAAACTACGATTGCAAGTAACTCTTTTGAGGTGGTGCACACGAGTCCACATATTCACCATATCAATACACCACTATGGATCCGCCCCGCCTCCCTCACGAGAACGCCATCCATAGCACTCACGCTTATCTTGCGATTTTAGAGTATCCACTTTCACTTGTCTATGAACTATGCAAGGGTCCAAGCTTCCATATCCGAGGAATCCGCTATTCAATAGATAATGATAACCCCGCAGGGTGTACTTCTTCACACACGCCTCGCCACTTATCGCCAGACACGCCATGTACCTCGGCAACCTTCAAGCGGAAGCCAGCGAGGAGTCGGCCACGACCTACCTAATCACTCAAGTCTCTCGTCCAGGTTTATCGCCTATTCGGTTCCATCCGCAAGGAGATCCGCCGAGGTGTCGCCACGGCCCCAAACGATGTGTGCGGGGTTCCCGAGCCCACCATCCGGTGCCACTCGGTACACCAGGCCACGTGTGCCTAGTCTGTCCCAAGCCCACCCTGCCGGTGCCACTTGGTAGAAAAATAGCACTACCTACAAACACCGTAAACTAGTTGCAACTCCCGGACAGAGAACAAGGGTGATTAAGAAGCCGAGAGGGCACTTAAGCATTCCAATGCGTGGTAGTAACTGTTCATGGATCACAAACACAGAACTCAGTTCCTGAGGACGGCTGCAATGAGACAACCCACCATGTACTCCTACATGGCCTCTCACCGCTACCTTTACCAAATCGTGTTCACACACTTAGCTCACAGGAAGTAGGACATGTTCACACACCTCTGGTTCATCCCTGATGAATCAGACCTGACACAACTCTAAGCAATAGCAGGCATGACAAACAAGCATGAATGAGTAGGCAAATCAGGGCTCAAACAACTCCTACTCAAGCTAGTGGGTTTCATCTATTTACTGTGGCAATGACAGGTCATGCAGAGGATAAAGGGGTTCAACTACCGCAGCAAGTAACAATTGTATCGTTATTGTCCTAATGCAGTAAAATAGAGCAGGAGCGAGAGAGTGGGATTGTATCGGAATGAACAAGGGGTTTTTGCTTGCCTGGCACTTCTGAAGATATTATACTTCTTCATCGGTGTCATCAAACTCATCGTCGAAACCACGTCTATCGAGAGGGGACAGTTACCGGCAAATAAAGAGGGACACAATCAATGCAATGCAACAAATATGATGCATGATAATGTCATGGCAATATGCTGTGATTTGAGCTAATGCAACTAACAGCAAGTTAAATGGAGTTGGTTTGAACCCTAGGTTCAAATTCAAACTCCACATGTGGATATTCAAATGCCATTATTTGTTTTGCCCAATTCAGCAACTATAAGTTGTTCTAACATGCATGAAAACAGTACAGATGGATAGATTGAATTTTTCTGATAATTTTTCATATATAAATTATTTCAATCTGAGCTACGGTTGAATTTCTATGAGTTTTTGAAGTTTTGAACATTTTCTGGAATTTCCTGATTTATTTTAATTCCAGAAAATATATTACTGCGTCAGCATGACATCAGCACGACGTCAGCAGGTCAACCGGGGCTGACCAGGGTCAAACCTGATGTGTGGGGGCCACACGTCAGGGACACAGGTTAAAAAGGGGGGTTTAGTTTAGTTTAATTAAAAATTAGGGGGCACTGGGGCCCACATGTCAGCGTCAGGAGTTAGGTTAGTTGGTGATTAGCTTATGCTAATCACCTGACGGCGGGGTCCACCTGTCAGGCCGGCGAGGTCGTCGCCGGCGACCACGGGACACGGCGGTGTCCGCGATACAGGCCACGGGGACGGCGTCGGAGAGCACCGGGGCGTAGCCCGGGCTCTCGCGCATCTGGTGGAGCAGGTAGGGGGAGCTGGGGTGGCCGGAGCTCGCCGGAGCGGGGCTCGAGGCGGCGGCCGGGGCACGGCTTCGGCGGCAGAGGGGCTAGAGGGCGCCGGAAGAGCAGGGGAGAGGGGGGTTCGACGGCGGGGCTCACAGCGGACTTGCAGGGCTGCTCGTTGTGGCCGGGGACGCGCTGGAGACGACGAAGCGGCGATGGCGATCTGCGGCGGCCGGAGGCGAAGACGATGGCGATGGCGGCGCTCCAGGGCTTCCTGCGTCACGTGGCTCGACGGGGAGGTAGCAGACGGTGGCGCGGAACTTGCAGACACAGAGAGAGAGCGAGGAGGGCGTGGCAGCAGCGGCGAAGCGGTGGCGTGGCGCTGCTGCGCTGGGTGTGTCGTAGAGAGGGTGACAGAGGAGAGGAGGAGCACGGGGGAGAGTGAGAGGGGGTCGGGGTGGCTGCGTGGTGTCTCCAGGGGTCGACGAAGCGAGCAGGGAGGCAGGAGGAGGTGGAAGCAGGAGGTGGCAGCGGTGCAAGCAAGAAGCGACACGACAAGTGCCGTGAGGGCACGAGGAAGAAGACAGAGGAGGCCAGGTGGGCTGGGCTAGCCAACTGGGCCGGCCAGGCCGCACAGGAACGGGCTGCACAGGGAGGTAGGCGCTAGGTAGGTTCCCTTTTCCTATTTCTTTTTCTATTTTCTGACATTTGTTTTTGACTTAAAATAAATACTAGCACAATTATAAAAATGTTGAGATTCCTTGTGACCACTGGTTATAATATACCAGAGGCCCTCACCAATTTCCAACATTTTTGGAGCCGTCAAAATATTTATATTATTTTAAACAGCTCCAATTCAAATACTTATGGGTTCATTAAAAAATCCAAAAGGTTTAGCAAAAATGTGCATCACCTCTGGTTGTTATTTTGCAAAATTTTCCAAAGACCATGAACATTTTTGAAAAGCATTTTGGGTTAATTGAAATTCCATTTTTAATTTGCATCTATTTGAATTTGCTTTGGTGCTAGGGTTTGAAACATTCCCCATTTCAAATTCATTTGGAACTTAAACATGATGCACAAAGCAAGCCTAGATCATACCAGAACTAGGGACGTGACAATAATCCTTGCCCGCCGGCGGCGCGTCCGTGAGAAGCTTCTCAGCGTCCATCCTGCCCCAGTGCACTTTTGCACGGGCAAGGGCCCGACGGGCACCTTCAATGCAGGCGGAGCGCTTGACGACTTCCACCCAGGGACACGCATCCACCTGCCGCCGCACCAGGCCGAAGTAGCTCTCAGGCATGGCCTCCTTGAGCCACAGCCGAACAATGAGGCCCTTCATGGCCTGTTCGGCTACCTTGTGGAGCTCGACCAGCTGCTTCAGCTGGTCGCTAAGGGGCACCGGATGTCCGCCTCAAAGATACTTGAGACTAGAAGACCTTCTCCGTCGAGCTCCCCTCCTCGGCCCGGTAGAAAGCGGCAGCATCGGACACGCTGCGAGGCAGATCTGCAAACGCTCCTGGAGAGCTCTGAATTCGGGTAAGTAACAGGTAATTCACCTTCACATGCTTGCTTTGCATGAAAAATGCCTTACCCGCCGCTATTTTCTTCACCGCCTAGACTACCTGGAGGGCCTTGTAGGCCTCGGCCTTACCAGCTTTGGCACTCTCAAGAGCCGATGCAAGCTCGGACTCTCGAGTCTTTGAGCCGCGCTCCAAACTCTCATGTTTCTCCATGAGAGCCTGGAGCTCTTGCTGCACCTCCTCCACCCGCGCCTCCTGCTTATCCCGCTCGGCTCGTTCCGCGGCCGCACTACATTGGGCCGCAGACATGGCCTCCTTCAGGGTCGCCACCTCGTTCGTGGCCCCAGGAGTACCCACGTTATCCTTGTTATTTCCCTTGCAACCAAATCCTTTTCTGTAAGGTACAAATTTAATACGGTGTTACTCACCTTCCTTGTCCTCGAGCTGCTTCTTGGCACGGCCGAGCTCGCTCTCGGACCGCTCGAGGTTCTTCTTCAAAGCATCGACCTCCGCAGTCAGTGCGGCAGAGGTCAGCAGCGCAGCCTACAATCCCATATTGACATATTTTTAGAACTCCTGCGTATATCTTTGTAAGATCCTCAGTCCGGCTTTTCTTTCCGAACACCGAACCGAGCATCAGGGGCTACTGTCTATGCGGTATTATATTACATGTCTTAAATTTTTTACCTCAAAGCCTGTTAGAAGGCTGCTGCAGGCTTCGGTCAGCCCGCTCTTGGCGAGCTGAACCTTCTAAATCACCGCACTCATGACAGTGCGGTGTTCTTCTTTGATTGAAGCGCCGTTGAGCGCCTCCAGCAAGTTATCCGGCGCCTTTGGTTGGACGGCGGCCGCCGGTGTCACAGTCTTGCCCTTCTTACGAAGGGGCCGCCTGCCGGACTCCGGAACCACTTCGGGTTCCGGTGTGGAGTCCGGTGCGAAGTCCGGGAGGTTGCCCTGTGGCACCTCCGGAGCCTCCCCCTCCTGCTAGGTCCCCTCCTGGGATCCCACCTCGGTGTCATCAGCGCCACAAGGGGTGGAGGCGGTCGGAAGGGAATCCATATCCGACGGAGCCAAGGACTCGCTCGACGAAGCAGGAAGATCATCCTTGGCCGGGCTACAGGTTGTATGCGGCATTAGAAGGACACCACGTGGAAAGAAGAGAAATTGTAAATCATCTAGGAATTCAGACACTTACGATCTTGCCAGGGGCTTGGCCCTTGAGGGCCACTCCTCGTCGCCGTCGTCGGCGTTGGCGGAGCAGTCCGGAGAAAGGGTCCGTCCTTTCTTCGACCCTTCGGCCGCCCCCGTTGGGGAGGCCTTCCTCTTCTTCTCTCCCCCCGCTAGGGAAGAGGCCTCTTTCTCCTCCTCCTCGGGGGAGGAGTCTGCCTCGGAGTCATCGGATGATGAGTCCGATACCACCTGGCGCCGGGAACTCCTTCGGGTTCCCGTGGCCTTCTTCTTGGCCTTCTTCTCCGACACCACGTAAAGGGCCGGAACCAGCAGCCCCGTCAAACGGGTGTCTGCTGGATCTTCGGGAAGGGGAGCCGGACAGTTAACCTGTCTGTACGTCTTCTGCCAGTCCTGTTAAAGGCATTGGGAGGTTTAGATCCCACATAGAGTCAAACTATGAAAGAAATAAGTGTCCCATAAAGGATAACATAGCTTACCTCGCCGGCCGGGCGCTGCGTGCTGAATCCGCGATCTTCGGTTGCGGATGCGGGGGCTTCTCCGCCCTTGAACAGCACCCTCCAGGAAGCTTCGTACGTCGTGTCGAAGAGCCCGCTCAAAGTACGGTGCTGTGCCGGATCAAACTCCCACAAATTGAAAGCCCGTTGCTGGCAGGGGAGAATCCGGCGGACGAGCATGACTTGGATCACATTGACAAGCTTAAGCTTCTTATTCACCAGGGTCTGGAGACAGGACTGGAGTCCGGTCAGCTCCTCCGAACTACCCCATAGCAAGCCCTTCTCTTTCCATGAGGTGAGCTGCATGGGGGAACCAGATCTGAACTCGGGGGCCGCTGCCCATTTAGGGTCACGCGGCTCGGTGATGTAGAACCATCCTGATTGCCACCCTTTGATGGACTCCACAAAGGCAACCTCGAGCCAAATGACGTTGGGCATTTTGCCAACCATGGCGCCTCCGCACTCCGCTTGGACACCCTTCACCACCTTCGGCTTGACATTGAAGGTCTTTAGCCACAAGCCGAGGTGGGGCTGGATGCAGAGGAAGGCCTCGCACACGACGATAAACGCCGAGATGTTGAGGATGAAATTTGGCGCCAGATCGTGGAAGTCCAGGCCGTAGTAATACATGAGCCCCCGGACGAAGGGGTGAAGTGGGAAGCCCAGTCCGCGGAGGAAGTGGGGAAGGAATACGACCCTCTCATGGAGCCTGGGGGTGAGGATGAGCTGCCCCTCGTCGGGCGGCCGGTGCGCGATGTCGCTGGACAGGTATCCGGCGCCGCGCAGCTTCTCGATGTGCCCCTCCGTAACGGAGGAGGCCATCCACTTGCCTCCCGCTCCGGACATGGTTGGAGAAGGTTGAGGCGAGATGTGCGGACTTGGGCGCTGGAGCTCGAGTGCGCGGAGATGGATAGGCAAAGGAGGAAAAAGGCGTAGGTAAAAAAGGTTGGATCCTTATCCCCTTATATATGGGCGGACGAAGACTATGCGTCCCCACCGGCCTGGTAAAACTCGCTTATCTCCCAAGCACCACAATCAATGGCGCGGTTGGGTTACCCACGTCCGTATTGATGGGAATCCCGGAATAAGGGGAACATGATCTCTGCTTCGACAAGACGTGCCAAGGAAACCGCTTCGCTAAACGCGCTAAGGTTGTATAAATAAAAACAATTCAAGTAAAGGCTTGGTAGTGGTGTGATGTCACGCCACAAAATACGTCAGCAGATTGAACTGGTGTACATATTATTCTCTCTACGGTGGTATGTGGAATTTATTTTACAGAGCCGGACACTATCCTGGTGTTCACAATCTTCTATGATTTATTCGGAGGAGGAACCCGCCTTGGAATGCCGAAGACAATATGTGCGCTGGACTCGTCGTCATTGAAGCCTGGTTCAGGGGCTACTGAGGGAGTCCTGGACTAGGGGGTGTCCGGATAGCCGGACTATCATCATCGACCGGACTCCAAGACTACGAAGATACAAGATTGAAGACTCCGTCCCGTGTCCGGATGGGACTTTCCTTGGCGTGGAAGGCAAACTTGGCAATACGGATATGTAGATCTCCTACCATTGTAACCGACTCTGTGTAACCCTAGCCCTCTCCGGTGTCTATATAAACCGGAGGGTTTTAGTCCTTAGGACGAACAACCATTACAACAATCATACCATAGGCTAGCTTCTAGGGTTTAGCCTCCTTGATCTAGTGGTAGATCCACTCTTGTACTACCCATATCATCAATATCAATCAAGCAGAAGTAGGGTTTTACCTCCATCGAGAGGGCCCGAACCTGGGTAAAACATCGTGTCCCTTGTCTCCTGTTATCATCCGCCTAGACGCACAGTTCGAGACTCCCTACCCGAGATCCGCCGGTTTTGACACCGACAGTGAGCGAGCTAGGGCGGCGAGCTGCTGTGGATTCGTGCATGGATATCAACGAGCTACAGCGGCGAGCAATCGAGATGACAAGGATGAGTGCCTCGCAGCAATCCGATCGATCCAAACATTCCAAGCACGCATATGATATGAATTCAGGGGTAGTTTGGTCCTTTTAGGGGACAGGAAATGGAAAAGAGAAAAAGAAAAGCAATGGAAAGGGAAAATGGCATGGTAATCAAGATGCACACGAGCTGAGTGGCATTTTTATGAAGCCAATCCTGAAAAATGGCAATTTTGAGAAGCCTCATATTGAAAGTGGCAAATAGCCAATTTTCTTCTTCCTCGGGCTTATACGGGCTCTTACTACCGCACTCGTCGTTTCCAAATCTGCGTCCGCCGTCGCGTAAGTAACCTCGCCTGTTGCCACCATCGCCGGCCATGGCCTCGCCGCCCGCTTGTTCCCCTCCTTCCGCCGCAGCTTCCCCGAGAGCCACGCGCCGCCCGTGCTCGCGCTCTTCCTCGAGCCCAACATGGAGGTCGTCCCGGCCCCCCCCCCCTCCCCCTGGTGCGGCCGCGACCCGGACCTCGTCGCCGCCTATCTCTTTGATGTCTGCCACGCCGACGCCATCTCCTCTGGGTCAGGGTGGACGACACGAGCAAGCTTTTCGGCCCGCTCGGTCGGAGCCAGCTCGCTCCTGGCCCGGTAAAGAAATCAGCCGGTTCGGGCTACAGATTTCAGCCCGAAACTTCGTCGGTCCGGTCCGGTCTTTAATCGGGACCGCTCGCAGGACCGAGAAACTGCTGCATCTTCGGCTCTCCCCACGCCGCCGTCATCTCCTCTGCACACGCGCCGTCGTCGTCTCCAAGGTCCTTGAGCGGCCTGCTCTCCAAGGCCATCCCCTCTCCAGCACGGCTGGTGCACGCATGCACCAGTGACCAGTCGCATGCAGCAGCAGCGCGTAACACTAGCACACGCACAGCACCACCGCATAACACCCATGTCCACCGGCCTCCCCGCGACCGCGACTAACCATCATGTCTAGGAGTTCCACCGTCGTGAGATCTTCATCCCCGCGCAAGGAATCGGCAGGACTCGTCCTGAAGCCGACGCCATGGTCCTCCTTCCCCGACTCCGGCCGCCGGCGTTCTTCGTACGTCGCCGTTGCTGCTTTCACGGCCTCCCGGACGCGTGCATCGACTTCGCCGTGAGCTACCACCCCTTTCCCTTCCGCCTTCCCATCTGATTAGGTCCCGCAGCCATCTCTCACTGACGCCATTGGCACCACTCACCACCTCGCCGCCGGTGGTTGTTGGGCGGTCCTCTCGGTCCGGCTCGGGCTTCGTCATAACTGGTCCGGTCCGTGAAAACAGGACCGCCAGGCTGCTCGGTCCGGACCGGCCCGGACCGTGTCCACCCTGACCTCCGGGTGGAAGATCAATTCCGAGGCTCCTAGCTTCAGCGGCTACCTCTTCCTCGAACCGGAGCGAGGGCACTCAGCGGAGAGCCGCTTACAACCCACTGAAGCAGGCACTGGTTCTACTCCTCGAGATGCCGCCGTCGGGTTCTAGGCGGATCCACCTTGAGTTCTACACGCTCTCCTTCGAAGACGGCCAGGGACCGCTCGGCATGGTATGTGTAAGTGTAGATGGCTAACAGTGAAAGCACGATGCCGTCTTTTCATCGGACACTATGGAGCGGCAAATTTTTCCGGAGACTACGCTGCAGCTAACTGTATCTGACAGGCTCAAGGTCAGCGGAGTGGTGCATGGGCTCGTTTACTGGAGAGGCTGGATGTATGACCAAATTGTGTTGCTCGACACGGCGACCTTTCAGTTCTCACTAATCAATCTCCCGACGCCTTTGAAGCCAGGAATGGATGAGTCGTCTCAAGAGTCATCATATAAGCTTGGTGAGACCAATGATGAGAAGCTCTGCATCGCCGATATAAAGGATAACACAATTGTTTCTTGGTGCCTGGACAATGGCAGTGTCATCAAGAGATGGATTGCGTACAAGAATTTGCCATTGTGCCCGATTGTTAGGGAGCTCACTGGGTGGGATCTCACTGGGTGCTCAATAGAGGATGAAGATTGTCATGTCAATGTGCACCTTGTGGCGGTCATCGATGGCTTTGTGTACCTCGAGGACGAAGAATATTGCGAGCTGTACCTTTCATTATGCCTGGAAACATCAGAGATGTGCGAGCTCTATAAAGATGTATATCGGCATTATAATTACGAGACCCATCCCTACGTCATGCCATGGCCTCCCTCTTTGGTACAAAGCAAGGTGAGCCTGTGCTTATGTGTAAGAGTTTCTTCCACCGCCTTGTTCATGGATTTTATGCTGTTAAGTAATTTAAAGGCACTGGATTATTGTGTTGTGAAAGCCCACTGTATGACTCTTATCTCAAGTTTAAACAATAGCATGTCTGATTTGACCTAAACCATATTACAAGAATTTGGTTGCAGGTTTTATATTAGTGCACAGAAGGAATACTTTACATTTTAGCATGTGTAGCAGATTATGTGATATCTGAACAACAGGCCGCTCAAATGAGGATGCAATACTTTAAATTTTAACATTAACATTGGTTTATTGTGTTGTGAAAGGCTGGTATTGACTCTTATCTTAAGTTCAAGCATGTTTTATTTGAATGAATCATGTTACAAAAATTTGTTTGCAGATTGTTTGTTAGTAGTATGATGATGTTATATAGTGCTGCATTGCCCACTGTGAAAACTGGGATGGCATTGTGGAACAGTATTATGTTTCATCTTTACTACCTATGTAAGAGCTTAAGTAAATTGATGTTTTATCATCAGAATCTGTAGCCTTGCATAGTTTTTTGTCTATACATACAGTTCAATTTCTTGCTTACACTGAAATCCCTCTTTGTAGCAAGAGGAATCAGAAACTAAAGATGATGATCCCAAAGACACAGAAGAAACTTCCTCTGTCCTCATCGCCGCACTGCAGTCTTTCAGCCAGGCTTTGATGAATGCTGATAAAGAAAAAGAAATCGTGGCAGAGTTATATGCCTTCTTGTGTCCCGCCGAAGATGGCAAGGGCTCTCTTATCAGCAGAATTGCTACTGTTAGAGTTGTGTCGAATATTATTGTACAAGTTAGGTTACAGTTGGACTTGGAGTCGTACGGTGTGTAGACAGGATATGGACGTGTCCAAGTAGGACACTTGTATCCTAGGCCTCTCATATATAGCGGGGGTAGACACACGATGTAACATATGCCAACAGAATAGCACAGGCACGCAGGGGGAGCCGGCGGCGTGTGCCGGCGCCCGGGTGGCCGGTGTGCGGTATTGTGACGGTGTCACGGGAAGGAGCGTCCGTAGTCAGGCCCCGGGGATGTAGCCATATCGGTGAACCTCGTTAACAAATCTCGGTGTCGTGCTCGGGTGATTGCTTGGTCCTTGGATGATCGACGGAGTGCCTCGGATTTATTCTATCAAGTGGTATCATGAGCAAGGTTCGAAGAGGCCGTGGAAGTTGATTTAGAGGAGAGCGATGAAGACCGGCGGCTGTGGAGGCATGGCGACGTGCGGCAGCAATCGGGATCACCGCGTGTAAAGCAATCGGAAGCAAGATGCAGATCGGTTCGGAGAAAGACTCGGCGAGATCAATCAATCGGATCGTTAAGCGGCAGGAGTCTGGTTCGATCCAAAGTGTGCATGGTGGCTGGTGACCTAGCATACGTACGACGGCGGCGCGATCGATGGGCGAGCGATGGAGCGCGTGAGCTCGGGCGCGTCAGCAGCATCGGAGGCCTGGTAGAGCGCTCACGCGTGGCTCTGGCCGAGCCGGACGGAGACAGGTGAGCTGTTGGGCCAAGGCGTGGCTGCACAAGTAGTCTACGTGTATGGAGCAGCAAGGGCGTGAGGATTTCTCATGGCCCAGGTGCAGTACTAGCGTGGCTCAAGGTGCATGGGGGTAGCACGTGGCTCAAGCAGGACTCGGTTCAAGTGTTTGGGTTTGCAAGGCACAAGCCTGGAGCAGCCTATGCACAGGTACGACGTCCATCAGGAACTTGTGGCCGGAGCGGAGCGACGGGAGCTGTACGAGTTGGCTAGGCGAGGTGCGCAGGAAGCTGTAGGATGCAGGCAAAGGTGAGATTTGTTTGTGAAAAAAAAGGAAGCTCGATGTGAGTCGTTGCATGTGATTGGAGTTCTGTAGGGCAAAACTCAATTGATTTCTTGGGAGGAGCATAGTGCAGCAATGGGAATTAAAGAAATAAAGGTTGTGAAAGACTCACGTCAGTTTTGCATGGAAGTTGTTTCTTTCATCAAGTTTGCTGCTGATTGCACTCAGGGATTGTACATGGGAGTTAGCCAGAGAATCATTATCAAAGGCAATGATAAAGATACAAAGGGCGGCATAAGCATAAGGCTCGAATAGCCTGGCAGATGGATCATGCATACACAGGGCGTCAAGGCAATGCACGGAGATGTGCGGATGGACACGACGCAGGATGGAGTATGGTTGCAGTCGGATAATTTCGGCTGGGTCGAACTGGACTGTCTGACGGGTCGGCGGGGATGTCGGTCAAAGCAGAAGACGGCGGTGATTTCAGCGACGACGACATAGGAGCGTGATGCTGATGGTGGCCAACTTCTGGGACGTGGAAACACGTGGTGCATGCCCGAGGGCTTGTGCGGCTTCGACAAGACTATGGCACGGGATTGATTCAAGGTGGTGTATACACGGAGCTTGAAGTCGATGAGGCGCAGGGGTGGACTGATCATCTATCAGGAAGTCATGTTGAAGGTGGAGTTGGAGTCTGATGGGTGACTTCACTCTGAGCCGATGGAGGGGCTACGGCGTAAGTTAACGGAGAGTCGAAGCCTATTTCAGCGGGATAGCGAGAGACATGTGGATCGGACTGGGGCCCAATGGTCTGATGGAGACGTGATACTCGGCATCGGTCGGTGATGATCGGTGGTTCTCTGCAGTTGGGGTTTGAGTGGTGTGGGTTCGCGACCCGAGAGACTCGACCAGGACAGGAGAGGCTCGACGCGGTGATAGCGGCGAGGCGTGCGGTAAGCACGGGACACACCGACAGGCCAAGGCACTGATGGTCAGACAAATTGTGCAGGGGTGCTGAAGCAGTGTTGACGAGTACCAGATTCGAGTTGGTGACTGGGTCTATCGGTGCCGGTTGATGGACAAGAGTTGACCATGGAGAATCTGAGAAAGTGACGGGAAGTCTGGAATTGTCAAAACAGAGAGAGTACATGGCTGTATATTCTGTGGTGTTCAATGCACATGGCAAAGTGCGGATGAAAAATACAGAAGGAGGCGGAGTGCTATAGCTGTGGGACATGCCAGAGACTATCCGGAAGAAGGGTGAGACAACTGCGAATTTGACTCAGGGTGACACAGGGCGAATGTGAAATTCCTTCAAGTTTCAGACAAGCAGTCAAGAAAGAGCGGTGACGTTGAGTTCAAGTAACTCTTATATGTGGCGTCCAATATGTGAGTTGTTCACTTTCACGCAGACAGTGATCGGTGTGTGATGGCGTTGAACGGATTCTCCGGAAGTTGGGAGCACGGACTAGAGTAACAAGGAACTTAATTTTGCTCGAGTGTTGACTATGGTCAAGAAAAAAAGGGACTACAAGTTGCAGGTGGAGTCACATGGAGTCTGGGAGTAGCAGCGGTGCTCATGGCGTATCTCAAGTCCAATGTACATGAAGGTTTGACGCACGGACGAATTCAAGGTGGTGGAGAATATTCGCCAAGGTGGAGTTTGTTAGAGTTGTGTCGAATACTATTGTACAAGTTAGGTTACAGTTCGACATGGAGTCGTACGGTGTGTAGACAGGATATGGAGTCGTGTCCAAGTAGGACACTTATATCCTAGGCCTCTCATATATAGTGGGGGTAGACACACGATGTAACCTATGCCAACATAATAGCACAGGCACGCAGGGGGAGCCGGCGGCGTGTGCCGGCGCCCGGGTGGCCGGTGTGCGGTATTGTGACGGTGTCACGGGGAGGAGCGCCCGTAGTTAGGCCCCGGGGATGTAGCCATATCGGTGAACCTCGTTAACAAATCTCGGTGTCGTGCTCGGGTAATTGCTTGGTCCTTGGATGATCGACGGAGTGCGTCGGATTTATTCTATCAGCTACTTTGAATGCGCAGATGACGACCGCGAGAAGCCGTATCCGGAGGATAAGTGAATGACTCTGAGGTCTACATGCCAAGTACAGAAAGAGAAACCTATGATGACAAGTGTGCTGTGGGGCGCTTGCTGCCACTTATTTTCCAGCCGGACTAGCCCGTTTCATGCCGTGTGGATGCATGTATGCTGTGTTCTGATGATACGGGCATTTGGTTAAACGGTTTGGTACTTCAGTTGTGTGTACGTGTGTTAAGACTTAAGAGCGTATGTATCTGCTAGTTTCATGTAATCTGTCAGTATGACTGGTTGGCGGAGATAAAGCAAGGGCTGATATGTATCTTGGTGTGCATACTCAGTTTGAGCTCCATTGTCTGCATCTTTGAAGAGGTTAAATTGTATGCATACTATTCTTTATGTAGTACAGTAGGTCGGATGATGAATGTAACCAGCACTCCACCAGCACGAGTAATTGGTCAATTAGATCCCTCCAGTTTAAGAAAATATATTGCTTTGGATGCACAATCGACGACTTCAAGGGACCGTATCTGAGATCCTCTTTGTTAAGTACAGAAAGAGAAACATGTTGATGATGATGACAGGTGCACAAGGGGGAATTGTCAAGAGCTTGTGGCCACTTCTTTGCCTGTTTGGAGTAGCCTACTGAAAGCTGTGTGTTTGTTGTGATGAAAAAGTTTCTGTTCGAAAGCCTCAATTTTTTGGATGGTGTGAAGAATAAAGCGTATGCCAATAGCCAAGATGACTACTATGACTAGTCCTTTTCTTTCTAGGATACGCACAAGCATGCGATATCTTGCATTCATACTCCCTTCGTTTCTAAATAAAAGACCTTTTAGAGATTCCACTATAGAGACTACATTCGGATGTATATGGATGCCTTTTAGAGTATAGATTCACTCATTTTGCTCCATATATAGTCTATAGTGGAATCTCTAAAAGGACTTATATTTAGGAAGGGAGGGGTAGAAGAAAGGGGACTACTCGCGGCTAATCCACCCATCTAAACCAGCCCTCAACACCTGCAAGTCAGAGCAAACTATGACTACTCCTAGATGTAACCATAGCCAAGCCTTATTTTTTATCTTCCTAGATGTTTCTGGGTGTCTTGGTTATACAATTGCTGAGTCTTGATTAAGACCCACTCTGTTCGCTTGGGTCCCAAGGTCTTGAACTTGCATCCTTAACCTTCCTGGATCAAGCGAAATGCTAGGAAATATGAATTCTACTTACAAAAAATTGATTCATGTATGAGTCTCATCTTTTATTTATGGGAATTATGAGTCAACATCTTGCTCTACATGTTGACTTGAAGGCCAGAATTTATTAAGGTTCCGAGTGTAGGACTGAAAGAATGTAACGCTGTCTTGGTTTTTTGCCAACCCTACATAATTTAATTACGATGTCAGCGTAGCAAATTTTACATGGTGTGTATACCAATGGGAGTTGTCTTCTTTTTCTTCGAAATAGAGGACATGAGACCCTATTCTAAAGCATCACTTGCAATAGAATACTATATTTGGACAGTTACTTCAAATAACATGAGGATTTGGAGCAAAAAGATCAGCGATTGCATCAAATCAAATTTCCCAAAAAACTCAAGAAAATTACGCCAAGTGTGCTCTAATTCCATTTGTCCGCCCTACTAAGCAAAAAATTCATCTTGAACAGTATTTTTTCGATAAGGCTGCTTTTATTAACTCAAATGTAGAGCGTGCTCTAATTAACGCCAAAGCAATCTCTTCAACTTTCCTAGTTCTAACTTAATGACTAGCTGCTTGCGGGTCAACAAGACTGCATATGGTCCAGATCCACCTCGTAGCCAATAAGATGGATACTGTTCGACTTGGTACTTCATCATTTCACACTGTTCATACAGGAGCATCAATCGCCGGCACAAAGCTGCAAATAGTGATATTAGGCCATGCCCATGAGTTGTTTGCAACCATTTACTAATAAACATAAGTTCCAATATACTCATATATGATTAGCGCTCACCAGAATTCGAGTCCCCATAGAATTTTTCCTGATGCCTTTCATTCTCAAATATTTTCATTGTGTTCTTGACGAGAAACCAACATTTAGTATTCGGTTGATGTAGTATTGGATCATTCTTAGACATGGTCATCTAGCTTTTATGGGTGAACAATCTAACCTATTATATTGATGCTAAGATACAAGCGTGAAATGTAGACCACATAATTCATGAGTTAACAAGTGAAGGAGATATACAGGTGAGAAGATGTTGCTATGAGTATGGTTGCGGGACAAAATGGGTGAAGCAATAATGTACATCGTATTGCATCAGCAGATGTTGTGCATTATTTATTATGTAGGTGGGTGATACAAAAATTGGTTTGTCTCATGAATAAGTACTAACACTTAATGATCATGCTACTATTTCTCCTGTAGGCAGCGGAAGCGGACACTATTTCATTTAATTTGAGGAGGTTAAATTGTATGCATGCTATTCTTTATGTAGTACCACCACTAGGGAAAACCCTAATAGTAGCGCTGGTTTTGGAGCTACTAGTAGCGCTTGTACCGGCGCTACCACTAAGGCGCTACAACTAACTGGTAGCAATAACGCTCTTGTTGGAAAAGCGCTGCTGATAGAGGTAAGTAGTAGTAACGTTTCTTCTGAAAAGCGCTACTGCTTAGTTTTTCTGTTTTTTAATTGCAGCTTATTTTCGCTGTATTTGTATATGTTTTATATACAGCACTTTCATCATATGATTTTATGACAATGATTAGTTAGTATATACAACAGTGTGTGAAATGAAGGTGGATTAGGTTCAAGGGTGCACACGTTGCCTCCATCTGAACTTAATCCACCTTCATTTCACACACTATTGTATATACTAAGGTGGATTAGGTTCAAGTGGAGGCAACATGTGGTGCACCACACGTTGCCTCCACTTGAATCTAATCCGCCTACACAAGCTATTTAATCATCATCATAGTCATTACGATCAACACTAGCTATTTAATCAGCATAGTCATAGTGTAGCACACATCATCATCTTCAAACTCATTCTAGCTAGCTAATCACCACCAACACTAGCTATGGTAGCTATCTAATCACCACCAACACTAACTAATCATAATCATCATAGTCATTATCACCAACATTAGCTATTTAATCATCATAGTTATAGTGTAGCACATCATCATCTTCAAACTCATTCTAACTAGCTAATCACTCCTGCAGCTCTCTCTTAGGTAAAATAGCATAGAACATGTGTAGCACTCCTGATTCATCATATTGGAGTTTGCAGATGAACCTGTCTCCTAATTGTGGGCTGCGCTTTCTGACTGCTGCCCCTAGTACTTCTCTGCAACCCTTCACAATTTTGCTCCAGTCTTTGACTATTAAGACCTGCTCGCTTTTAGAAATCCTGAATGCACTCATGTGCAATGTAGGATGTCTTGGCCGTAAGCTAACCATGGACATGCGACCTTTAGCCTCGATCCACTGAGGCACAACTATCATCGGGAGTCCCTGTTGAAGAACATCGTAGTAACATACTTAGCAATGAAGTTTAGCTTAACAAATAATGTACGCAAAAGATGCACTGAGGACAAATATGAAGGAAATATGCCCTAGAGGCAATAATAAAGTTATTATTTATTTCCTTATTTCATGATAAATGTTTATCATTCATGCTAGAATTGTATTAACCGGAAACATGATACATGTGTGAATGCATAGACAAACAATATGTCACTAGTATGCCTCTACTAGACTAGCTTGTTAATCAAAGATGGTTATGTTTCCTAACCATAAACAAAGAGTTGTTATTTGATTAACAAGGTCACATCATTAGTAGAATGATCTGATTGACATGACCCATTCCATTAGCTTAGCACACGATCGCTTAGTATGTTGCTACTGCTTTTATCCATGACTTATACATGTTCCTGTAACTATGAGATTATGCAACTCCGCTTACGGAGGAACACTTTGGTGCTACCAAACGTCACAACGAATCGGGTGATTATAAAGGAGTACTACAGGTGTCTCCAAAGGCAGATGTTGGGTTGTCGTATTTGAGATTAGGTTTTGTCACTCCGATTGTCGGAGAGGTATCTCTGGGCCCTCTCGGTAATACACATCACTGAAGCCTTGCAAGCATTACAACTAATGAGTTAGCTGTGAGATGATGTATTACAGAACGAGTAAAGAGACTTGCCGGTAACGAGATTGAACTAGGTATTGATACCGACGATCGAATCTCGGGCAAGTAACATACCGATGACAAAAGGAACAACGATGTTGTTATGCGGTCTCGACCGATAAAGATCTTCGAGAATATGTAGGAACCAATATGGGCATCCAGGTCCCGCTATTGGTTATTGACCGAGACGTAGGGTCCGCACGCTTAAGGTTTCGATGACAGTTATATTATGAGTTTATGAGTTTTGATGTACCGAAGGAGTTCGAGTCCCGGATGAGATCGGGACATGACGAGGAGTCTCGAAATGGTCGAGACGTAAAGATCGATATATTGGACGACTATATTCGAGTTCGGAAAGGTTCCGAGTCATTCGGTATTTTTCGAGTACCGAGAGTTACGGAATTCGCCGGGAGTATATGGGCCTTATTGGGCCATACGGGAATAGAGGAAAGAGGCCAAAGGAAGAAGGGCGCAGCCCCTCTAGTCCGAATTGGACAAGGGTGCAGCCCCTTTCCTTCCTCCTCTCCCCTCTTTCCTTCTCTCCTACTCCAACAAGGAAGGGGGAGTCCTACTCCTGGGAGGAGGACTCCTCCCGCGCCCCCTCCCGGCCGGCCAACCCCTCCCCTGCTCCTTTATATACGGGGCAGGGGCACCTCTAGAAAAAGACACAAGTTTGATCTACGGATCGTTCCTTAGCCGTGTGCGGTGCCCCCTCCACCATATTCCACCTCGGTCATACCGTCGAGAAGCTTAGGCGAAGCCCTGCGCCGTGAAACATCAAGATCGCCACCACGCCGTCAGGTCGACGAAACTCTCCCTCGACACTCGGCTGGATCGGAGTACGAGGGACGTCATCGAGCTGTACGTGTGTCAAGAACTCGGGGGCGCCGGAGTAACGGCGCCGGGATCGGTCGGATCGTGAGGAGAACGTCGACTACTTCCTCTACGCCAGATCGCTTCGCTTGGGTCTACGAGGGTACGAGACAACACTCTCCCTCTCGCTGCTATGCATCACCATGATCTTGCGTGTGCGTAGGAAATTTTTGAAATTACTACGTTCCCCAACAGTGGCATCCGAGCCTAGGTTTTTATGGTTTGATGTTTTGCACGAGTAGAACACAAGTGAGTTGTGGGCGATACAAGTCATACTACCTACCAGCATGTCATACTTTGGTTCAGCGGTATTGTGAGATGAAGCGGCCCAGACCGACATTACGCGTACGCTTACGCGAGACTGGTTTCACCGCTACGAGCACTCGTTGCTTAAAGGTGACTGGTGGGTGCCTGTCTCTCTCACTTTAGTTGAACCGAGTGTGGCTACGCCCGGTCCTTGAGAAGGTTAAAACGGAGTCTATTTGACGAAGTATCGTTGTGGTTTTGATGCGTAGGTGAGACTGGTTCTTACTTAAGCCCGTAGCAGCCACGTAAAATTTGCAACAACAAAGTAGAGGACGTCTAACTTGTTTTTGCAGGGCATGTTGTGATGTGATATGGTCAAAACGTGATGCTATATTTTTGTATGAGATGATCATGTTTTGTAACCGAAGTTATCGGCAACTGGCAGGAGCCATATGGTTGTCGCTTTATTGTATGCAATGCAATCGCCCTGTAATGCTTTACTTTATCACTAAGCGGTAGCGATAGTCGTAGAAGCATAAGATTGGCAAGACGACAACGATGCTACGATGGAGATCAAGGTGTCGCGCCGGTGACGATGGTGATAATGATGGTGCTGCGGAGATGAAGATCACGAAGCACAAGATGATGATGACCATATCATATCACTTATATTGATTTGCATGTGATGTTTATCCTTTATGCATCTTATCTTGCTTTGATTGACGGTAGCATTATAAGATGATCTCTCACTAAATTATCAAGAAGTGTTCTCCCGAGTATGCACCGCTGCCAAAGTTCGTCGTGCCTGCACACCACGTGATGATCGGGTGTGATAAGCTCTCGTCCATCTACAACGGGTGCAAGCCAGTTTTGCACACGCAGAATACTCGGTTATACTTGACGAGCCTAGCATATGCAGATATGGCCTCGAACACGGAGACCGAAAGGTCGAGCGTGAATCATATAGTAGATATGATCAACATAAGATGTTCACCATTGAAAACTACTCCATTTCACGTGATGATCGGTTATGGTTTAGTTGATTTGGATCGCGTGATCACTTAGATGACTAGAGGGATGTCTGTCTAAGTGGGAGTTCTTAAGTAATATGATTAATTGAACTTAAATTTATCATGAACTTAGTCCTGGTAGTATTTTGCAAATTATGTTGTAAGATCAATAGCTTGCGTTGTTGCTTTCATATGTTTATTTTGATATGTTCCTAGAGAAAATTGTGTTGAAAAATGTTAGTAGCAATGATGCGGATTTAATCCGTGATCTGAGGTTTATCCTCATTGCTGCACAGAAGAATTATGTCCTTAATGCACCGCTAGGTGACAGACCTATTGCAGGAGCGTATGCGACGTTATGAACGCTTGGCTAGCTCAAGATGATGACTACTTGATAGTTTTGTGCACCATGCTTTATGGCTTAGAATCGGGACTTCAAAGATGTTTTGAACATCATGGACCATATGAGATGTTCCAGGAATTGAAGTTAATATTTCAAGCAAATACCCGAGTTGAGAGATATGAAGTCTCCAACAAGCTCTATAGCTAAAAGATGGAGGAGAATCGCTCAACTAGTGAGCATGTGCTCAGATTGTCTGGGTACTTCAATCGCTTGAATCAAGTGGGAGTTAATCTTCCAGATAAGATAGTGATTGACAGAATTCTCTAGTCACCATCACCAAGTTAGTAGAACTTCGTGATGAACTATAGTATGCAAGGGATGACGAAATAGATTCCCGGGCTCTTCGTGATGTTGAAATCGACGAAGGTAGAAATCAAGAAAGAGCATCAAGTGTTGATGGTTGACAAGATCACTAGTTTCAAGAAAAGGGCAAAGGGAAAGAAAGGGGAACTTCAAGTAGATTGACAAGCAAGTTGTCACTCCCACGAAGAAGCCCAAAGCTGAACCAAAGCCTGAAACCGAAAAGTGCTTACATCGCAAAGGAAATGGTCACTTTGAAGCGGAACTGCCCTGAATATTTGGTGGATAAGAAGGATGGCAAAGTGAAAAAGGTATATTTGATATACAGGTGTTTGATGTGTGCTTTACTAGTGTTTATAGCAACCCTCGGTATTTGGTACTGGTTCAGTTGCTAAGAGTAGTAACTCAAACAGGAGTTGCGTAATAAAATGTAAACTAGTTAAGAGTGAAGTGACGATGTGTGTTGAAAGTAGTTTCAAGATTGATATGATCATCATCGCACACTCCCTATACTTTCGGGATTAGTGTTGAACCTAAATAAATGTTATTTGGTGTTTGCGCTGAGCATGAATATGATTTGATCATGTTTATTGCAATATCGTTATTCATTTAAGTAAGAGAATAAGCTGTTATTCTGCTTACATGAATAAAACCTTATATGGTTACACGCCCAATGAAAATGGTTCATTGGATCTCGATCGTAGTGATACACATATTCATAATATTGAAACCAAAAGATGCAAAGTTAATAATGATAGTGCAACTTATTTGTGGCACTCGCCGCTTAGGTCATATTGGTGTAAAGCGATGAAGAAACTCCATACTGATGGGATTTTGGAATCACTTGATTATGAATCACTTGATGCTTGCGAACCGTGCCTTTTGGGCAAGATGACTAAAACTCCGTTTCTCCGAACAATGGAACAAGCTACTGACTTATTGGAAATAATACATACCGATGTATGCGATCCAATGAGTGTTGATGCTCGTGGCAAATATCGTTATTTTCTGACCTTCACAAGATGATTTGAGCGGATATGGGTATATCTACTTGATGAAACATAAGTCTGAAATAGTTGAAATGTTCAAAGAATTTCAGAGTGAAGTAGAAAATCATCGTAACAAGAAAATAAAGTTTCTGCGATCTGATCGTGGAAATGAATATTTGAGTTACGAGTTTGGTCTTCAATTAAAACAATGTGGAATAGTTTCACAGCTCACGCCACCCGGAACACCACAACGTAATGGTGTGTCCGAACATCGTAACCGCACTTTATTGGATATAGTGCAATCTATGATGTTTCTTACTGATTTACCAATATCGTTTTGGGATCATGCATTAGAGACAGCTGCATTCACGTTAAATTGGGCACCATCTAAACCGCTGAGACGACACTATATGAACTGTGGTTTAGCAAGAAACCTAAGTTGTCGCTTCTTAAAGTTTGGAGTTGCGATGCTTATGTGAAAAGTTTCATCATGATAAGCTCAAACCCAAATCGGAGAAGTGCGTCTTCATAGAATACCCAAAGGAAATTGTTGGGTACACCTTCTATCACAGATCCGAAGGCAAGATATTCGTTGCTTAAGATGGATCCTTTCTAGAGAAGGAGTTTCTCTCGAAAGAAGTGAGTGGGAGGAAAGTAGAACTTGATGAGGTAATTGTACCTTCTCCCTTATTGGAAAGTAGTTCATCACAGAAATTTGTTCCTGTGACTACTACACCAATTAGTGAGGAAGCTAATGATGATGATCATGTAACTTCAGATCAAGTTACTACCGAACCTCGTAGGTAAACCAGAGTGAGATCCGCACCAGAGTGGTACGGTAATCCTGTTCTGGAAGTCATGTAACTAGACCATGATGAACCTACGAACTATGAGGAAGCGATGATGAGCCTAGATTCCGCGAAATGGCTTGAGGCCATGAAATCTGAGATATGATCCATGTATGAGAACAAAGTATGGACTTTGATGGATTGCCCGATGATCGGCAAACCATAGAAAATAAATGGATCTTCAAGAGGAAGACGGACGCTGATAGTAGTGTTACTATCTACAAAGCTAGACTTGTCAAAAAGGATTTTTGACAAAGTTCAAGATGTTGAATACAATGAGATTTTCTCACTCGTATCGATGCTTAAAAGTCTGTCCGAATCATGTTAGCAATTGCCACAATTTATGAAATTTGGCAAATGGATGTGAAAACTGCATTCCTAAATGGGTTTCAGGAGGAAGAGTTGTATATGATGCAACCAGAAGGTTTTATCGATCCAAAGGGAGCTAACAAAGTGTGCAAGCTCCAGCGATCCATCTATGGACTGGTGCAAGCATCTCGGAGTTGGAATATACGCTTTGATGAGTTGATCAAAGCATATAGTTTTATACAGACTTACGGTGAAGCCTGATTTTACTAAAAAGTGAGTGGGAGCACTACAGCATTTCTGATAAGTATATGTGAATGACATATTGTAGATCGGAAATAATGTAGAATTATTCTGCAAAGCATAAAGGAGTGTTTGAAAGGAGTTTTTTCAAAGAAAGACCTCGGTAAAGCTACTTACATATTGAGCATCAAGATCTATAGAGATAGATCAAGACGCTTGATAAGTTTTTTCAATGAGTATATACCTTGACAAAATTTTGAAGTAGTTCAAAATGGAACAGTCAAAGAAAGAGTTCTTGCCTGTGTTACAAGGTGTGAAATTGAGTAAGACTCAAAACCCGACCACAACAGAAAGATAGAAAGAGAATGAAAGTCATTCCCTATGCCTTGGCCATAGGTTCTATAAAGTATGCTATGCTGTATACCAGATCTATTGTATACCCTACACTGAGTTAAGCAAGGGAGTACAATGGTGATCTAGGAGTAGATCACAGGACAGCGGTCAAAAATTATCCTTAGTGGAATAAGGATATGTTTCTCGATTATGGAGGTGACAAAAAGGTTCGTCGTAAAAGGGTTACGTCGATGCAATTTTTGACACCAATCTAGATGACTCTAAGTCTCGGTCTAGATACATATTGAAAGTGGGAGCAATTAGCTAGAGTAAGCTAGTACGAAGTATTGTTGACATAGAAATTTGCAAAATACTTACGGATCTGAATATGACAGACCCGTTGACTAAAATTATCTCACAAGCAAAACATAATCACACCTTAGTACTCTTTGGGTGTTAATCACATAGCGATGTGAACTAGATTACTGACTCTAGTAAACCCTTTGGGTGTTGGTCACATGGCGATGTGAACTATGGGTGTTAATCACATGATGATGTGAACTATCGATGTTAATCACATGGTGATGTGATCTAGATTATTGACTCTAGTGCAAGTGGGAGACTGAAGGAAATATGCCCTAGAGGCAATAATAAAGTTATTATTTATTTCCTTATTTCATGATAAATGTTTATCATTCATGCTAGAATTGTATTAACCGGAAACATGATACATGTGTGAATGCATAGACAAACAATATGTCACTAGTATGCCTCTATTAGACTAGCTTGTTAATCAAAGATGGTTATGTTTCCTAACCATAAACAAAGAGTTGTTATTTGATTAACAAGGTCACATCATTAGTAGAATGATCTGATTGACATGACCCATTCCATTAGCTTAGCACACGATCGCTTAGTATGTTGCTACTGCTTTTATCCATGACTTATACATGTTCCTGTAACTATGAGATTATGCAACTCCGCTTACGGAGGAACACTTTGGTGCTACCAAACGTCACAACGAATCGGGTGATTATAAAGGAGTACTACAGGTGTCTCCAAAGGCAGATGTTGGGTTGGCGATTTCGAGATTAGGTTTTGTCACTCCGATTGTCGGAGAGGTATTTGGGCCCTCTCGGTAATACACATCACTGAAGCCTTGCAAGCATTACAACTAATGAGTTAGCTGTGAGATGATGTATTACAGAACGAGTAAAGAGACTTGCCGGTAACGAGATTGAACTAGGTATTGGATACCGACGATCGAATCTCGGCAAGTAACATACCGATGACAAAAGGAACAACGATGTTGTTATGCGGTCTGACCGATAAAGATCTTCGTAGAATATGTAGGAACCAATATGGGCATCCAGGTCCCGCTTATTGGTTATTGACCGAGACGGTCTCGGTCATGTCTACATTGTTCTCGAACCGTAGGGTCCGCACGCTTAAGGTTTCGATGATGCTTATATTATGAGTTTATGAGTTTTGATGTACCAAGGAGTTCGGAGTCCCGGATGAGATCGGGACATGACGAGGAGTCTCGAAATGGTCGAGACGTAAAGATCGATATATTGGACGTCTATATTCGAGTTCGGAAAGGTTCCGAGTCATTCGGTATTTTTCGAGTACCGGAGAGTTACGGAATTCGCCGGGAGTATATGGGCCTTATTGGGCCATACGGGAATAGAGGAAAGAGGCCAAAGGAAGAAGGGCGCAGCCCCTCTAGTCCGAATTGGACAAGGGTGCAGCCCCTTTCCTTCCTCCTCTCCCCTCTTCCTTCTCTCCTACTCCAACAAGGAAGGGGGAGTCCTACTCCGTGGGAGGAGGACTCCTCCGGCGCCGCCTCCTCCGGCCGGCCGAACCCCTCCCCTGCTCCTTTATATACGGGGCAGGGGGGCACCTCTAGAAAAAGACACAAGTTTGATCTACGGATTGTTCCTTAGCCGTGTGCGCCCCCTCCACCATATTCCACCTCGGTCATACCGTCGCGAAGCTTAGGCGAAGCCTCGCGCCGTGAAACATCAAGATCGCCACCACGCCGTCGGCCGACGAAACTCTCCTCGACACTCGGCTGGATCGAGTACGAGGGACGCCATCGAGCTGTACGTGTGTCAAGAACTCGGGCGCCGGAGTAACGGCGCCGGATCGGTCGGATCGTGAGGAGAACGTCGACTACTTCCTCTACGCCAGATCGCTTCGCCGGGTCTACGAGGGTACGTAGACAACACTCTCCCCTCTCGTTGCTATGCATCACCATGATCTTGCGTGTGCGTAGGAAATTTTTTGAAATTACTACGTTCCCCAACAAAATAGTAGAAATATTACCATATTTCCTAAATAGATGTGTCCATAGTTCAGTACGAACACTATTGGTCGCACATTTTGAGTACTAAGATTTTCAAGTTCAGGAAAATAATTTGTCTTGACAGTATGAAGATCCTCATGCCATGAAACATAATGACTTATCTCCTCGCAGTTTAGTTCAGCCCCGGGACACTAGTAGGTCATGTCTACCAAGTGCCGGACATGTTTGCTTGAATGGAAATAAGCTGTCAATAGAAATTAGTTGTCAACTATTTTGACTAAACAATATCCAAGACATAAATATGACTGAGAAACTCACATAATGGTAGAACTGGAGGCGTCTGCACATCGACCCAGATGTCGATATTACCTTCCATATCATCCTCCGGACGAATATCAAAGGTGATAAGCATATCAGGCTCAAATGCATAAACCTTGCATAGTGCTCTCATTTTTGAATTCAAAATGGGTGTAGGTGTCTAAATTGTATAATTTTACGGCAAAAGCATAACCATGCTCGGTCCTCAAGTTAACTCTTTTTACCTCCATAGTTTCCATAGTAATGAAACCAACCTTATCCAAGACATACATTCTTGCATGGCAAGGGATACGCTAGTAGAATAGTAAAAAATTTAAATTATAAGTTGAAGCAAAAGAAGCAGAGGTCATGCTTACTTACGAAAAAAGACTTGTCGTTGTGACTTACTGTATCCGCTTTGAAGGTGTCATCCAGCTTGATCCTGAAGTGCCTACCACCAACTAGGTGAGGCCTGTCGCACAGGCCGCGCTCGGCTTCGTAGTATTTGCACATATCGAACTCCTTTTTGTCGTCAGACATTTCCTATGTTCATAGTTGAAACATTAATTAAAAATCGACCAAAGGCAACTACCAGGAAACTCAACACACATATCACTATTACTCAATATGCAACAGGTTGACTTTAGGTCTATCGAGTCTTCCTTCCTAAACTCTCATCTCACGTATATGGTGGGCACTCCCTCTCTGACATTGTGACCATCGGTGATGGTCGCTACTCCTCCTTTCCCTAGTGCATGTCAAAAATCTAGCACAAGGAAAATAAGGAGAAGCGACCCCCACGACAACAGTCGGCATTCTTCTTCTCTCATATATGGTGGACACTCCCTCACCGATTTTTCGACCGTCGATGATAGTCGCTACCCCTTCTTCCCCTGGTGCATAACAAAGGTCTAGTACAAAGAGAAGAAGGAGAAGCGACCCCCACGACAACAGTCGACATTCTTCTTCTCTCATATATGGTGGAGACTCTCCCTCACCGAATTTTTTACTGTCATGTATGGAGCCCTGACAGACTTAAAGTCAACTCGAAATGTCGTTTAATTCTCTTTCTAGCAAATCTGGGGCACTTGATATTTCCTACATATTCTAGCACAAGTCATGCTTAAATTCACGGAAAAATCCGGCATGACCTTTGCTCAAATAGGACATATCGAGCACCTCAAAATTTCCTGAACGAAAACAAATCAACACTCTGGCAAAACATAGGCCACTGTGAGGTGTACCCTGCAAACATAGGCCACTTGGGCAAGCACTATTACTACACATAACACTACATATCACATGTCTAAATCTCCATCATATTCCATGAAAATTATCACAGCTACTCATATAGCTACTATTCTACTACAACTATCAAAACATCTACATCATCATCGACATGGGGATTTGGCTGGTCTCACCTCAAGGTCGGAGGTGGTCGGTGACGGGGACAACAGCGGGGATGATGCAGGGGTTCCTTCATTTCTGCAAAAACAAAATATAAACAAAAACATTATCATCCTCATCTTAGGACTTAGTGAAAACCCTAAATCAAAATATACACAAAAACCTACATTTACTAAAAATTTCCTATTCTATCCAAAAGACCTTCATTTACTTATTATTTTCAATTTCATATATTTTATTCTATTCAAATTTACTTATTTATATTTTCTTTAAATTTCCTATTCTATTCAAAATACCTACATTTACTAATTCTTTTCAATTTCATATTTTATTCTATTCAAATTGCTTATTCAAATTTTCTTAAAATTTCCTATTCTATTCAAAATACCTACATTTACTTATTCTTTTCAATTTCATATTTTATTCTATTCAAATTACATATTCAAATTTGAGGGGGAGGAGGAGAGAGCAGTAGGGGGAGGAGGAGGGAGGAGGAGGGGGCCGTTGGAGAGGGAGGACGAGGAGGGGGCCGCCGGCAGAGAGGGAGGAGGAGGGGGAGGAGGAAGGGACCTTGGGGGTAGGACAAGATGACGATGACGGAGGAGGAGGGACAAAGGGAGGACGACGACGGTGACGGCGGCGACGGCGACAGGCGATGAGACAGTGTGAGGAGGAGGAGGGAGGAGGAGGGGGAGGAGGAGGGAGGGACCTTGGGGGGAGGAGGATGGCGACGACGGAGGAGGACGGAGGCGACGGAGGAGGACGGCTGAGACGGTGACGGAGGCAACAGAGGCGATGAGAGAGTGTGAGGGGGACAGTTAGAGGACGCGCGGGGACTGGTTTGGATAAGGGCCCTTAGTGGTATCGCTTGTCCGTAAAAAGCGCTACTGCTAAAATCTATAGCAGTAGTGCTCTCTGCAAAAAGGCGCTACTGATAAGGCTAAGAATGTACAAAAATTCAAAAATACATTGGTCATCAATGATCTTTTTGTCCAGAATCTAAATTGCCAGTAGGAATATTCGCCGGTTTAAGAACCGGCGAAGATTCCTATTGCGTCCAAGTGGTTGTGATGGTTTTAGAAGAACCATATTTAAGGTGGTAAAAATTCTGTTCTTCGAGCGAGGTGGGACTAAACTTTGGTCTTACTAGGAGGGGACTGAATTTATCAGTAGCGCTGGTTAGGGTAAAATTGCTATTGCTAAGATCTATAGTAGTAGTGCTTTCTACAAATGAGCGCTAGTAGTATCCATAGTATGCCTGGAACGGTCTGTCAATTTTAGTAGTAGCGTGTTTTCCAGATTAAGCGCTACTGCTATGCTCATATTAGCAACGCTTGTGCTGCCCCAGCGCTACTGCTATTTAGCAGCAGCGCTTCCTTTGTAAAAGCGCTACTGGTGAGCTCCTGTATATAAGCATTTCGCTAGTAGTGTACAGTAGGTCTGATGATGAATGTAGCCATCACTCCAGTAGCATGAATAGTTGGTCAGTTAGATGCCTCTAGTTTAAGAAAATATATTACGTTGGATGCATAATCGATGACTGCAAAGGACTGTATCTGAGATCCTTTTTGCTAAGTATGGAATGAGAAACATATTGATGATGATGACAACTGCACAAGGGGGAGTTGTCAAGAGCTTGTTGCCACTTCTTTGCCTATTGTGCGGTTTTGTTATGATTAAACAAGTTTCTATTCAAACACCATGCTAATACTTGTCTAAAATACTGAGTCTATGAGTAATGTAACTATCACTCCACCAATATGATAAGTTTGCAAGAGATAAAGCCATAGTTTTTATCTTCCTAGATGTTTCTGTATATCAACCATGGCTGAGTCCCACTTGAAGAGAAACGCCAGGAAATATGAGTCTCTTCAGGTTTTCTTGATTTTAACTTGATTCATGTATGAGTCTCATCTTTTCGGCGGGCTCCCGCGGGCGGCTCGGGAGAAACCCTAGCCGCCGCCACCACCTACCCCACCTCGACTCCTCCTCCTCCCGCCGCCGTCGGAGGGTGTTGCTGGGCGTATCACCCTCCTCTCGGCAGGGGAAGGGACTCGGCGCTACTCTGTCTCAGGGGGCTCCAGCTTCAGATCTTGCTCCCTTGGGGCGGCAGCCTGCTCCCTTTGCCGGCGGTCCCCGTGGCCGAGCCCGGGAGCTCGTGGTGCAGGGCGGAGCTAGTGGTCAGCACAGTGTGCGGGCTCGGGCGACGCGGCGTCCCTGTGAGCTTCCATGCCTGATCTTGGGGCCTCTCTTCACCCAGATCTGGATCCCGCTGGTGCGTTGGCTCACATGGCCCAGCAGGCTCCATTGCTGCGTCTGGGGGGTCGGCGGTGGCTGCTGTTGGCGGGGTAGGCGTGTGGTGGTGTGTTGTGGTCGGTAGTGAGGGATTGGGTGCAGGTGGCGGCCGAGACCGACCGGCTCTGTCTGTGCAGGTGCTTGAGGTGAGTGGCTGTGATAGCGGATGTCTCTTGCTGGACCTAGCGGGGACGCTCGCCAGGGCCTGGTGGGAGGGGGCAGGGCTAGCGCTGCCGGACTTGGTGGCCGGTGTGGCGGAGATGGCCGGGCTGGAATGCTTCAGGCGAAAGCCTTCTGCCGACATCGTAGGCAACTATGATGGTGACGTCCTCGGGCACCGTTTCCTTTCATGAAGACATCATTAGGGAGCTACCGTTGCCCGCTATTTTCCTGTGCTCTGGGCGAAAGCCTCCGATCCTTCTTCGGATCGGACGACAACACCATCTTTCATGTCGTTTTCCCCCTTAGGGGCGTTGGTTTTAGGATCCATGGATCCGCAGTTGGTCTATTTATGTCTGGGTTGGAGCGTTGGTTCGGGTTGTTGGTTTGTAGGGCAGTGTCAGTGGAGGTGCCCTATGGCGGTGACCAATGCCTTGGTCATCCAGTGCTGATGGTTGGCCTCTCCTTTTGGGGGCCCGTGGCGGCGGTGAGGTCTCGGTGGCCGCTGCTCTTCATCGACGTTTGAGGTTTGGTTGCCTCACAGAGTGCTGTGGTTCTCTCTATTTGCGATGGCGGCCGTGGTTTGGCCCAAAGGAGGTGCATGATTGTCTCGATGGATCATTGACCTTCAACATGATCTCTGGCTCTCTCTGTCGCGACGTTCCTAGGCAGTGGGATGCCCTTCGACGGTGGCTGCGACTTCCTAGCTCTTTGAGGTGCTGAGTGAATGTGGAGCAGCAGACGACATAGTTCCCGCTCTTCTCGGTCCGCCGGGGGCGATGGGTACTAAGTTCTTGGTGTTGGCTTCGTGTCGTAGCTTGCTTCTGGTTCTCCTCTCTGTTTTTCTTTGTTCCTTCTTGGGTGTGTTGGCTGCTATCTCTTGTACCTCTTGTCTTGTATCTCTCTTATTTATAATGAAAATGGTTCAGGCCGGCATAAGCCCATCGTAGCACCGTCAAAAAAAAGTCTTATCTGTTCTTTATGGGAATTATGAGTCAACATCTTGCTCTACATGCTGACGTTATGGCCTGAATTTTTACTAAAGTACATCCATTTTTTGTTTAATAACTATAAAGTGCTGGCAAGCATACGGTACGACACAAGTGATAAATTTTGTGTTTGATTTGCACATTCCGAGCGTGGGACCGAAAGAACATAACATTGTCATGTTTTTTGTCAATCCTACATAATTTAAATGTTGTGACAAGTGTTCAAACAAGTGATGGCGACACTTATGACTTCCCAATTAAAATAGGACTGCGCCAAAGGTCAGCTCTGAGTCATTATCTTTTTTGCGTTGGTGATGGATGAGGTCACCAATGGTATAAAAGGAGATACCCCATGGTGTATGCTCTTTATGGATGATGTAGTGCTAGTCGCTGATACTCAAACGGGGGTCAATAGGAAGTTAGAGCTAGGGAGACAAACCTCGAATCAAATGGTTTTAGACTTAATAAAATTAAAACTGAGTACATGAGGTGCGGTTTCAGTACTACTAGGCACGAGGAGGAGGAGGAGGTTAGCCTTGATGGGTAGGTGGTGCCTTAGAAGGACACCTTTCGATATTTGGGGTCAATGCCGTAGAAGGATGGGGATATTGCTGAAGATGTGAACCATCGAATCAAAGCCGGATGGATGAAGTGGAGCTAATCTTCTAGCATTCTCTGTCACAAGAGAGTGCCACAAAAGCTAAAAGGAAAATTCTATAGGATGGCGCTTCTGTTGGGTAGTAATTTCAAAAAAAATCCTACGCACACGCAAGATCATGGTGATGCATAGCAACGAGAGGGGAGAGTGTTGTCCACGTACCCTCGTAGACCAAAAGTGGAAGAGTTAGAACAACGCGGTTGATGTAGTCGTACGTCTTCACGGCCCGACCGATCAAGCACCAAAACTACGGCACCTCCGAGTTCTAGCACACGTTCAGCTCGATGACGTCCCTCGAACTCCGATCCAGCCGAGTGTCGAGGGAGAGTTCCGTCAGCACGACGGCGTGGTGATGATCTTGATGTTCTACCGTCGCAGTTCTTCGCCTAAGCACCGCTACAATATTATCGAGGAGGACTATGGTGGAGGGGGGCACCGCACACGGCTAAGAGATCAAGAGATCAATTGTTGTGTCTATGGGATGCCCCCTCCCCCATATATAAAGGAGTGGAGGAGGGGGCCGGCCAAGGGGGGTGGCGCGCCATAGGGGGGAGTCAAACTTCAACCGGGAGTAGGACTTCCCCTTTCCTATTAGGAGAGGGAGAGGGAAGGAAGAGGAAGGAGGGAGGAAGGAAAGGGGGGGGGTCTCCCAATTCGGATTGGGCCTGGGGGGGCACCCCCTCCCTTGCTCCTTTCCCCTCCATTCCACTAAGGCCCAATAAGGCCCATATACCTCCCGGGGGGTTCCGATAACCTCCCGAAGCTCCGGTATTGTCCCAATCTCACCCGGAACCTTTCCGGTGTCCAAATATAGTCGTCCAATATATCGATATTTATGTCTTGACCATTTCGAGACCCCTCGTCATGTCCATGATCATGTCCGGGACTCCGAACAACCTTCGGTACATCAAAACTCATAAACTCATAATAAAACTGTCAACGAAACCTTAAGCGTGCGGACCCTATGGGTTCAAGAACTATGTAGACATGACCGAGACACGTTTCCGGTCAATAAACCAATAGCGGAACCTGGATGCTCATATTGGCTCCTACATATTCTACGAAGATCTTTGTCGGTCAAACCACATAACAACATATGTTGTTCCCTTTGTCATCGGTATGTTACTTGCCCGAGATTCGATCGTTGGTATCCCAATACCTAGTTCAATCTCATTATCGGAAAGTCCCTTTACTCGTTACATAATGAAAGATTCCATAACTAACTCATTAGCTACATTGCTTGCAAGGCTTATAGTGATGTGCATTACCGAGAGGGCCCAGAGATACCTCTGCGGCAATCGGAGTGACAAAACCTAATCTCGTAATACGCCAACTCAACATGTACCTTTGGAGACACCTGTAGAGCTCCTTTATAATCACCCAGTTACGTTGTGACGTTTGGTAGCACACAAAGTGTTCCTCTGGTAAACGGGAGTTGCATAATCTCATAGTTGTAGGAACATGTATAAGTCATGAAGAAAGCAATAGCAACATACTAAACGATCAAGTGTTAAGCTAACGGAATGGATCATGTCAATCACATCTTTCTCCTAATGATGTGATCCTGTTAATCAAATGACAACTCATGTCTATGGTTAGGAAACATAACCATCTTTGATTAATGAGCTAGTCAAGTAGAGGCATACTAGTGACATTAAGTTTGTCTATGTATTCACACATGTATCAAGTTTCCGGTTAATACAATTCTAGCATGAATAATAAACATTTATCATGATATAAGGAAATAAATAATAACTTTATTATTGCCTCTAGGGCATATTTCCTTCAGTCTCCCACTTTCACTAGAGTCAATAATCTAGATTACACAGTAATGATTCTAACACCCATGGAGCCTTGATGCTGATCATGTTTTGCTCATGGAAGAGGCTTAGTCAACGGGTCTGCAACATTTAGATCCGTATGTATTTTGCAAATCTGTATGTCTCCCAGCTGGACTTTGTCCCGGATGGAATTGAAGCGTCTCTTGATGTGCTTGGTCCTCTTGTGAAATCTGGATTCCTTTGCCAAGGCAATTGCACCAGTATTGTCACAGAAGATCTTCATTGGTCCCGATGCACTTGGTATGACACCTAGATCGAAAATGAACTCCTTCAACCAGACTCCTTCATTTGCTGCTTCCGAAGCAGCTATGTACTCCGCTTCGCATGTAGATCCCGCCACAACGCTTTGTTTAGAACTGCACCAACTGACAGCTCCACCATTGAATATAAACACGTATCCGGTTTGCGATTTAGAATCATCCGGATCAGTGTCAAAGCTTCCATCGACGTAACCATTTACGACTAGCTCTTTGTCACCTCCATAAGCGAGAAACATATCCTTAGTCCTTTTCAGGTATTTCAGGATATTCTTGACCGCTGTCCAGTGATCCACCCCTGGATTACTTTGGTACCTCCCTGCCAAACTTATTGCTAAGCATACTTCAGCTATGGTACATAGCATTGCATACATGATAGAGCCTATGGCTGAAGCATCGGTAACATCTTTCATTTTCTCTCTATCTTCTGCTGTGGTCGGGCATTGAGTCAGATTCAACTTCACACCTTGTAATATAGGCAAGAACCCTTTCTTTGCCTGATCCATTTTGAACTTTTTCAAAACTTTATCAAGGTATGTGCTTTGTGAAAGTCCAATTAAGCGTCTTGATCTATCTCTATAGATCTTGATGCCCAATATGTAAGCAGCTTCACCGAGGTCTTTCATTGAAAAACTTTTATTCAAGTATCCCTTTATGCTATCCAGAAATTCTATATCATTTCCAATTAATAATATGTCATCTACATATAATATCGAAATGCTACTGAGCTCCCACTCACTTTCTTGTAAATACATGCTTCTCCAAAAGTCTCAGATAAAACCATATGCTTTGATCACACTATCAAAGCGTTTATTCCAACTCCGAGAGGCTTGCACCAGTCCTTAAATGGATCGCTGGAGCTTGCACACTTTGTTAGCACCTTTTGGACCGAAAAAACCTTCTGGTTGCATCATATACAACTCTTCTTCCAGAAATCCATTCAGGAATGCAGTTTTTGTTGGGGAACATAGTAATTTCAAAAAATTTCCTACGCACACGCAAGATCATGGTGATGCATAGCAACGAGAGGGGAGAGTGTTGTCTACGTACCCTCGTGAGACCGAAGCGAAGCGTTGATGCAACGAGAGGAAGTAGTCGTCGCCTTCCGGTCCGACCGATCCAAGCACCGCACTCGGCACCTCCGAGTTCTTGACACACGTACAACTCGATGACGCACCCCGAACTCCGATCCAGCAGAGGTACGGGGAGGAGTTCCGTCAGCACGACGGCGTGGTGATGATCTTGATGTTCAACCGTCGCAGGGCTTCGCCTAAGCACCGCTATAATATGACCGAGGTGTAATATCGTGGAGGGGGGCACCACACACGGCTAAGGAACGATCACGATGATCAACTTGTGTGTCCATGGGGTGCCCCCTATCCCCGTATATAAAGGAGTGGAGGAGGGGAGGGCCGGCCCTCTTCTATGGCGCGCCCTAGGGGAGTCCTACTCCCACCGGGAGTAGGATTCCCCCTTTCCTAGTTCAACTAGGAGTCCTTCCATGTATTAGGAGTAGGGGACAAGGAAGGGGAAGAGAGAAGGGAAGGAAGGAGGGGTGCGGCCTCCCCTAGTCCAATTCGGACTAGGCCATGGGGGCGAGCCTGCCCTAGGCAGCCCTCTCTCTTTCCCGCAGGCCCAATAAGGCCCAATACTTCTCCCGGCGAATTCCGTAACTCTCCGGTACTCAAAAATACCGAATCACTCGAACCTTTCCGAACTCCGAATATAGTCGTCCAATATATCGATCTTTACATCTCGACCATTTCGAGACTCCTCGTCATGTCCCCGATCTCATCCGGGACTCCGAACTCCTTCGGTACATCAAAACTCATAAACTCATAATATAACTGTCATCGAAACCTTAAGCGTGCGGGACCCTACGGTTCGAGAACAATGTAGACATGACCGAGACACGTCTCCGGTCAATAACCAATAGCGGGACCTGGATTCCCATATTGGTTCCTACATATTCTACGAAGATCTTTATCGGTCAAACCGCATAGCAACATACGTTGTTCCCTTTGTCATCAGTATGTTACTTGCCCGAGATTCGATCGTCGGTATCCAATACCTAGTTCAATCTCGTTACCGGCAAGTCTCTTTACTCGTTCTGTAATACATCATCTCGCAACTAACTCATTAGTTGCAATGCTTGCAAGGCTTAAGTGATGTGCATTACCGAGAGGGCCCAGAGATACCTCTCCGACATTCGGAGTGACAAATCCTAATCTCGAAATACGCCAACTCAACAAGTACCTTCGGAGACACCTGTAGAGCACCTTTATATTCACCCAGTTACGTTGTGACGTTTGGTAGCACACAAAGTGTTCCTCCGGTAAACGGGAGTTGCATAATCTCATAGTCATAGGAACATGTATAAGTCATGAAGGAAGCAATAGCAACATACTAAACGATCGGGTGCTAAGCTAATGGAATGGGTCATGTCAATCAGATCATTCAACTAATGATGTGATCCTGTTAATCAAATAACAACTCTTTGTCCATGGTGAGGAAACATAACCATCTTTGATTAACAAGCTAGTCAAGTAGAGGCATACTAGTGACACTGCTTTGTCTATATATTCACACATGTATTATGTTTCCGGTTAATACAATTCTAGCATGAATAATAAACATTTATCATGATATAAGGAAATAAATAATAACTTTATTATTGCCTCTAGGGCATATTTCCTTCAGTCTCCCACTTGCACTAGAGTCAATAATCTAGATCACATCACCATGTGATTAACATCGATAGTTCACATCATCATGTGATTAACACCCATAGTTAACATCGCCATGTGACCAACATCCAAAGGGTTTACTAGATTCAGTAATCTAGTTCACATCGCTATGTGATTAACACCCAAAGAGTACTTAGGTGTGATCATGTTTTGCTTGTGAGAGAATCTTAGTCAACGGGTCTTTCACATTTAGATCCGTTATGTATTTTGCAATTTTTTATGTCTACAATGCTCTGCATGGAGCTACTCTAGCTAATTTCTCCCACTTTCAATATGTATCTAGATCGAGACTTAGAGTCATCCAGATCGGTGTCAAAACTTGCATCGACGTAACCCTTTACGACGAACCTTTCGTCACTTCCATAATCGAGAAACATATCCTTATTCCACTAAGGATAATTTTGACCGCTGTCCAGTGATCTACTCCTAGATCACTATTGTACTCCTTGCCAAACTCAAAGGCAGGGTATACAATAGATCTGGTACACAGATGGCATACTTTACGAACCTATGGCCAAGGCATAGGGAATGACTTTCATTCTCTTTCTATCTTCTCGTCGTGGTCGGGTTTTGAGTCTTACTCAATTTCACACCTTGTAACACAGGCAAGAACTCTTTCTTTGACTGTTCCATTTTGAACTACTTCAAAATCTTGTCAAGGTATGTACTCATTGAAAAACTTATCAAGCGCCTTGATCTATCTCTATAGATCTTGATGCTCAATATGTAAGCAGCTTCACCGAGGTCTTTCTTTGAAAAACTCCATTCAAACACTCCTTTATGCTTTGCGAATAATTCTACATTATTTCCGATCTACAATATGTCATTCACATATACTTATCGAAATGTTGTAGTGCTCCCACTCACTTTCTAGTAAATATAGGCTTCACGCAAGTCAGTATAAACTATATGCTTTGATCAACTTATCAAAGCGTATATTCCAACTCCGAGATGCTTGCACCAGTCCATAGATGCACATTTTGTTAACACCTTTAGGATCGACAAAACCTCTTGGTTGCATCACATACAACTCTTCTTTAATAACTCCATTAAGGAATGCAGTTTTGTTTATCCATTTGCCAGATTTCATAAAATGCGGCAATTGCTAACATGATTCGGACAGACTTTTAAGCATCGATACGAGTGAGAAAATCTCATTGTATTCAACATCTTGAACTTTGTCAAAAAACCTTTTTCGGCAAGTCTAGCTTTGTAGATAGTAACACTACTATCAGCGTCCGTCTTCCTCTTGAAGATCCATTTATTTTTCTATGGCTTGCCGATCATCGGGCAACTCCACCAAAGTCCACACTTTGTTCCCATACATGGATCTCATCTCAGATTTCATGGCCTCAAGCCATTTCACGGAATCTAGGCTCATCATCGCTTCCTCATAGTTCGTAGGTTCATCATGGTCTAGTTACATGACTTCCAGAACAGGATTACCGTACCACTCTGGTGCAGATCTCACTCTGGTTTACCTATGAGATTCGGTAGTAACTTGATTTGAAGTTACATGATCATCATCATTAGCTTCCTCACTAATTGGTGTAGTAGTCACATGAACAGATTTCTGTGATGAACTACTTTCCAATAAGAGAGAAAGTATAATTACCTCATCAAGTTCTACTTTCCTCCCACTCACTTCTTTCGAGAGAAACTCCTTCTCTAAAAAGGATCCATTTATTAGCAACGAATGTTTTGCCTTCGGATCTGTGATAGAAGGTGTACCCAACAATTTTCTTTGGGTATTCTATGAAGACACACTTCTCCAATTTGGGTTTGAGCTTATCAGGATGAAACTTTTTCACATAAGCATCGCAGCCCCAAACTTTAAGAAACGACAACTTTGGTTTCTTGCTAAACCACAGTTCATATAGTGTCGTCTCAACGGATTTAGATGGTGCCCTATTTAACGTGAATGCAACTGTCTCTAATGCATGATCCCAAAACGATATTGGTAAATCGGTAAGAAACATCATAGATTGTACTATATCCAATAAAGTACGGTTATGACGTTCGGACACACCATTATGATGTGGTGTTCCGGTGGCATGAATTTGTGAAACTATTCCACATTGTTTTAATTGAAGACCAAACTCAGAACTCAAATATTTGTCTCCGCGATCAGATCGTAGAAACTTTATTTTTCTTGTTACGATGATTTTTCCACTTCACTCTGAAATTCTTTGAACCTTTCAACTATTTCAGACTTATGTTTCATCAAGTAGATATATCCATATCTGCTCAAATCATCTGTGAAGGTCAGAAAATAACGATACCCGCTGCGAGCCTTAACATTCATCGGATCACATACATCAGTATGTATTATTTCCAATAAGTCAGTTGCTCGCTCCACTGTTCCGGAGAACGGAGTCTTAGTCATCTTGCCCATGAGGCATGGTTCGCAAGCATCAAGTGATTCATAATTAAGTGATTCCAAAATCCCATCAGCATGGAGTTTCTTCATGCGCTTTACACCGATATGACCTAAACGGCAGTGCCACAAATAAGTTGCACTATCATTATTAACTTTGCATCTTTTGGTTTCAATATTATGAATATGTGTATCACTACGATCGAGATCCAATGAACCATTTTCATTGGATGTGTAACCATATAAGGTTTTATTCAGGTAAACAGAACAACAGTTTATTCTCTTACTTAAATGAATAACCGTATTGCAATAAACACGATCAAATCATATTCATGTTCAACGCAAACACCAAATAACATTTATTTAGGTTCAACACTAATCCCGAAAGTATAGGGAGTGTGAGATGATGATCATATCAATCTTGAAACTACTTTCAACACACATCGTCACTTCACCCTTAACTAGTTTCTGTTTATTCTGCAACTCCTGTTTTGAGTTACTACTCTTAGCAACTGAACCAGTACCAAATACCGAGGGGTTGCTATAAACACTAGTAAAGTACACATCAATAACATGTATATCAAATATACCTTTGTTTACTTTGCCATCCTTTTTATCCGCCAAATACTTGGGGTAGTTCTGTTTCCAGTGACCAGTCCCTTTGAAGTAGAAGCACTTAGTCTCAGGCTTAGGTCCAGACTTGGGCTTCTTTACTTGAGCAGCAACTTGCTTGCCGTTCTTCTTGAAGTTCCCTTCTATCCCTTTGCCCTTTTCTTGAAACTAGTGGTCTTGTTAACCATCAACACTTGATGTTCTTTCTTGATTTCTACCTTCATCGATTTCATCATCATGAAAAACTCAGGAATCATTTTCATCATCCCTTGCATACTATAGTTCATCACGAAGTTCTACTAACTTGGTGATGGTGACTAGAGAATTCTGTCAATCACTATCTTATCTGGAAGATTAACTCCCACTTGATTCAAGCGATTGTAGTACCTGCATAATCTGAGTACATGCTCACTAGTTGAGCGGTTCTCCTCCATCTTTTAGCTATAGAACTTGTTGGAGACTTCATATCTCTCAACTCGGGTATTTTCTTGAAATATTAACTTCAATTCCTGGAACATCTCATATGGTCCATGATGTTCAAAACATCTTTGAAGTCCCGATTCTAAGCCATAAACCATGGTGCACAAAACTATCAAGTAGTCATCATATTGAGCTAGCCAAACGCTCATAACGCCTCGCATCTGCTCCTGCAATAGGTCTGTCACCTAGCGGTGCATTAAGGACATAATTCTTCTGTGCAGCAATGAGGATAAACCTCAGATCGCGGATCCAATCCGCATCATTGCTACTAACATTTTTCAACACAATTTTCTCTAGGAACATATCAAAATAAACATATAAAAGCAACAACGCGAGCTATTGATCTACAACATGATTTGCAAAATACTACCAGGACTAAGTTCATGATAAATTTAAGTTCAATTAATCATATTACTAAAGAACTCCCACTTAGACAGAAATCTCTCTAGTCATCTAAGTGATCACGTGATCCAAATCAACTAAACCATAACCGATCATCACGTGAGATGGAGTAGTTTTCAATGGTGAACATCACTATGTTGATCATATCTACTATATGATTCACGCCGACCTTTTGGTCTCGTGTTCCGAGGCCATATCTGCATATGCTAGGCTCGTCAAGTTTAACTCGAGTATTCTGCGTGTGCAAAACTGGCTTGCACCCGTTGTAGATGGACGAGAGCTTATCACACCCGATCATCACGTGGTGTCCGGGCACGACGAACTTTGGCAACGGTGCATACTCGGGAGAACACTTCTTGATAATTAGTGAGAGATCATCTTAAAATGCTACCGTCAATCAAAGCAAGAATAAGATGTATAATAGATAAACATCATATGCAATCAAAATATGTGACATGATATGGCCATGATCATCTTGCGCCTTTGATCTCCATCTCCAAAGTACTGTCATGATCTCTATCGTCACCGGCACGACACCATGATCTTCATCATCTTGATCTATATCAATGTGTCATCACATGGTTGTCTCACCAACTATTGCTCTTAAAACTATTGCTATCGTATAGCGATAAAGTAAAGCAATTATTTGGCACTTTCATCTTATGCAACAAAGAGACATCCATAGGGCTTCGCCATTGTCGATAACTTCAACAAAACATGATCATCTCATACAACAACTTATATCTTATCACGTCTTGACCATATCACATCACAACATGCCCTGCAAAAACAAGTTAGACGTCCTCTACTTTGTTGTTGCAAGTTTTACGTGGCTGCTACGGGCTTAAGCAAGAACCAATCTCACCTACGCATCAAAACCACAACGATAGTTTGTCAAGTTGGTGCTGTTTTAACCTTCGCAAGGACCGGGCATAGCCACACTCGGTTCAACTAAAGTTGGAGAAACTGACACCCGCTAGCCACCTGTGTGCAAAGCACGGCGGTAGAACCAGTCTCACGTAAGCATACGCGTAATGTCGGTCCGGGCCGCTTCATCCAACAATACCGCCGAACCAAAGTATGACATGCTGGTAAGCAGTAGGACTTATATCGCCCACAACTCACTTGTGTTCTACTCGTGCATATAACATCAAACCATAAAACCTAGGCTCGGATGCCACTGTTGGGGAACGTAGTAATTTCAAAAAATTTCCTACGCACACGCAAGATCATGGTGATGCATAGCAACGAGAGGGGAGAGTGTTGTCTACGTACCCTCGTAGACCGAAGCGGAACCGTTGATGCAACGTAGAGGAAGTAGTCGTACGTCTTCCCGGTCCGACCGATCCAAGCACCGCATTCGCACCTCCGAGTTCTTGACACACGTACAGCTCGATGACGCACCCCGAACTCCGATCCAGCAGAGGTACGGGGAGGAGTTCCGTTAGCACGACGGCGTGGTGACGATCTTGATGTTCAACCGTCGCAGGGCTTCGCCTAAGCACCGCTACAATATGACCGAGGTGTAATATCGTGGAGGGGGGCACCGCACACGGCTAAGGAACGATCACAATGATCAACTTGTGTGTCCATGGGGTGCCCCCTATCCCCGTATATAAAGGAGTGGAGGAGGGGAGGGCTGGCCCTCTTCTATGGCGTGCCCTAGGGGAGTCCTACTCCCACCGGGAGTAGGATTCCCCCTTTCCTAGTCCAACTAGGAGTCCTTCCATGTATTAGGAGTAGGAGACAAGGAAGGGGAAGAGAGAAGGAAAGGAAGGAGGGGGTGCGGCCCCTCCCCCTAGTCTAATTCGGACTAGGCCATGGGGGGGCGCGCGGCCTGCCCTAGGCAGCCCCTCTCTCTTTCCCGCAGGGCCCAATAAGGCCCAATACTTCTCCCGGCGAATTCCGTAACTCTCCGGTGATTCAAAAATACCGAATCACTCGGTACCTTTCCGAACTCCGAATATAGTCGTCCAATATATCGATCTTTACGTCTCGACCATTTCGAGACTCCTCGTCATGTCCCCGATCTCATCCGGGACTCCGAACTCCTTCGGTACATCAAAACTCATAAACTCATAATATAACCGCCATCGAAACCTTAAGCGCAGGACCCTACGGTTCGAGAACAATGTAGACATGACCGAGACACGTCTCGGTCAATAACCAATAGCGGACCTGGATGCCCATATTGGTTCCTACATATTCTACGAAGATCTTTATCGGTCAAACCGCATAGCAACATAAGTTGTTCCTTTGTCATCGGTATGTTACTTGCCCGAGATTCGATCGTCGGTATCCAATACCTAGTTCAATCTCATTACCGCAAGTCTCTTTACTCGCTCCGTAATACATCATCTCGCAACTAACTCATTAGTTGCAATGCTTGCAAGGCTTAAGTGATGTGCATTACCGAGAGGGCCCAGATACCTCTCCGACATTCAAGTGACAAATCCTAATCTCAAATATGCCAACTCAACAAGTACCTTCGAGACACCTGTAGAGCACCTTTATAATCACCCAGTTACGCTGTGACGCTTTGGTAGCACACAAAGTGTTCCTCCGGTAAACGGGAGTTGCATAATCTCATAGTCATAGGAACATGTATAAGTCATGAAGGAAGCAATAGCAACATACTAAATGATCGGGTGCTAAGCTAACGGAATGGGTCATGTCAATCAGATCATTCAACTAATGATGTGATCCCGTTAATCAAATAACAACTCTTTGTCCATGGTTAGGAAACGTAACCATCTTTGATTAACAAGCTAGTCAAGTAGAGGCATACTAGTGACACTCTGTTTGTCTATATATTCACACATGTATTATGTTTCCGGTTAATACAATTCTAGCATGAATAATAAACATTTATCATGATATAAGGAAATAAATAATAACTTTATTATTGCCTCTAGGGCATATTTCCTTCAGTTTTGACATCCATTTGCCATATTTCATAATCATAAAATGCGGCAATTGCTAACATGATTCGGACAGACTTAAGCATCCTACGGGTGAGAAAGTCTCATTGTAGTCAACCCCTTAAACTTGTCAAAAACCTTTTGCAACAAGTCGAGCTTTGTAGACAGTTACATTACCATCAGCTTCAGTCTTCTTCTTGAAGATCCATTTATTCTTGATGGCTTGCCGATCATCGGGCAAGTCAACCAAAGTCCATACTTTGTTCTCATACATGGATCCCATCTCAGATTTCATGGCCTCAAGCCATTTTGCGAAATCTGGGCTCATCATCGCTTCCTCATAGTTCGTAGGAACATAACTTCCAGAATAGGATTACCGTACCACTGTGGTGCGGATCTTACTCTGGTTGACCTAGGAGGTTCGGTAGTAACTTGATCTGAAGTTTCATGGTCAATATCATTAGCTTCCCGACTAATTGGCGTAGTTGTCACAGAAACCGGTTCTTGTGATGAACTACTTTCCAATAAGGGAGCAGGTATAGTTACCTCATCAAGTTCTACTTTCCTCCCACTCACTTCTTTCGAGAGAAACTCTTTTTCTAGAAAGGATCCGAATTTAGCAACAAAAGTCTTGCCTTCAGATCTGTGATAGAAGGTGTACCCAATAGTCTCTTTTGGGTATCCTATGAAGACACATTTCTCCTATTTGGGTTCGAGCTTATCTGGTTGAAGTTTCTTCACATAATCATCGCAGCCCCAAACTTTAAGAAACGACAACTTTGGTTTCTTGCCAAACCACAGTTCATAAGGCATCGTCTCAACGGATTTTGATGGTGCCCTACTTAATGTGAATGCGGCCGTCTCTAAAGCATAACCCCAAAACGATAGCGGTAAATCAGTAAGAGACATCATAGATCGCACCATGTCTAGTAAAGTACGATTACAATGTTCGGCACACCATTACGCTGTGGTGTTCCGGTATGGCGTTGATTAAACTATTCCGCATTGTTTCAAATGTAAACCAAACTTGTAACTCAAATATTCTCCTCCACGATCAGATCGTAGAAACTTTATTTTCTTGTTACGATGATTTTCCACTTCACTCTGAAATTCTTTGAACTTTTCAAATATTTCAGACTTATGTTTCATTAAGTAGATATACCCATATCTTCTCAAATCATCTGTGAAGGTGAGAAAATAACGATACCCGCCGTGAGCCTCAATATTCATTGGACCACACACATCAGTATGTATGATTTCCAACAAATCAGTTGCTCGCTCCATAGTTCCGGAGAACGGCGTTTTAGTCATCTTGCCCATGAGGCACGGTTCACAAGTACAAAGTGATTCATAATCAAGTGATTCAAGAAGTCCATCAGTATTGAGTTTCTTCATGCGCTTTACACCAATATGACCCAAACGGCAGTGCCACAAATAAGTTGCTCTATCATTATCAACTCTGCATCTTTTGGCTTCAACATTATGAATATGTGTATCACTACTATCGAGATTTAATAAAAATAGACCAATCTTCAAGGGTGCATGACCATAAAAGATATTACTCATATAAATAGAACAACCATTATTCTCTGATTTAAATGAATAACCGTCTAGCATCAAACAAGATCTAGATATAATGTTCATGCTCAACGCTGGCACCAAATAACAATTATTCAGGTCTAAAACTAATCCCGAAGGTAGATGTAGAGGTAGCGTGCCGACCGCGATCACATCGACTTTGGAACTATTTCCCACGCGCATTGTCACCTCGTCCTTAGCCGATCTTCGCTTAATCCGTAGTCCCTGTTTCGAGTTGCAAATATTAGCAACAGAACCAGTATCAAATACCCAGGATCTACTGCAAGCATTAGTAAGGTACACATCAATAACATGTATATCACATATACCTTTGTTCACCTTGCCATCCTTCTTATCCGCCAAATACTTGGGGCAGTTCCGCTTCCAGTGACCAGTCTGCTTGCAGTAGAAGCACTCAGTCTCAGGCTTAGGTCCATATTTGGGTTTCTTCTCTTGAGCAGCAACTTGTTTGCTATTCTTCTTGAAGTTCCCCTTCTTTTCCCCTTTACCCTTTTTCTTGAAACTGGTGGTCTTATTGACCATCAACACTTGATGCTCCTTCTTGATTTCTACCTCCGCAGCCTTTAGCATTGTGAAGAGCTCGGGAATAGTCTTGTCCATCCCTTGCATATTATAGTTCATCACGAAGCTCTTGTAGCTTGGTGGCAGTGATTGAAGAATTCTGTCAATGACACTATCATCAGGAAGATTAACTCCCAGTTGAATCAAGTGATTATTATACCCAGACATTTTGAGTATATGTTCACTGACATAACTATTCTCTTACATCTTGCAGCTATAAAACTTATTGGAGACTTCATATCTCTCAATTCGGGCATTTGCTTGAAATATTAACTTCAACTCCTGGAACATCTCATATGCTCCATGACGTTTAAAACATCGTTGAAATCCCGGTTCTAAGCCGTAAAGCATGGCACAGTGAACTATCGAGTAGTCATCAGCTTTGCTCTGCCAGACGTTCTTAACGTCGTCAGTTGCATCTGCAGCAGGCCTGGCACCCAGCGGTGCTTCCAAGATGTAATTCTTCTATGAAGCAATGAGGATAATCCTCAAGTTACGGACCCAGTTCGTGTAATTGCTACCATCATCTTTTAACTTAGCTTTCTCAAGGAACGCATTAAAATTCAACAGAACAACAACACGAGCCATCTATCTACAACAAACATAGACAAGCAAAATACTATCAGGTACTAAGTTCATGATAAATTTAAGTTAAATTAATCATATTACTAAAGAACTCCCACTTAGACAGACATCTCTCTAGTCATCTAAGTGATCACGTGATCCAAATCAACTAAACCATGTCCGATCATCACGTGAGATGGAGTAGTTTTCAATGGTGAACATCACTATGTTGATCATATCTGCTATATGATTCATGTTCGACCTTTCGGTCTCCGTGTTCCGAGGCCATATCTGTATATGCTAGGCTCGTCAAGTTTAACTAGAGTATTCCGCGTGTGCAACTGTTTTGCACCTGTTGTATTTGAACGTAGAGCCTATCACACCCGATCATCACGTGGTGTCTCAGCACGAAGAACTTTTGCAGCGGTGCATACTCGGGGAGAACACTTATTGATAATTAGTGAGAGATCATCTTAAAATGCTACCCTCAATCAAAGCAAGATAAGATGCATAAATGGTAAACATCACATGCAATCAATATAAGTGATATGATATGGCCATCATCATCTTGTGCTTGTGATCTCCATCTCCGAAGCACCGTCGTGATCACCATCGTTACCGGCGCGACACCTTGATCTCCATCGTAGCATCGTTGTCATTTCGCCCTCTATTGCTTCTACGACTATCGCTACCGCTTAGTGATAAAGTAAAGCAATTACAGGGCGCTTGCATTTCATACAATAAAGCGACAACCATATGGCTCCTTCCAGTTGCCGATAACTCGGTTACAAAACATGATCATCTCATACAATAAAATATAGCATCATGTCTTGACCATATCACATCACAACATGCCCTACAAAAACAAGTTAGACGTCCACTACTTTGTTGTTGCAAATTTTACGTGGCTGCTACGGGCTGAGCAAGAACCGTTCTTACCTACGCATCAAAACCACAACGATAGTTCGTCAAGTTAGTGCTATTTTAACCTTCGCAAGGACCGGGCATAGCCACACTCGGTTCAACTAAAGTTGGAGAAACTGACACCCGCCAGCCTCCTGTGTGCAAAGCACGTCGGTAGAACCAGTCTCGCATAAGCGTACGTGTAATGTCGGTCCGGGCCGCTTCATCCAACAATACCGCCGAACCAAAGTATGACATGATGGTAAGCAGTATGACTTGTATCGCCCACAACTCACTTGTGTTCTACTCGTGCATATAACATCTACGCATAAAACTAGGCTCGGATGCCACTGTTGGGGAACATAGTAATTTCAAAAAAATTCCTACGCAAACGCAAGATCATGGTGATGCATAGCAACGAGAGGGGAGAGTTGTCCACGCACCTCGTGAGACGAAAGCGAAGCGTTAGAACAACGCGGTTGATGTAGTCGTATGTCTTCACGGCCCGACCGATCAAGCACCGAAACTACGGCAGCTTCGAGTTCTAGCACACGTTCAGCTCGATGATGTCCCTCGAACTCCGATCCAGCCGAGTGTCATCGGTATGTTACTTGCCCGAGATTCGATCGACGATATCCCAATACCTAGTTCAATCTCATTACCGGCAAGTCTCTTTACTCGTTACCTAATGCATCATTCCGTAACTAAATCATTAGCTACATTGCTTGCAAGGCTTATAGTGATGTGCATTACCGAGAGGGCCCAGAGATACCTCTCCGACAATCGGAGTGACAAAACCTAATCTCGAAATACGCCAACTCAACATTTACCTTTGGAGACACCTGTAGAGCTCCTTTATAATCACCCAGTTACGTTGTGACGTTTGGTAGCACACAAAGTTTTCCTCCGGTAAACGGGAGTTGCATAATTTCATAGTTGTAGGAACATGTATAAGTCATGAAGAAAGCAATAGCAACATACTAAACGATCAAGTGCTAAGCTAACGGAATGGGTCATGTCAATCACACCTTTCTCGTAATGATGTGATCCCGTTAATCAAATGACAACTCATGTCTATGGTTAGGAAACATAACCATCATTGATTAATGAGCTAGTCAAATAGAGGCATACTAGTGACATTAAGTTTGTCTATGTATTCACACATGTATCATGTTTCCTGTTAATACAATTCTAGCATGAATAATAAAAATTTATCATGATATAAGGAAATAAATAATAACTTTATTATTGCCTCTAGGGCATATTTCCTTTAGCTTCGACCCGCAATGTTGTATGACGCTGAATGTTGGCCAACTAAGAGATGACATGCTCAAGAATCATGTGTGGCGGAGATGCCCATGTTGAGATGGATGTGACCACACGAGGATGGATCGAGTCCGGAATAATGATATACGATATAGAGTTGAGGTAGCACCGATTGAAGAGAAGCTTGTCCAACATCGTTTGAGATGGTGCATATTCAGCACAGGCCTAGAGAAGCGCCAACAACAACAACAACAACAACAACAACAACAACAACAACAACAACAACAACAACAACAACAACAACAACAACAACAACAACAACAACAACAACAACAATGACGACGACGACGACGACAACACAACAACAACAACAACAACAACAACAACAACAACAACAACAACAACAACAACAACAACAACAAGAACAACAACATTTGCAATAGAGTACATGAGACCCTATTCTAAAACGTTACTTGCAATTGAATACTATATTTGGATAGTCACTTCAGATGGCACGAGGATTTGGAGCAAAGAGAGCGATTGCATCAAATAAAACTTCTCAAAAACTCACAAAATTATGGTGTGTGTGTTCTAATCCCATTTGTTCGCCCTACTAAGAAAAAAATCATCTTGAACAATTTTTTTATAAGAGACGCTTTTATTAACTTAAATGTAGAGTGTGCTCCTATTAAGGCCGTAGATAGCAATCTCTACAGGTTCCTAGTTCTAACTTAAAGACTAGCTGCTTGCGGGTTGACAAGACACTACATATAGTCCACATGTGGATCCACGTTGTAGACAATAATATGGATACTGTTCAACTTGGTGTTGTATTACTTCACAATATTCATACAGGAGCAAACAAGCATTGGTTGCTGACACGAAGCTGCAAATAGTGATATTAGTCCATGCCCATGAGTTGTTTGCAACCATATATTGATAAACAGAAGTTCCAATATACTCGTATATGATTATCACTTACCAGAATTCGAGTCCATGTAAAATTTATCCTGACGCCTTTCATTCTCAAATCTCTTCTCTAGTATTCACGCATTCTTATAGTTGGTCATCTAGCTTTTCCTGGTGAACAGTCTGGCCTATTATATTGATGTTAGGATGCAAGCGTGAAATGTAGACAACATAATTCATGAATACAAGTATATATAGATGAGAAGATGTTGCTATGAGTATAGTTGCGGGACAAAATGAGTGAAGCAATAATGTACACCATGTTGCAACATCAGATGTAGTGCATTATTTACTATGTAGGTGGGTGATGCAAAAATTGGTTTGTTTCACGAATAATACTAACACTCAATGATCAAGGTACTATTTCTCCTGTAGGTAGAGGCAGAGGGCACTATTTCATTTACTTTGAAGATAACTCTTGCAAGAGCTTGAGAATTATGTTTTCTTCATAAAGTGTAGATATGAGCTCTTTCAATTCTAATGGAAGAAGATTGAAATAAATAGCACACTAGTACAATTTAAGACACAACCATGAATAGTTAAAAGACACAAAAACATGTCAGTGTTAAACTACCGACTGGCTGCTAAATGTTAAATCATGCTTGTAGTTAAAGATTTGTTGAATTACAAGTGAGGGGAAGCTTTCATAAAAGATGGAATTGTCAACTTCTCGTGTTACCATGGAAGTGTAGATAGTCCTATGGCAGGACATTAATGATAAGAGCGGATTCATAGGTTCCACTAGCAATAAACAAAAACACAACAATATCATGTTTTTTTGTCCTGAATGATGATTGCATTGCACCGTAAAAAACATAGAAATTTTTCAAAGAGGCGATGTTCCACAGAGTTTATTCTTGAAACATAGTGTACAAATGACCGTTGGGAAGGATATCACGAGCAAGTTGTGTGGGCTAGATGTACAGATTCCTCAGAGTCCACTTTGTTTTCTTAGTCCTTGACCTTTTGTATCCACATTGTTTGACAACAAATGACTATAGGCGTGAGCGACACAATTAATAGATATATTCACTTCTTGGTAGGATCACTATGTGTGCATTCATTCCTTTATTGCCAAAACTATACATTGTTTTTTTACAAGCTTTTAGTTGTCATACAATAATCTTATTTGTTCCCTCAATTTTTTTTTCTTATTTGTCTTTGTTGTAGAAACGAGGAATTGACAAGGTATGTGGAATAATAGCATTACTTGTCGAGCCACTAGAGGTTGTTCAGATTACGGCATCTTATCTTCAACACTAATCGAAGCTCATTTCATGTGCATCCTCCTTCTGCTGGTTGCTGAAGCGATTGTGATCATACAACTAGTATTACCTCTGTCTCATCATGTAAGATGTTTCTTGAGACTAAAAAACGTCTTGCATTTTGAGACAGAAGGAGTAGCACATAATATAAGGCCCTATTTAACTACCGACCCGGTGCCTGGATAAAAGGAGGGCGCAACTAGGTTTTGTTTTAATCAACCCATCTATAAAAGCATACAACATGGAGACACTATGGCATGAACAAAAATATATTGTTTGAGATGTTACCATATGTTAATAACCACTAGCATAAAATGCCATTTAAAGTGTGAGATAGCCCTGCCGTACTTGGGCCGAAACCAGGTCGGTGTAGCTATTCGTGAGCAACTCGGACCTACGTGTACAGTACAACCTAAGCCTCAACCGCCGAGAGAGGCGGAAGCCCACGACCGAAATCTTCACGAGCTCCCCGGGGGAGCGGCGATCTACACTAGTCGGCACGCATATGGCGGCGCGCGCTACCGCCGGTGGCTGCGGCGAAGGGCCATCGGGGCCGGCAGGGAGCGCCGATCTCATCACCAGCCTGCCGGACGAGGTCCTCGGCGCCATCGTATCCGTCCTCCCCATCAGGGACGGCTGCCGCACGCAGGCCCTCTCCCGCCGGTGGCGCCCTATATGGCGTGCCGCGCGCATCAACCTCGACGACGTCGCAGACATGCACGTCTCCAGGATCCTCTCCTACCGCTACGACCGCACGGAACCCCGCGAGGTTGTCGGCGTCGGCACCTGGACCCGCTCCCGGGATCTGCTGGAGGTCGAGCTCGCCCTGGAGTGCAGGGAAGAGCGCAGCAGCACCGTGCCCGCGATCCGCACGGTGAGATTCGGCTGCCGCCGCCTGCCGCCCAGCCTGCCTGTGGATTTCCCGCTCCTCCGGCAGCTCAGCCTGCACGGTGTCACCCTGACAGAGGAGGCGCTCAGGGCTGTGCTCTCGGGCTGCCCAGCGTTGGAGAGCCTTCTGCTGGCGGAGAGCGTGGGCGCTCCATGCCTTCGCATCAGTTCCCCGACTCTCCGGAGCATCGGCTTCTGTGCTCCTTGGGACAAGCAAGCTGCCGATGGCAGTGCCATTGTCGGAGAGATGGTAATCGAGGATGCCCCCCGCCTCGAGAGGTTGCTCCCACTCAATCCAGACCATGGTCCGGCGACGATCCGGGTGATCCGGGCTCCTAAGTTGGAGGTATTGGGTCCGCTGAGCAAAGGCATTCTACAGCTCCACCTTAGAACGACAGTGTTTCAGGTAAGCACAATAGAAACATTATTATCTTTTAGAAGTGGGTCCATAGCTCAGTGGTAGAGCAATTGACTGCAATAGCAACATTATTTCCAAAATCATGCCGTGAATACTATATGAACTTATGCAGGCTATCTTCTTCTTGATATGTGCTGCTTGTTTTTCTTTTCTTAGGAAACGCTCGGCGTTAGCTTGACAACCATGATGCACACCGTGAAGGTTTTGTTTCTTCATGTTGGACCTGATTTGGAAAGAGTTCTTGGCTTCCTCAAATGCTTCCCGTGCTTGGAGAGGCTTTATGTCACTGTGAGTATTCATATTTGCTACCCTGCTCAAATTTCAAAAACAAGTATTTGAATGGCTTACGATCTGGTGGGCTATTACGTTGCCAACATGGTAGCAAGTGTATTTATATTGTTTTTCTTCTTTTTTATGTCCAGTTAGAGCCAAGGAGGTCTACCTATCAATTATCTGAAGAAGAGAGAGACACCCAAAATAACATGAAAAACGTGTGCAAGAATGTCTCACAGGATAATCCGATCGAATGCCTTGAGCACCACTTAAAAAAAGTGGCGCTGAAAGTCTACAATGGTGTGGGTCCCGAAGTTGACTTTGCCAGGTTCTTTGTTTTGAATGCCAAAGTGCTAGACATAATGGAATTTGGATTCGTTGTAAGTGCAATTGGCGGTCCCTGGGAAGAATGGAGGGCGAATCGATGGAGGTCCAATCAGAACAAGCAGCTGCAGGTTGAAGACAGAGCTTCTCGGGATGCTCAATTTGAGTTCAAAATGTTTCGTACAACGACTTACAAAGACTTCAAGAAGTGTACCCATGATCTGTCAACGGCCGATCCGTTTGACACCTCGTTCTTGGATGGATATTTTACACTTTGAGAAGCTACCCTTGTACCATGTTCAAAGCGCAACATTTTGATATCTGCATGACTTCATCTGAGTTGTAAAGTTGTTTCGCTACTTTGATGCTCATTTCCTACACCGTATCAGCTATTTACTTAATGCAGCAAGGAAGCCAGGGATGAATTAGAGGACCAAGTTCAGTTAAGCAAATGTTACTACGATTAATAGTTCATAAATCATGCAAACAAGCATAAAGAATGAAACATTTTTTAAATCATGCCCATCTATCTTCTGAAAACCATACTATCAAAATCAAAGCAAAATGAAGGATGACATAACCACAAGAGTAGTGCTACAACCTGCAGCCAAAAGAGACATCCCTTAGGAGCAAACTATGCGGGATAAATGAATACATGGCACAAGATACTTGCACTATCAGAACTTTTGTGCTCGTCGAAACAGAACTGCATTTATAATCCAACTGCTAAATTTAGATTTTGTAATAAGCGTAATGATAGTTGGACTAATGAACCTCCTGGGTTCTTAATTAGCCAACTGGTGAGCGATGTAATTATTCTTTGATTACCAATAAAGCTAGCCATTATGGCCTTTCCTAAAAAAACATGTACAAGAAACTGA